>OX459062.1:5592342-6192342 GCA_949775005.1 Orthosia gothica | reverse complement strand
GAATATAGACTCAAAATGTTCTAGAAATCGTATTTTATGAATTTATGAGGTTAAAATTCACTTGAGTTCATGATTAGTTTAAGTAAGATAATCAAATTCGATAGACATTTCAATGTTTATTTTGTCTTGAATGTTTCAAAAGGTTAATGGGTAAAAATTACCCAATTAGTGTTGTTTATAAATTCTATATATTTAGCAAATCAAAGTTAATCAGAATCTTATTTTTTTACTAAAACTATAAAAACTATTAGTCGTAGTTTTCGTTACAGTATTTTAGTCCAAAATTTAAACAAGCCATAAAACAGTTCAAAGTGTTGTACATCCTTACTAATATTATGAAAAAACGAAAGTAACTGTCTGTCTGTCTGTTACCTTTTCACGCTTAAACCGCTGAACCGATTTAGATGAATTTTGGTATGGAGATAGTTTGAGACCCTGGGAAGGACATAGGATACAGATTTTATGCCGGAAATCGTCCTTATGTGGGTGGAAGATTATCACATCATCAGCCTATTAATGTTCCCACTGCTGGGACACAGGCCTCCTCTCTGTGAGAGGGAAAGGACCGTAATAAACCGCGCAGGCCCAGTGCGGGTTGGTAGATGTCACATGTGTTCGAATTTTTGGTTCTAGGACATGCCGGTTTCCTCACGATGTTTTCCTTCACCGTTTTGAGAGTAGTGGTTATGAAATAATTTACACAAAGTAAAGCGCCTGCCTGGGTTCGAACCCACGACCTACAACTTGCAAGTCATGGCCAATACCACTGGGCCACCACTGCTCTCTGGAAGTTTATATGGTGAACTATTTATTTCTCAAGTAAGGTGGTCTAATATTATTGTGCGATATAAAAATATTGACTATTCGAAGTAATAATGCTACGCAGACAAAGTCTAGGGCTACAGATCCAGACAAGTGGCTTTCGATGACAAAATGTAAAAATGGAAGGGATCAATCACGTGATTTTTCGATATCGCTTGTCAATCCCATACAATAACAGCCGCACGGGTCGATCTTCAAGGTTAAGCAACGCTTGACGAGGTCGGTCCGTGGATGGGTGACCATTTCAACATACCAAGTTTCCTCCGTGCCTCGGAAAGCATGTTAAGCCGTTGGTCCCGGCTGTCATTTGAAGATCTTTGACAGTCGTTACGGGTAGACAGAAGCTTGAGATCTGACACCATTCTTGCCAAGGGGTACTGTGTTACCCAAATACTGGGTTGTGGAGGTCAGATAGGCAGTCGCTCCATGTAAAACACCGGTACTCAGCTGAATCCGGTAAGACTGGAAGCCGACCTCAACAACAATTGGGAAAAGGCTAGGCAGATGATGAATCCCATGCAATTTTGTCTTTTTGGCAATCCTTTCGATGATAGAATGTCACTTGTCTAGGGCTTCGAGACCTCATACTCAGCAGAAAAAGTTAATTTACTGAATATGAGGTCCTAGATTCTCGGTTCGGCAGTGTTATTGGGTTTTACCATGTGGAATTTCTCAGTAGTAGCTCGGAGCTTAGAATTGCGCCTGGTGATGGTAATAGGCTCGCTTACATAGGAATTAAACATAACTAGCAAAATATGGGTGCACCTCTACCTAACACTTTGGAGAGTAAAACAGTGATGTTATGTTATTTATTGAAAAAGTTCATTAAAATATATCTAAGTTCAGGCTTATTGCGTATCTTGCAAGAGCAAAACGATAGCAATTATTGCGCAATAATTGCTCTTCAATCGCAAATCCGAATTATATATCAGTGATAGCCACACCATAGCAATTTTTCGACAGTGCTGCCTCTATTGAACAATTAGCTAACTAAAATGTTTATTTGAACGGGGGGTGATCGCGATTATGGCGAGAAAATTTGGCTATCAAATTGTGATTACTTTTTCTCTTGTTGTTGGTCGATTGCCAATCGCTCCCAAATTGCTAAGTACAAACGTTTTAGAGCCTTTGATGTTTTTTTTTCGAATTAATTGCATTTGACAAACAACGAGCGATTAGCTAATAATTGGATACGTAATCCCGATGTTTATGACATATAGCGGTCAATCGCGTGATGACTGCGCGATCGCTGCACAACTATTGCTGATTGCTGTTTCATACGTAATAAGCCTAGGATCGAACATGTTGATTGTTATTTCAAAAACAAAGTTTAACTTTAAAATTATATTGTTTACATTTTGGACTAAACAAAAAGAACCGCGTATAGTCAATGAGTCAGCAAATCAGCTTCAATTTCTGGGGCAGCACTATCGCATATCGACATCAATAAATAGAGATGTTTGTTTGTGGTCACTGTAGTCAGCCATTTGTAATTTCACAAAACAACTGACAATGTATATAATTGCTAATGTCAGAGGTCCGCGATAGAAATTAACTTTCTTCTACATATTAATATATAATATGCCGAATTGCCGATGTCCAATTTTGTTCTTATGATTGATGTTTTTGTGTAGTTACTTTATTTTGAATGTAAAATTAGGTTTCGAATGTCTATTAAATTGACTGGTCAGTTGTTTAAGTTAATTTGGTTGGATTATAATGTTATTACTGAGGTTAGATTGGAATTTGTAGTTTATTTTGATTGGATGGTTTTGATGAAGATTTTTGTGTGTTATTTTTGTGAGCTTGATTGAAAATATGTATACTTATGTTAATTCAGCGTCTTATATTTAGAATTAAATTGGGTTACCTAAGTATATATTCATTATCATCGTATCAGCCGAAAGACGTCCACTGCTGGACATAGGCCTCCCCCAAGCGTCGCCACATTGGCGGTCCCGTGCATCTCGCAACCAGCGGATCCCCGCAACCTTCACCAGATCATCGGTCCACCTGGTGGGAGGCCTTCCAACGCAACGTCTTCCGGTTCGCGGTCGCCACTCCAGGACCTTTCTGCCCCATCGGCCATTCGTTCTGCGAGCAATGTGCCCTGTTGGCAATTCTTTGGGCTATATCGGTAACCCTGATTCTCTTACGGATCTCTAAACTAGTACCTATTCATTGGCACAAATATATACCCACCCATACTTGTCGCTTTTGTAATTTCGTATCTATAAATACAAATTAATTAAGTTATTACATGATCAGTGATTTTTCAATAATATGGATAACTGAGGAGCTCGTGGCTAAATAATAACAGCCGCACGGGTCGATCATCAAGGTTAAGCAGCGCTTGACGAGGTCGGTCCGTGGATGGGTGACCATTTCAACATACCGAGTTTCCGCTGTGCCTCGGCAAGCACGTTAAGCCGTTGGTCCCGGCTGTGTCATTTTAAGATCTTTGACAGTCGTTACGGGTAGTCAGAAGCTTGAGATCTGACAACAGTCTAGCCAAGGGGTACCTACCTGGGTTATGGAGGTCAGATAGGCAGTCGCTCCATGTAAAAACACTGGTACTCAGCTGAATCCGGTTAGACTGGTAGCCGACCCCAACATAGTTGGGAAAAGGCTAGGCAGATTGATGGATAACTGTAACAATTATAAAACCAAGTTCAAACTATTCTAAAATTCATAACCTCTCACTCAATATACAACTTCTAAATATACCACATTCCTATTTCCACAAATACCAAGTGTGAGTTCGACATCAATACTACAAACTAATCTAGAACTGTATTTCAGTACCTATCCGATAGTTGAATACTGCTATACCCGTATATAAGGCTTGGTACACACGCACGGATGGTCGGTTGCACGTTACTATTTAATTTGCGGCCAGCTCGGCCAAGATAGGCCTGATGAGACGGAGACAGCGGCCGGAAGTGGACCCTCCCCCTGTAGGCGCACCCCACTGGACGCAGATATGTACTAGGCCTATTCAAGGGTGACGGTGAGGTATTAAAATGTTGATAGTGTCGACGTTGAAGACGGCAGACGGAGGTTCGTGATGAATTATTTTTTAATGTTTAGTCCGTTGATATGTTTTTTACTCTTGTTAGTGCGAAAGCAGAATATGACTTCGGAAATGTTCGGAAAATCTAATTAGAATTTTATTCATTCTTATCGACGAATTAGATGACAAGTGAAATTTCAAAATTTCAAAAACCCCCGACACATTTTTATTTCATGCTACACAATTTATCTAGTACATAGTAGATACGCTTCGATCGGCAATCTATTGAACACGTAATTATGACACGATATCTTGCGAAAACACCCCGATTCAAACAGTAAAACGTCCATAACTTTTGAACGGCTGAACCGATTTTATTCAAACATAACTAAGAACACTTTCGACAAAATCACCTTTCAAAGCTAAATCAAAATCGGTTCACCCGTTTAGACGCTATGAAGCCACAGACAGACACACAGCAACACACGTCAAACTTATAACACCCCTCTTTTTCCGTCGGGTGTTAAAAAAGATTTCCTTCTGTCCTTTAATCAAAGATACTAAAGAATAAGTCTATGCGTTTTGCTAATTAGATTCTCAACGTCCACACCAGACATTCACAAGACTTGCATCTCACAAGATTCCCTCAAGCACAAATCCTTAAAACGAACCACATCGAAACAATCACCTGCAACATCTATATTCGTACAATTCTCTCGATTTCAATATCTCTGTGTCCCCCTACCCCCTTCCCCCCTCTTCTCAGGAGAGATGATAGCTCCCTCTTACGTGTGCGGTCTTGTTTGTGTCCAGACTGTCCTGCCTAATATTGGGCTTTGATAATGACGTACGAGCCTTGGATTCCGACTTGTGATGCATAGCCGGCAGAGAATATTCCGCAGAATATTCAGGAGGATTGATTGGCTAAAATTTATAGTATATGGAAATTGGTCGCAAACTTACGTTGAATAACAAGTTCTTAAATCTTATGTAGCTTTAAATAGCTGTCTCTCTTACTGATGCCCTTCGAAGATTAACTCAGTCCGTAAAGGAAAACAAGCTCGCAGATAAGTTGTTGAAATAATATTGAAACGGCCAGTTATCGCGAATAAGTCTAGACGCTTCAACTCTTTTATTTCCAAACACGGGATAATTGACTTAGCTTCTCATCCATTTTCCAGACTTCAATAGGTACAGCTCAAATGACTGGGGTTGCCAATTAACACGGCAGATCCCTACTAATTAATGGTATTTTGTTATTGTAGCAAATTCTGTATAGATGTAAAATATTATCATTGAATTTAATGGTTGTACCGATTGACAGAAGAATTTCACGCAAATATGACATTACGAAACCAAAATAACGTAATGCAATGATACCCGACAAAAATCACAAACCGCATCGTAAAGCATTGTTAGTTAAACAATTAAACTATAATTGTGTGATACGCCACAAATTGATAATCGAAAATTAAAATGACGAGTTCGCGCCAACAATACCAGGCGGCCATATTGCGGCGCGCGCTCGGTGTTGCCATGCGCGATAATTATTAATTTGCAGCGGCACTCGCGACTGTCATTAGCGACACCTCGCGCCAATTACGAAGCTCAGGGAGTTTGATGAGCACTTTTTTATTTAGCACAAGCGTTACTCCGGCAATTATTGAATGACTCGCGACGCGTAAGCCTCTAGTGGTTTTCATTTGTAGGAGAGTGCGATTTTGTAGTGTTTGAGCGTTGATTCTTTTAATGACATGTTAATTGTAAATTGATTGCAGTTACTCTTTGTTTAAATTTTAATGCTTATTGTTTTAGCTTTTATTGTTTAACTCCACTATTGACATACATGTATAATATTATGACTATATGATAAAAAAAAGTTAATTGTTTCCAATAAAATTTCAAAGCGTACCAATTCACAACAAGCCATCTAAAATCTTATAAATGTAATATCATTCGCAATCCTCCTTCCGTTCTATACAGAATCATTTTAACTGGATCGGGGCAAGTAAAGATTATCGCGGGTTTCCGAGGGATTCCCACATTTAACGCCACGGACTCCAAACCGGGATTCATTAAATTGAAACTGGAGCAAAATGGCGTCGACACCAGTTGGCGCGAGCCGTTTCACGCTCTGACAGTTTTGTAGTATGAATGCAGAATAGACCTAACCTATCTGCGATCTGCGATTTACTTGTATGCTCGTCTGACGGATCTAGGGGGATTTTGAAATACATAGCTGTTTTCGGCCATCGCTTTTCGTACCTATACCAATTCATTCTGTCAAATCACAGTATATTTTATATGATTATATTTAGGCCACGTCTCCCAGTCTGTCGGTTTTTTATAGGTTACATTTCGGGGAGTGTGCGATGGAATTGCATGCTCTAATTCCTCCTAGCCCGTTCCATCATCGGACTATAAGACGCATGGCGATGCGTCATCGGTACTTGGTGGACATCCCACCCATATGCACCAAACGTTTTGGGAATACTTTTATTATGCGTACAGCTAAGGAGTGAAATTCCCTGCCCGAGTCTGTGTTTCCTGATAGCTACAACCTGGGAGTCTTTAAGTCAAGAGTGAATAGGTTTCTTCTAGGTAAGCGTGCTACATTGTCGACCACATCATCGCTTACGATCAGGTGAGATGGTGGTCAAGCGCGAGCCTATCAACAATAAAAAAAAGGTATTGGTAGGGAGGGATAATTGTTATTTCAAAGTTGCTGACTTTTGCATTTACATATTCTATACTTAAAATAGGTATTTTCTTTATGTTTGGTTTACCTTCGAGTAATTATGTTTATATTTACTAAATGTAATCCACAGCTGAGTACATAATAGTCATAGGCATAACCTTTAGTGCCACCTTTTAGGTCTTGAACTCTAGGTCACTTTGAACAGCCAGCCATTTTGATTTATTAGTTTATGCATAAATATTGGGTTTAACCTTGGTCAGAGTAAAAAGTGGCAATACCGATAGCCTTTTGGGTACTTTAGGTACAGCCCGACCGACTTATCTGTGAAACTGAAGTTTTTGGAACTTATATTTTGAATGGGACATAAGATCGGTTTTTGTTTATTTTTTGGTGAAATGGTGAAGAACAGCGCCGCACATAATTCACAGTTAAGTTAGTCGGGCTGTACTATCATCAGTTGATATAGATTATTTGATTATTATAGATTATTTGTAAGCTTAATTAGTTAAGATTTAATTTAATTTAAGTATACCTATGTATAGCTATAGTTAGTTAAGTCTTTTCTACTTTGTATCCATTGTTATGCATGTAAATAATAAATCTTACTAATATATAATAAAGGCGAAAGTTTGCGAGGATGGATGGATATTTGTTAAGTACTCTTTCAAGCAGAAACTGCTGAACGGATCTGAATGAAATTTGGCACAGAGATAGATTATAGTCTGGAATAGCACATACGATACTTCTTATTCCGGGCATATGTTCCTTTGGGATAATTGTCAACTTTCCCACGGGCGAAGCCGCTGACAGCAGTTAGTGAAGAATAAAGATCCTCTATGTCTAATTCAAGAGAAATTATTACTATGTCAATGAAAAAAAAAAAAATATTTCATATGTTTTCATCTTCTCAGATGTGGTCAAATTGTGTTTATGTAGGTAAAATGGGAACTATTTATGTAGGTATTTGATAGAAGATAGATTAAAACATACAAAAATGTATGCAAACTGTGAATAAGTTCGATATTTATTAAACATTTTACGATTTATAAGAGTTCTTAGATGGTGTTTACATACGGAAAACAGTTTTTAATAATACTGAGTCTGATGAAACTATTTTTCAAAATGCGTGGGTTTTTAACAGAATTTGCTAGAAAAACTCAACTGATATTTCACCCATTTTCGAAAAATATTTCAAATGGAACTAGTTTTTGTTCTTAACTAAAACATAGACCTATGCCAAACTAACATAAAAACCTCGAAAAAAAAAATGAAAGATCTGAAATTGTTCTGTTAGTACTTTATTTATTCCTCGCTTATTATTAAATATTTATAAAATCCTAGCTGCTACTACTACTTTTCCCATATCTTTAGATATAATTAATAGCATATTTATCTTATATATAGAAATGCACACGACCGTGGACTGTGGAAGGGTCTGGGGGAGACCTGTGCTGAAAAGCAAAACGAACTGTTTATAATATAGATATCTGTGCAAAAAAATATGTAAAATAATTAATAATAAGTTAAAGGCCATTTGAATTTGAATTGTATGTGTTATTCAGATGTGTAAGTTTTATTACTGTCAAGTTTCATCAAAACCCGTTCAGTAGCTTTTTTTGTAAAAGTTTAACAAACATCCATGCTCACAATCTTTCAAAATTAAAATATGAGTAAGAATTTTAGTAATTTATTTAAAAAGATTATTATTTTTTATGTATGCATAAAATGCTATCGAATTTCTTATAACCGAATCCAAAAGCTTAAATCTTGTAAATAAGAAAATACATATTTGGATAAGTATAAAGTTAGCTTAGATTAAATATACCAACACATTATAATTATGAATAAGTACAAATAAAAAAAAAAATCGTTGTTGTGTTTTGATAAGATTTGTAAAACAAGAATCCTACGTTAATAGGTATAACGATGTCAATATGACTGGATTACTTTAAACAATATTTAATTTCGTAATTATGTACTAGTTTTAAGTTATTATTCATAAGAAAAGTGATGCATAATATAAGCACACGTGCAGCTGTATACAGTTCAATGCACTACTCGTGTTTTTATCAGTAAACATTCTTTGATGTATGCCGCCATCCATTGTTCACAAAAAAACAATTATTTGCAAAATAAACGATAGTAAAAATTCACCATGTGTTTTATTATCCATAGCCAAGGTTCCTAAAAGTGAAAGTGCCACTGACGCCATTATCGGTAGCTGTAAAATAAAGAACATTTAAACAATAAAACGTTCCAGACGCATTCCTATGAAGCTTAGGCACAAACAATAGGTGCCCACATTGAAACAATAGAAATAACTAGAAAAATGGTCGGTGTTATCAGTACCGACAACATTTTAGAAGATTATGACCATTAAGGTCTCACCCCTAAGGCTGACAATAGTGTGAAACATCTTCAGGTAAAGTAATAAAAATAAATTGTTAAAAATAATCTTTCCATAGAAAATGCAGATTGCTTTTGCTTGTAAACCTAAGATTCTGAGATTTATGGCTTTATTGTTAAGGTAATTGGAAATAACGGTACTTTCAAAATTACTTTGAAACCCAAAGTACCTAAATATGATACCTACCTGAACGCTAAACTTAAGGTTAACATCAGAAATAATAATATCCTACAGCACAAAAATATTGAAGGAGTCGATCAGGAAATATCAAAGGAAGTAACAGATAAGTATCATATAAATAAAAGTAAGTAGGTATGCTGATCAGCTTGAACAGGTTAAAACTTACAATAAGGTAGCATCAATGACTCACTTGAAACTAATAATCACACAATTGCACCACCTAGTAAAAAGACAGGTTTCTGTTTGAATGCCTATCTGTTAGCATAACAATAACTTGAGGGTAATGGCCTTTGTGCAAACACTACATAAAGTTCTAATGACAATGAGATGGCATTGAATGTTATGCTTTTTTTTGCTGCTACTGCTACTTTGCTGAAGCTGCAAAAATCACTTGATCTACTTGTGAGAGAGAGCTATCAAAATTTCAATACCAAACTATGATTGAAGAGACTTATATCCAGGATTGTACTACTGTAACTGCCTGGAGAGGACTGATGATATGTAACTATGAATCTACCTATAGTAATATTAACAAAGTATAATTCAGTGAAACCTGCATGATGATGCAAATATGTCTCACTTAAAGAGGTATTCCATTTCCCAGTGTCTCAGATATCCTGGTATAAATAAATATCTAGCTGTCTCATTTAGAGAGGTTTCCGTTAATAAAGGTGAGAATAGAGGTTATTGCAGTTATAGAGGTGCGATTATTAAATTAAATAACGTATGTAGGTAAACATTTTACATAAGTTGTAATCTTTAGCAATAATCAAAAGAAGGTAATAAAAGAATCAAGCATGTTTTTTATGAACAGTACAAAAATGTATACAGAATGCGTCAATCAAAGAAATCTGTCAATTTAGTTTGTCTTTCGGAAGTATTAGTTAATAGATGTTTTTCAATGATATACGTTTTGATCAAATATGTTTTGGTCACCGATTGTTGACATTTCAAAATAGCTGTGCAAATAAACAAAACAGACATTTATCTGGTAAGGGTAATAAATTGACCATATCTCAATTATGTACGTTAATATCTATAGAATTCAAATAAAACAATAGTAAAAGTTTTCTTTAAAATGTAGTCTCAGCAAAAGTGGTAAAATACACTCGCTATCTCAATTATAGAAGTAATTTCATAATTAAGTACTTCTATAATTAATCCCAGATTTATTTAGTCCCATTATCAGATGTAATTCAGTACTAAAGTGTCAGGACATCAGGATGTGTTCCAGCTACGGAGGCTTCTCATTTTTCAGGTCCCATTAAACCAAGTTTTATTGTAATATCAACGTTTGATATCTCTTCACAAAGTTTGTGATATGCTGTGCCTTGCAGTTCAAACTAGGATTTAATTTGTGAGAGACTAGTGCCTGAGATAGTTCTCTATAAAAACCTGTATTACAGGTCTCCCAGGTCCCAAGGAACTCGCCATAACATACAGTTTTACACCACGGTATAAAAGAAAAGTGCAAGAAGGATTAACTTCCTAAGCATATATAAAAAGAGAAATATGATAAAGATTCAAAATATTTAAAAAATACAATCTTACTAGCACTAAAACTAAGCTAATAAGCTAGTATTATAAATGCAAAAGTTTAGATGGATAGATTTTACTCAATCACGCCAGAACAGCTGAACGGATCAGGATGAAATCTGACACAGAGATAGATTATAGTCTGGAAGCAACCCTTGGGATTATAAAACACTTTCAAAGCGAGCGAAGCCGCAGACAGAAGCTTGTATACAATAAGTTCAGAAGAGTAACCACAGCGTCCATGAAGAAAATAAGATTGTGTTCGTGTATAATAATCGTAGCTATGTAGGTGAAAACTAGAATGACCGTCAGGCAATGCACTAGAATGATCTTGAATCCAGGACTAGTACTACAAACAGATTATATGATGCCAAATGTTTCTTGGATAGGAAAATTGACAGTAAGAATATTATGTACTACTCTGTCGTAGCAGCGTGATACACTGATTATGCTTTTGCTAACACCTATATTCTAAGTCCTTGTGAAGGAAACTAACTCCGGTTCACTCGATTCGATCGCCATGGCAACGGCAGAAAGCCCTTATCTAATATCAATAAAAAACAAGCAATAGCTATCAATATGACTGAAAGAGAATGAGTTGAGATTGAGTCGAGTGAAGGCAATTAAGGAATATAGGGATAAGCCTTGAATTCTGCATAGATCATCGATTAAGAAGAAGAATTCTAAATAGTCCATTCAATGAACGAGTGACTATTAATCGTGTTAAATCTTACTCTAAACTTAATAAGTAATAATAGGTTAAAATAAAGAAACTAAGAAATGAACTAGAATCTGAGGAGAAGAATATAAACTATAAGAGGAAACAATTCAACTCAGAACTTCATAATGTTAACGACAAGGAACATTCGTCTAGAATAGAACACAACAAACCAAATTATTGTGTAAAGGTTTAAGAGACGTAATGTCACTGCCGAACTCGTGATAAATCTTATACAACAGTTATTTTCACAAAAATGTACAAATATAATTCTGCAATTTCTTCACAGTTTTTTCCTTGTGTTTGTTGGTTTCCTTAATGTTTCTATATCTGTTAATACTTCACTGAAAAGTATCGTTTGCAATCTTTGATATCATGTTATCATTTTCTTTTACTAAAATATTAAAAATGTTAACTTTTGAAACATAATATATAGTCTTACTTCTCATCTATGTCTGCTTTATTACATTATAAAACTATAAAATATATAGACTATCGTATATAGATATTATATCAGACAGCATTTTTAAATCTAGAGAGAAACCATATTTTTCCATTTTAATATCTTTATATATTTTCTCTAATATAATATTCTTTTCGGCAATTCAGTACAAAAATCTACAAATGCTATAAAGCACGGTTACGATCACAATAATTATAATAATTTAATAAACTGACTCAACTGTTGCAAATGTTATGTACACCGGAATATTTTCCTGTTTTATTTCAGTCCAAAAACAAGGTAAAACATCTTTTTAAGCTCTATTTCCTCATCCAAGTGGGCAATTTTGTGAAACAGTTATAAAAATTTCATAAGAGACTCCAAAATTTTCCATTGGGTAATATTTTTTTCATTTCTTTCTATCTACTTACATTTAAGATGTATCAAAACAATGATATCAAAGAGCTATAATTTCTACAAAACAATCTGAGGAAGTAGTTAAAGAGCTATTCTATGACCTAGCAACAGTATCATCAGCTAGTTAAAACAATGCTCTGAAGCGTAGTGGAACAAGCGCGTGGTTTCCCGTATCATTGTACGAAGTAACGTCTTTTATGTTAGCAAGTTCTTTCTCATTCAGTAGGTGGATAGCACAACATTGTCGCTCGGGCCTTGAACTCGCTCCAGCTGAACAAACTACAATGTGTCTGTGCGTAACTATTGAGAAACATATTTTCTGTCTAGTCGACAAATAAGCGTTGGAAAATAAAATTCTGACTGTGATTATTTGTTTTCTAGATGTTGTGTTTAACGATATTTGAAATTTTAAAGTACTTCGTACTATAGTACAGCATTGACCTCGAAAATTTTCAATGTGTCTTTACAGATTTTTTGAAATTTGCACCTTGTTGCAATTATTGCTTAAAACCAAGTCAGGTAATGCATGTATAGTTTACAACATAA
Source organism: Orthosia gothica (assembly GCA_949775005.1). NCBI lineage: Eukaryota > Metazoa > Arthropoda > Insecta > Lepidoptera > Noctuidae > Orthosia > Orthosia gothica. The sequence goes on along the minus strand of OX459062.1, from coordinate 6,179,563 downwards.
ACTAAGGCCGAGAATGCAGTCACCGTCGGCAAACAAAATTGAGATTTGCATGAGGCGGCGCGCGGTGAGGAGAACGCTCGGCTCGCTCGCCACGCGATTAAAAATGCAGGACGCGGCGGGTGGGGGTGCGCGGGCGAGGCGGAGCCGCATCTCGCCCCGCTATTGGCCAATGTGCGGGGGGCGGGGCCGGGGACGAGAGCGCGGGGAGCTCGGGCTCGCGGTCGCCCGGCGCTGACAGCCTCCTCACAACGCACGTAGCCTCCGCGCCGCACGGTACTGCGGATCGATACTGACGCGCGCCGCGAGTCCATGTGAGCGACCGACGGTTCTCTCGTTGTGTACTGTGAACGAAGGATCGGCAAGCTGTACGCGCCGCAGGAAGACGATATGTTGACGATGGAGACGGATCTCAAGGGCAGCAGCCTGCATGCCACGGTGCCGCCGCACCACGCGCTGCAGCACGGCTACGGCTCGCTGGGCGCGCTGGGCGGCATGATGCTCCCACAGCAGCAGCCGCTGGCGCAGCACCAGACGCTGCAGCACCAGCACCACCAGGCGCTGTCGCAGCACCACCAGCCCCAGCCACAACACCATCAACCACCCAACAACAACAACAACACCTCCAACAAAAACTCCAACGCGGAGCGAGTGAAGCGCCCCATGAACGCGTTCATGGTGTGGTCGCGTGGGCAGCGCAGGAAGATGGCATCCGACAACCCCAAAATGCACAACTCGGAAATATCAAAACGTCTCGGTGCACAGTGGAAAGACCTCTCTGAGTCAGAGAAGCGACCGTTCATCGACGAGGCGAAGAGACTTCGCGCCGTTCACATGAAGGAACACCCAGATTACAAATACAGGCCGAGGAGGAAGACAAAGACCCTCGCCAAGAAACAGGAGAAGTACCCGCTAGGCAGTGGAGCGCTGCTAGGTGGTGGCGAAGCACAAAGGAGCTCAGCGCCGCCGTCACAGCAGCCGCGCGAAATGTACCAGATGACGCCGAACGGCTACATGCCCAACGGCTACATGATGCACGACCCCAGCGCCTACCAGCAGCAGGCGTACGGCTACCCGCGATACGACGTGTCGCAAATGCAGCAGGGTAGCTACGCGCAGTACTACGGCGGCGGGCAAGGCGCGCCCTACATGCAGCCGCCGTCGCCGTCCACCTATGCGATGGGGGGCCCTGGCTCGCCCGGTGGCTACGCGCTGCCCCCTTCGTGCGCCTCGCACTCGCCCAGCGGCTCCTCCGCTAAGTCGGAGCCGGTGTCGCCGGGCCCGCCGGGGCTCAAGCGCGAGTACTGCCACGAGCCGACACAATTGAAGCGCGAGTTCGTGCACGCGCACGGCCAGGAGCAGATGAGCATGAAGCGCGAGCACGGCGGGCAGCAGGAACTCAACCAGATCATCAGCATGTACCACTTGCCGGACGAGCAGCGCTACGGGGCCGGCGAGCGCGCCGCCATGTCGCTCATCTGAGACGCGCCCTTCGCGTGCGACATCGACATCCCGCCGCTCTGAGCAGTGAGCTGTCGGCGCCGGCTCCGAGGCTGCAGGGCTCCGGGGCCGGCTCGCCCGCCGCGCTAGTTCAAGTTCCAGTGACTTTGTTGCGAATCGGTTCGCGTAGGACAGTGATGGTTATCTTCTCGGCCGTACATACTTAGGTATGTCCATTTATTTGTTTTGTAATGTACGACGCTGTTAGTGTTGAGACTGTTGCTGCCCGCCGGCGCCGCCCGTGCGCCGACGGCCAAACGTTCAATTAATGTTGTTGATTAATATCTTGTATTATATTATGATTATTGTATTTTTTCATGAATTATGTTAAAATATTTTACGCCGTGACGTGCGGATGGACGCAAGGGTTCCGACTGTGATTGAATGTGAGGTGATGTAGTGGAAGAGGTAATTTGAATACCAAAAAAAATTGAACAATTTGTAAATATAGTGTTAAAGGCTAGAGAGGAAGTTGGAGTTAGTCAGTAAAGCGTAGGTAGATAGATATAAGTCGTGCCACGACGCCACTCTCGTACGCCCGACGCGCGTTGTACAAAATATTTGTTATATTGAATCGAAAGTTATTAAAGCTCGAAAGACTTAAATATTGTAATACGAAAATGTATGTACAGTGAGTGTTATATAGTCAGTGGACACAAAAGTATATTGAGAAAAAGTTATCAATAAACGACGCGTTAAAATTGTATTTGCTGTTTTGTTGTATATTCCCAAGTGTCCCCCGCGGTCCGCCGCTAATGCTACACAAAAGTAAAGGCCATTAGCGTGAATCATCGCTGGCTGAAACACACAAACACACACACACCGTGTCACAATATTGAACACGACTACCCACGAAGCGATTTATACTAATTTCGAAACACCCTAAAGTTGCTTTACAATTTATGTTATCATTCAAATAGAGAAAAAAATGTTAGGTTTGTATACTAGCTTATCAAAAAGAAGTTTTCTTCAAAAACTTCACTATCTTAGTTTCTCTCATAGAAAAGACTTCAACGCACAATTGCATTTGCGCGTTTTTCTATTGCAATATTATTACTTGTAATTTCATACATTTCAAAGTGTGTGATTGTTTGTGGCAGTTTATTAGACTGCCAAACAATACAACACTTCATACAAAAGGTAATAATAATTGATAATAACGCCATTATGGCATTGCAGTGACAACATTATTTAATTCTAACACAATGAAATGCTTTTGAAAGGTTCAGTAGCTAACTATTATATACCTGAAGCTAATAAACACAATTATTATCTACTGCTTCCATTCTTGCAACAATGAATTAATTGAATTTTTCAATTATTTCCAATTAATTGAAACATCTAACTGCTTAGTTTGGAAATAAATAATTGTTTATTAACTTATGTGCTTCTAATTTTCACATAAATACAAATCTTTGGTTGTAAGATTAATAGCATTTATAATGCTTTCTGGAGACTGCCACAAGAGCCACTTTATATTTTTAGCATTTGAAAGAGGCATTTGGAAAGATTTTGAAATAACCCTTTATAAGTAAAGAAAGGGAAAAAACAATGATAAAATATGAAAAAAAAAATTTGCTAAAGTTCTGATATTTATTGAGAACATAGTTTAAAATTTCTGTAATATTTTTGCATTCAAAATACAACAATCAACGTATCAGTAAACACTTCAATTTGAATCATTTATTTAGTGCATAACTGCACTTTTTGAGGACTTAATGAACCCCAACAAATTAAGGCGTTACCCCGAGCAAAACGCCGCGCAAGCCGTTTTTTGTGGTATATACTCGTTATTTAAAAAGAAATATCAATTAATAAAAATACATTAAAATTCTACATAATATTGATTCAAAAATGGTAGATTTAGTTTTTTTTTAAATGTTGTATATATTTCACTAATCTCCTTCCAAAAAAACATAAAAATGAGAAATGATTATTGATATTATGTATCTCCTCGTAAAGTGTTCATTAATTATTCTTTGTACTAACACTAATGGATAGACAATTTAATAACGAACATTTTTGTAGAATTATTTTTTTCAAAAGACCAAAATTCGATTTTATAAAGATTTTATTCTAAAATCTGGGCGTATTCACTACTGTAATTCATGCGCCACCAGTGCCGCTAGACCAATAGGAATGCTCATATCTCATGCTGATTTTTTGGTCAGGGTACCGTCTTAATAAATTTTATTAATAGATTTTTATGTTAATAATATTATTCATTTAATTCATCATTCTTGGACATTCAGTAATATGAGGCACAACTTATATCCAAACAATAGAAAACTTGCTTTCCTTACCCAAGTGTGAGGAGTTTAAAAATTGCATAACACACAAACTCCTACACTTCAATGCGTAGGTATTAGAAACTGACATTACAATCAATTACTGTCAACACGCAGGGGTGAGGCGGGATTTAATCAAATCCCTGGGAGTAGTTGATAGAATTCGGGTACTCTACACCCCCCCGGGAATTTAACCGACTTAATCCGACGAAAAACGCCCCGATGTTTAGCAGTGATCATTTAAACACTATTTTCACTTAACACTTTGATGTGGGGCGGGAATCGAGATGATGCAGGAGAAAACAATGGAAAAATTTTAAAAAAAATCTTTGATCTGACTTTAATGGAAATGCTAAAGATTGTTATTCAGCTTCAAATAGAACAGGAAGAAATATAAAAGTGAAATGATGAAAACAAAAGATAATTTAGGCCCAGTTTTTTGATCAGCAGTCAACTCAACCAATGATTAAATATGCTAACCAACGGTTTAAAAATTCGGCAAAACAAGTTTTTTCGACATTTGTTAGTCTAACAAACTGTCAAATAATTAACTATCTAAGACAACAATCGAAAAATATGGTGTTTTACTGGAATTGCAACTATTGGTTTTAAAATTCAATAAAACGCTTTTATTCATCAATTTTTAACATCACAAATGGTTAAATAAGTTGGATAATCAATTATTTTGCCATTTTAAATACTAACAATCGATGAAAAAACACGTTTAACCGAAATTTGAAACCATTGGTTAGCATATTTAAGCATTGGTTGAGATAACTGCGGATCAAAAAACTGGACCTTAGTAAACCCCTGAACAAGCACAGTTAAAATTACAATCATTCCTTTTACCAAGCTTATTCACCTAGTAAAAATTAAAACAGTTCAAGGTGATCTTGAAATCGACTGGTATGAATGTTTGATACAGCAACCAAAAAATGTAATACTTAGTCAATTAAATAAATAGCTTTTGACAATATATTGCAGAGCAAACTTGTAATTTCTATTGGCCTAAAGAAAGATCCATAAAATTAACCAAACAGAAAAATCTACAACTAAAATAAGACCCACTTTTTTGATCCGCAGTTATCTCAACAAAAATTTCTTTAAAATGCGTTTATTCGTCAATTGTTAGTGCAACAAATTGTTACATAATTAACTCTCCAACTTATTTGACCGTTTGTGAGGCTAACAACTGAAGAATAATGGTGTTTCACCGAAATTTGCAACCAATGGTAAGCATCATATAAATATTTTTCTTTCTTTCTTTCTTTCTTTCATATTTAACCAATGGTTGAGTTAACTAGGGATAAAAAAAACTGGGCCTAAGGTTGCCGTGTTGGTAGAATTATGTTTCATCTGATCTTCAGTTATTGACCTTTGAGATTTTATACTAAAAAGAACAACTATGGGCAATATATTATATTTATGCTAGAAATAATCTAACCTAATAAAACCAAACAAGTAATTTGGTAAGTACTTTACTTGAAACTTCTATCCAAAGTTATAAGACAACCGTGTCTTAATTTACGGGACCCTATTACTCAGACTCCGCAGTCCATCTGTCTGTCTGTCTGTCCGTCTGTCACCAGGCTGTATCTCATGAACCGTGATAGCTAGGCAGTCGAAATTTTCACAGATGATGTATTTCTGTTGCCGCTATAACAAAAAATACTAAAAACAGAATAAAATAAATATTTATGTGGGGTTCGCATACAACAAACGTGTTTTTTTTTGCAGTTTTTGGCGATATTGGTACGGAACCCTTCGTGCGCGAGTCCGACTCGCACTTGACGGGTTTTTTTTTTTTTTAAAGAAAGCAGGCAAACCTAACAACAGACTTCTAATGACTTATTTAACTAATGATCTAAGAATCAATAATTGTATGTTAAGGTCCTAGTCACAGGGTGGAAGGTGCAAAATGCAATAGCAAAATTATTAACTTTGTGTCAAAACAATTTGAAGGGTTTACTATATATCAATATATATATCAATATATAGTTATGTTGATACTTGTACTACAGGTTTATTTATTTGTTATAATAGTAATTAACATTAGATCTAATATCCAGCACAAACATTAGTTGATATTTAAAAAGATTTTTTTATGAAATAAAGTTTCTTTAATTTAGTAAGTCTTACATACTGAGGACTTGGAGTTTTAAAATATTTTTTTAATTGTAGGGTATTGTAAAATTATACTAAGATATACTTCGTACATTTCTGAATCTGTTTTCCTTAAGCCCAAATTCTTCTAAAATATGATTTCGGTTACTTAATCTAAAAAGCATAAAGAATTTTTTTTTTCTACCTCGAGATTTAATATAATTGTCATCATCATATCAGCCGAAAGACGTCCACTGCTGGACATATGTCTTAATATATAATATCTATTTAATTAAAATAGAATTAGAAATGAGCTCAAAGCACACCAATATTAAAGATAACATATCTTCACGCCGGTATTCACCGAAGGGATGAGCAGAGGTGCACTTATAGTAGTACTTTGATAGTATTTTCCCTTTAAAACACTTCTAGTTGACTTTATATCATTGTCACTTAGGCCCAATTTTTTATACATAGTTAACTTAACCAACGGTTGCAAATTTCGGTAAAACGCGTTTATTCACCAATAATTGTTAGTCTAACAATTGATAAATAAACTTTTTATTAAACGTGGCTCCACTCTGGTAATTTCTCCTGTATTGTGGGTGCCTTTACAAACATGTAAATTGACATACACAAACACCCAGAGTCGGAACAACTATCTGTAGGTCATACAAATATTTTGTTACGTGCGGTAATCGAACCAGCGACACGCAGCGCAGCAGTCAATCGTTTAACCACTGCGCCAACACAAAATTAACTCTCCAAGTTATTTGATCATTTGTGAGGCTCATAATAGATGGAAAATTCATTTTACCGAAATTTTAAACCATTGGTTAGCATATTTAATCATTGGTTAAGTTTACTACGGCTCAAAAAACTGGGCCTTAATAGGCACAGCTATTTCGTAGATCTGAAAAAAGAAAAACAGCGTGAAAGTAAATGATTAACAAAAAAGTTTTGTTAATCTGTATCCAATCTCTTTTTTGTCTCAACACGCTTTTTACGCACTTCTCTAATCTCGTTTTTAGGGCACTATCAATCTGGAGAATAAAATTATTAGGCAACAAAATATTATTATTGAATAATCTGTTCTGAATTGAACTATTCTGAATTTTGTTATGGAATTTATACCGTTCTGATCAAGCAAGACGAATTCAATACGATTATTAGATTACAGACAGTTATTTCGATAAATTAAATTTTTTTTTACAAAACTGGGATAAAATGGTCGGACAAATTACAAACAATAGCAAAGATTTCAAACCTAACCAAGATTTTGTTGTAAAACAACAACCTAAGTCTTAAAATCACACTAATAATATAAAGGCGAAAGTCTGTGAGTGTGTATGTTTGTTATTTCTTCACGGTCAAACGGCTGGACGGATCTGGATGAAATTTGGCACAGAGATAGATTGTAGCCTGGAATAGCACATAGGATACTTTTTATACCGGGAATATGTTCACTTGCGATGATTTCAGATTTTGACGCGGGCGAAACCGCAGGCAGAAGCTAGTTGATAATAAAAAAAAAATTGAAGTTTAATTTTCACGTGTATATCTTTTCGTGTTATGTAAAACAATTAATTTAGTTCAAAAACTTTTACACGATTCCTAAGCCTTGCGTTAAACTTTGAATAATATGAATGGCAGTTTTCCCTAAAAGGCTTTACTTATACCTTGAAAAAAATTGTTAATTGCCGGGAGCAGCTGTCTCAAAACATCTGTCATCTGTTAATTTTTGTATTTAAATTATTCTTTGATTATATTTTAAATTATAATTACTTTACTTGTTCTTACAAAGTTTTAAATCAACATTTTATGAGATTTACACTTCCAGTAGCAAACTTTAATAACTATCTTTAAAACATACCTAAATGTATACCGAGAATCGGTGAAAAACTAGTTCAGTAATTGGCAGGCTTATAACGTATCTTTTGCAAGAGCAAAACGATAGCGATCAAACGCTTTATGTCATAAAAGGAGGAATTAACTGCAGTGTAGGTATGGTAGGTCTTACACAATTGTTTGCTAATCGCTCGCTGTTTGTCAAATCATCATCTGCCTAGCCTTCCCAACTATGTTGGAGTCGGCTTCCAGTCTAACCGAATTCAGCTGAGTACCAGTGTTTTATATGGAGCGACTGCCTATCTGACCTCCACAACCCAGTAAATGGGTAATAGTAGTACCCCTTGGCTAGACTGGTGTCAGATCTCAAGCTTCTAACTACCCGTAACGATTGTTTGTCAAATGCACTTATTTAAAAAAAAACGAAATCAACTCTAAAATTTCTGTATGAAAGAGCAATTATTGCGCAAAAATTGCTATCGTTTTGCTCTTGCAAAAGATACTTTATAAGCCTGCCGTTTACCTACATCCACCTAATATTATAGGTATTTGAAACGTATATCTAGTACTCCTTGGTACTCGTAGGTAGGTACTTCCTACGCAAGAAACATGGGTAAGGAACATAAATTAGATATTAAATGAATAAAACAAAGCTCTATGCCCCAAAGAGATTTATTAAAATTACTCAAAACGCATTCACAAAAATATGAATTCCGGATGTACGCGCGCACTCTGGTTTCGCACCCCACCGTTCCGCGGCGTGACCCGAGACTCGAACCCGCTACCCGAGGGTGGGCAATCACGCCGCGTTCCCACGAAGCCGGCATTGTTTCCTCTCACGGTTCGCGACATGTCATTGCTATGATTGCTGGGCCACTGGCCCACTGCTTTCTAATCATATGTTCAACGTAAATATCGCTTTGAATGCCATTACTTAGATGTGTGATGTGTCCCCGTACCTAGATTGATGATGCTTTAAAAGTATCTGCAGCATTAAGTACAATAAAGTTAGTTCTAAAGTTTTATTTTCAATTTCTACAAAATCTGTAATCAATCTCACAGGAAATAAGCTGTAAAATTAAATACAAATCACTACCCAACTACGCTTAAATACAAAAAAATAAATCACCAAAATTGCAAGGTATCATATTCTTAGAAAAAAATCGTATCGAATGGCATGACTACGAGAATGTAGTACACCGGTGCATACATCTGCCACCCCTGGCTCCGTCTACCTACATCCGCCGACACATTTGGCCCGACATTTTTTTTCCGTGTCGCAATGTAATTTCCCAAAGTCCCAGTGCCGGCGGTGGAGTGTAAACAGCGGGACAAACATCCAAACTAAAGTTGTCACGTAATTCGTTCATCAAACATTCGTTTATTTGTTCTTAAGATTGACACCAGCCCGCCCCCAGCGGTGGCCCTTTGTTTTTATGTTGCACGCTGTCAATATTTGGTCTCATTTGTCATTAAGTGGTTTTAAATGCCGATTCGTCGGCGATACGACGAGCCGAAAGTGGGTGGCGCTGTAGGTAGCCTTGTTCAAACATACGTCCCGATGTGTGTACAGATAAGGTAACTGAACGTTTCTATGTGAACTTTGACTTCGGAATATTAATATGAGAGCAGAATCCTAAAATAGACATAGGAATGGAAAATTTGTCGGATCCATGTTCTATTTACACCACCCTGTTTTACCGAGAAATAATACTTAGCCTTGGTGAAAACAATGAGCAGTTCGGCGGACGAGGTAAAAAAAAATAAGTGGAATTTTAGCTTAAATTTGTGCGCATGACCTTCTAGGAATTGTTAGTTGCCGTAACGGTACTTGCGCCGCGCCGCCTCCCTCAGGTAGTTGCAGTGGCCGGTACTCACTAGTTACTTGAAGCTCGGTGCGCCCGGGAATGCGTTTTTATGGACACCTTTTTCAGATGCTTGTACTCCAAGATGACTTTAACACGACGATGTGGTTTTTGTCACTCGGTATTTTTGTTTTTCTGTATCTTATTTGTCCATAAACTATCTGTAAAACAGCCGTTTATATTTTTAGTAAAAATAACAACACGTGTCAAATGTGTTCTGTCGGTCGTATGTGAATTTGAGCCAAACAATTTTAAATCAAATCATTGGAATCGCACCTCTAACACAAATTGTATTGTGTACAGGTGCAACTGATGATTTGCACTTTTAACAAACGGGATTTCGTCTGAAAAAAAGGCTATTCGGAAATTGATTCTCTGTTGATTTCTAAGGCCGTTAGACCAAAACAAGGAATGTCTCTGAAAAACCACTGGAGTGTGACCAAACTTTGATTTGTGCACCTTTATCTACTAAAGATGCAGAATTATCTATTTTCTTTGGGAATTTGAAGACCGTAACTGTTTACGGTTTTCAAATTGCCGAATAGGAACTTAATCGAATTGATTTCGTGTCTACTCACACTTTTTTCAGTCGTAAATAATGCTTAAGGCGGTACCCTTACCAAAAAATCAGCATGAGATATGAGCATTCCTATTGGCCTAGCGGCACTGGAGGCGCATGAATTACTGTAGTGAATACGCCCAGATTTTAGAATAAAATCTTTATAAAATCGAATTTTAGTTTTTGAAAAAAAAAATACGACAAAAATGTTCGTTATTAAATGTCTATCCACTAGTGTTAGTAAAAAAAAATTAACACTTTACGAGGAGATGCATGATATCAATAATTATTTCTCTTTTTTATGGTTTTGTTGGAAGGAGATTAGTGAAACATATACCTCTTTAAAAAAAAGTATACGTAAGTAGATTTTAGAATCAATAATATGTAGAAATTTTTATTAGTTGATATTTATTTTTAAATAACGAGTAGATAGCTCCTAAAAACAGCACGAAAAACGGCTAGCGCAGCGATTTGCTCGGAGTACCGCCTTAAGTTAAAGATCATTAACAGTGAATGCACTGCTATGCTTTTAAAAACGTATCATGTTCCTATTTACGTTAAGAATTATACAGAAGCCGACCTAAGCTTTGCTGTGCTTACTACAATAGGAAAATAAACAACTTTAGTATCCCTTATTCTTGTCAAAACCATTACTTTTTCTTCATCATCACTTCGTCACTACCGAGTCTTTTCGCAAAAGAAAAACAAACCCCACATGTACAACAAAAAACTCAAAATTGTATTTACAACTAGATAGTAACACAGAACAATTATCATAGATTTTTTACAACAGGTATAACCAACTGTTAAATCCTTTGATGTATGCGCCGAACAGCAATAAAATAATGGTTTTTGGAAAGTTTTATGATCAAAAAGGGGTATACCAGCAAATAGGGTTATGTTGTAAAAATAATTACACCGAAAACGACCTTCGGGATGAAACACCGCCAAAGTTGGTATAACTGTAAAATGGTTATTAATGGTTCCGGTAACCAATTAACGAGTAGACGCTATGCAACTTATGTTCTGGCACTCATTACTGGATAAATAAATACTGTTAAGATGGTATAAGTGTTTTAATTTCTATTGTTATTGCGTATAATGAAGTATTCGCTATTCGGTTATAATTGAAGTGTACTTTGTCTATGTTAGAGCTGTTCTTGACGGTTTAAGAATGTTATTAGTGAGGTATCATATATTCCAAATCAGGTATTCCGTAAAAGAACAGGATTTCAGATTCGGGATTTGAGGAAGACCTATAAAACTATAAAATTATAGAAACATGATTACCAATATATAAATTTAAATAGTATAAAATACTTATTTGACAATAACTACATATAGATACATTTAAATTAAATAAAAACCCAGAACGCGTATAAAAAGGGCAGAGGTCACTGGGTGTCAAAAAATTAGTCCACATTCTGTCAAAATGAAAAGTGCCCAGAACGCTAGCAGCATTGCCACGTTGGATGTCAATGCTGATTCTCTGGCTCAAGAAAAGGCCAGCTCTCTGGTGACGTGAAGAGTCGACTAACCGTTTGCTTACATCTTGAAATACTCGATGAGCACTCGGACCCTATGGACCTAATGTTTTTTTTTTATTTTTTTTTTATGAGTGGCGTCTCACAGCTCAGTCAAGTGACCGACTGCTGCTTAACCGGGCTTCCCTGTGGAGACTAATCTCTTAGCCTCCAGCCAGGCTTCAAATTACTAAACCTAAGCGACAACGCTGAGGGCTACCCCAGTTGGGGTCGAACCTCGGCTCAGGGCGTCGCTGGGGGGACAACTAAGGCTGGATCTAATAAAGTGATTCTACCATCCGTTCTGAAAAGCCTACGTGGAGAAGAACGGACAAGAAACTCCAATAATAACTAGATTCTAACTAATGCGCAGCGTCGCGGGCTGGCTTGTAGAGTATTTAGACAAGGAAATCGCGGCGGGCCTCGGCGGCGAGGGCGGAACGAAACAGTCGTTTTTTTGTATATTACCTAATGTTTCAACCCCAAACGGCTTAAATATATAGCGTCCAATAAGGTTGTTGTATTTGCGCCGTTTGAGGTTTTCTGCACCAGCAGCAGCTGCCCCAGCACAGCCAAAACGATAAATAGATTCATTGAGTATTCATTTGTGTAAACATAAGTGTACAACAGGACAGAGCAACCAGGTTGTTGCAGTACACTTTTAGTTCAACCATGTTTAGCCTAGGCGTTTCAAAGCGTTTATTCTCCCTACTCCAATGCATTTTAGATTATAGTCATAGTACCTGTAAGTTTCTTGACATTTTCCATTACTGTACTAATCAGTTGATGCATGTAAATACTTGGTTTAGCATCTTAATATTAGATATGAAAGTTGCCTTACTGCGCCCCTTTATCAGACCGCCTGTGATAACAGCCTACATTTTACTTACCTGCTAATTCAATAAGACCACCCAGTTTCTAGACAAACAATACATTACTCATTTCACAAAAATATTTACTTACTATCATTAAAAGAACTTGACCTCGAAACATTCTTTAGGTATTTGTGAGCCCACACCATTTTTGCGATATCTCAACAATCTTATCAGTAGGATACTAACGATGGCCTTTCCAGGAACTTCACGGCGGGCTCTTTTCCTATTGTTTCCCGTAGAAAGCAATGGCGGCAGGTTCCCATGATCGCCAAAAGGTAAGATTAGAAGTGTATTTCTAGTAATTGCGTTAGTATCTTGTATTTATCGTGGATGCAAAGATTTATGTGGAGTTTTTAATTTGATCCTTAGATATAATAAGCTATGTTCTCATTGAGAAACTATATCGTAAAGCATAATATTTACGATATTTTAATGTATTTCAATGAAATTGTATGAGTTCATATGAAATAGCGTGTGATACTGTGCTGTTATTAAAATACTCGTGTGATACTTGTATAGTTATGTTGCTGATTTCAGGCTGTTATGAATTATTCCTCCATGCCTCGGAAAGCACATAAAGCCTTTGGTCACGGCTGTCATTTGAAGAATTTTGACGGCATTTCGGAAAAGTCAGGAAATCTGACAGTAGTCTTGTCAAGGGGTATTTCAAGTTACTGGGTTGTGGACTTCAGATAGGCAGTCGTTCCTTGTAAAATACTGGTAATCAGCTGCATCCCACTAAACTGGAAGCTGACCCCAAAAATAATTGATCAAAGGCTAAACAGAATAATTGAGTAAATTATTTTACTTTGTGTAAATTATTTCATCACCACTGCTCTCAAAACGGTGAAGGAAAACATCGTGAGGAAACCGGCATGTCCTAGAACCAAAAATTCGAAAACATGTGACATCCACCAACCCGCACTGGTCCCGCGTGATGGATTACGGCCCATTCCCTCTCACAGAGAGGAGGCCTGTGTCCCAGCAGTGGGAACATGATATTCTATGAAATAATTTTACAGTTAACAGTATGCTTCTATTTGTGCAGTAGCGTCGCAGTTTCGTAGCAAATACATGTTGATTGTTTTCTCAGCTAGTTATACTATATTTTGTTGTTGTTTGTCTCTAATTAGCAGTGTCGCTAATTACAGTTATTAGGTTTTTGAAGTGTTCTTATACACTTGTGACCTTGAAAGTAATATAAACTGGTTGAATCTTACTTCCTGCTTATCCTACAAATATTAGAAATGTGATAGTCTGTAGGGACGGATGTTTAACACTCTTTCATGCAAAACCATTGAACGGATTTTGATGAAACTTTTTATTTAGCCTATATTTCAGAATAATACATAGGCTGCAATTTATTAAGATATTATGTGACAATTTTGCTCATGGCTAAATAATAACAGCCACACTGGTCGATCATCAAGATTAAGCAACGCTTGAAGAGTTCGTTTCGTGGATGGGTGACCATTTCAACATACCAAGTTTCCTCCGTTCCTCGGAAAGCACTTCAAGCCGTTGGTCCCGGCTGTCATTTGAAGATCTTTGACAGTCGTTACGTGTAGTCAGAAGCCTGAGATCTGAAACCAGTCTAGCCAAGAGGTATCGTGTTACTCAGTTACTGGGTTGTGGAGGTCAGATAGGCAGTCGCTCCATGTAAAACACTGGTACTCAGCTAAATCCCGTTAGACTGTAAGCCAACCCCAATATAGTTGGGAAAAGGCTAGGCAGATTGACTATATGACAATTTTACACAGATGGAGACTAGGGTGGCATTTGGTCTTTTCAAAAAGTGGCTATCGAGGCTTAACATAGTTTAAATTCTGCAAATCTATACTAATTATTATTAATATTATAAAGCTGAAGAGTTTGTTTGTTTGTTTGAACGCGCTAATCTCAGGAACTACTGGTTGGAATTGAAAAAATATGTTTGTGTTCGATAGTCCATTTTTCGAGGAAGGTTATAGGCTATATAACATCACGCTACGACCAATAGGAGCGGAGCATAAATGAAAAATGTTGCAAAAACGGAAAAAAAAATGTTTTTGAGAGTTTCCGTCGCGTGCGCTGCGTAAACACGATCATGTATGTAGGGTAGGTAGGGTAGATAGGTAGGTAGGTAGCCAGTTGAAGGGAGTGAAGCCGCGTGGGATAGCTAGTCAGTCATAAAAGCCTTGAGCTTTTGTAAAGAGCTTAATAATTCTATTTTTTTTTAATTTACGAGGCATGTAGTAAAGAACAATGGCGAGATTTTAGCTGACTTAAATTTGAGCGTCTGAAAGTGAGTTATATACGAAAGACGTTCTATTAATTGTCTACATTTTTTTAATATATTATTGGGCTGGTTCAAAACGGATAAAAAAAAACATAATAAATAAAAAGTTATTTGATTTTTTAGTTAATTTCTTTAGCTTAGTGTTGCCATTATATATTTTAACTGCTAAGTGACAAGTAGTAACTATATTAATTAATAATATAATTAATGTATTTATTGCAGCAAATGAGTTAACAATATAGTTTATGTCTAAGTATAGATGTTTTTCGAAGGTAAGTAAGAATATTGTAGTGCAGTAGAAATAAATGAATTACTTTTAATTAATAAAGAAGAAAAAAGACTAGTATCCAAGTTTAAAAAAATATACTTAGCTTGGTTGTTGACGAGGACGACGACCTTTTGATAAACGTCAAAGTCGCTTAGTTTAAATAAATATACTCTTTCCAAAGAGTATATTATACATTTCATGCTGAAATTACTAGGTAAGGGAAATGCTAATGCGAAATCCCCTTTTTACTTCCACGAAATTGAATAATATTACCTATTAAATACATGATTAAAAGTTACCCAGACATAACCTACAAAAGTTTATGACTGAATATCTATTAATCTCGACATTTTCGAACAAAAATTCTTGCACAAACTAATTCAGAACATCACCCTGAGTTAAACCAGATATTTTTCATTTAAAGACGTAGGAATTTAATCTCAGCTAAAAAAATGTATGGGCACCTGCCATTGTTCTTTGGATAATTCATATTTCATTGCACAACAATCAACATTGCCCAATACGTACAGCAACTAAACACCATAGCCCAAAACACACGCAACGACAAAAAAACCAAAAACCCACACTGGCATACAGTAGTTCTCAATCAACCACCACTAAGGAAGGAATAAAAAACAAAGGGCCCCGGGGGCGCTCATAAATCGCATGATAGAGTCATTAGCCAGGGCCGGACTCCGCGCTGAATAATTAAAAACAAATAAAGTCGACACGGATTACCTTATCGGGCCACCATCGCTTCGCTCGCTCATTTTTATTTAATAGTTCCTGTTAACTTACACGGGAATTAGACGGTATTTTCAGATTGTATTTTAGATTGTTAGAATTTTTCGTAATGGGAGAAATTGATGGTTAGTTTTTGTAATTGTGTGTGTTTGGGGGTCCTGCTAGTTTGTTTTAAAGTTTGCTTGATTTGTAAGGAACTTATTTTTCAAAGCATAATATATATTAGTTGCTATAACTAATTATGTACCAGTCCTAATTTTCACCAACAAATATAAGTAGTCATTTTTTTATAAAAGGCTTGCTTTTTGCGATTTTGTAATTGGTTTTTTATTTTAGGGGGTTCTTTTTCTGATGGTTTGGTGTGATGT
Organism: Orthosia gothica; assembly: GCA_949775005.1. Lineage (NCBI taxonomy): Eukaryota > Metazoa > Arthropoda > Insecta > Lepidoptera > Noctuidae > Orthosia > Orthosia gothica. Next base: position 6,163,347 of record OX459062.1, on the reverse strand, counting down.
TTGTTTTATTTGCAAGGAACTTTTTTGGGGTTAATAATGTAAGTTTTAATCTAATACTTACCTACGTTAAAAGATAAGTGTCACTTGTATCTCCTTTTGATACAATAACTTAGGCTTTCAAGCAAAGTTCAAGTTTATTTTGATATGTTACTGTAAAAGCCTTTAAGTGTACGTGTGTGTCTTTAGCCGTTCACTGTAGTTAGTATAAAAATTATGATTAATCTATCAACGGCACACCAACGAAGGTTTCACAAAAACAATTTTTTGTGAAACCTTCGTTGGTGTGCCATTATAATATATAAAAAGCCCGAACTACAGTGAAACCTAGAATTTACCGGTAAAACCTTAGGTTTACCAAGTCTTACTGGTAAAAGTCCGAAATGATCTCAAATTCAAATTCAATTTATTGCATCCATAATGTAGGTACCTATGATATGATATAATTAATATTATTATGTGATCTACCTATGTTAATCGCTTATTTCGATTTTTACCAGCAAACCACAAGGTAAATCTTAGGATTTCCTTCAGACACTTGTAAATATTGAAAAGTTGCAACGGTTGTCAATTTCAAATATGATTAAAAAAAATCCAACATGATTTTAAATAATTTCCTGTTAAAATAATCCGAAAATGTTTCAAAATCTTGTTAGTAGTTAACTGGTAATGAATGAAAAAGTGAAGCTAATCAATCAGTCCTTAATTGTTCTCATCATTTCGTGTGTCACAGATATGAAGTTTATTTAACATATACAAGACACCGACGTAAATCCTAAGATTTACCGCGTGATTTGCTATTAAAAGCCCGAAATTAGCGATTATCATAGATCATTTCGGATTTCCAGTAAGACTTGGTAAATCTTAGGTACTGGTAAATCCTTGGTTTTACCGTAGTTTGGGCTCTTCCAGTAACAGATACATTCAATCAACACACCACACGTACCTAGTTGTAAAAGCAGATTCCAGTTTTTACCTCAATTAGGTCATCATCATTATCAGCCTTATAATGTTACCACTGTTGGAACACAGGCATCCTCTCTGCAAGAGGCAATGGGCCTTAATCCACCACGCAGGCCCAGTGCGGGTTGGTGGATGTCACATGTCTTCGAATTTTTGGTTCCAGGACATTTCCTCACAATGTTTTCCTTCTATACCAATATTATAAAGAGGAAAGATTTTTTTGTTTGTTTGTTTGTACCGAATAGGCTCCGAAACTACTGGACCAATTTTAAAAATTCTTTCACCAATAGAAAGCTACATTATTCCTGAGTGACATAGGCTATTTTTTAATCCCGAAAACGGGTCCCGTGGGGTGGCCCACGGGAGCGAAGCCGCGAGGAACAGCTAGTCTTATACAAAGTAAAGCGCCTGCCTGGGTTCGAACTCACGACCTACGACACGTAAGTCGGGGCCGTTACCACTGGGCCAACACTGCTCTTCCAATCCTCAATTAGGTACTCTTTATTTTTTTTTATCTTGTTTAAAAAATATCATCATCAAGCTAAAGTCCTACTTCAACCAATTTAACTCTTTTCTTGTTTCCTTTTCCTTTGCTGATGTCATAACCTCAACCAGGTTCTACAATCTACCCGCAGGTGCAACAATGTCTTCTGCCCTTGTCCAATTGATTTCCTAATATATTTATCCAGTAGCAAAGTGAATATTTTCCACACGACTTGTGTATAGGATTCGATTCTGTGTAGCGTGGGTGGAAGAATCGCACATCCTCCCACTCGGAATACTCGACCGTCACATACAAATGTCACACCACCGGACACACATTATTTAGCACTCCGACATTAAATTGAAAACTAAAATTAGAACAACTTAATCCTAACTGGCGGGTTATAAAGTTTAGTCACTGAAGTAATAACATAGGTGGTGTTTATAACTGGCGTTGGAATTTTTTGGATTTTTGATTTTAGCTGTTTCACGCGGCGTTTATTTATTTAATACTCTATGCACACAAGCGTACAGAGGCGGACTTAATGCCTTAGTAATTTTCTACCAGTCGACCTTTGGATGTTGCAGAGAAAATAGTGGTAGTTGCAATGTTTTGAGTTAAGCAAATCATGTTTATTTAGTAATTTTGGCGTTGATCGCGTGGTCTATCCCAGAGGTTAAGAAGAAGCCTAGGTATGTAAAATAATGCAACTTTCTATCAGTTTTAGAATATTTATTTATTTATTTATTTATTTAAACTTCATGTACAATGGTGATACATAGGCGGACTTAATGCAGCAAGGCATTCTCTACCAGTCAACCTTTGGGTTAAAAAGAACACAACAGTGGTAGGAGTCCAAAATAAAAATAAAAATGAACAATAATTAAAATTGGATAATAAACTATCTAACTAATAAAATACATAAATAATTATATTCGTTTTATTATTCGTGTTTCTAGAGAAAATAAAATTATTCATTAAAAAATCTTCTTTTTAAACAATCTTTTTAGTATTCTTTTCAGAAAACCCTTTCATTTGGTATCCATATCATGGCAGTGCACAAAAAATAACTAGTCCGCCATCTTGGGCCGTCCGCCATATTGGATTTAGAATGACGTCAGTTAGCTAACTATGCATTGTCATCCAAAAATGTGTATGCAAAATTTCATCTTAATCGGTGGAGGATAACTGCTTTAAAATTCAGTTATTTATTTATTTATTTGAAGACTTTGGAAGACTTACAGCTATTTACATTGCAGTGCATTGCAGTTGCAAGTGACCCGAACACACTTACATACTATATAGTATAGTACATTGCAAGTTAAATACAAGCTTGTAATAAACAGACGAATTTACCTCTTTATAATTCTAGAATAGAAGTAGATCTAGACACAGGTGAAAAAAAAGTCAAAGGTGAAAAGCTGTAAAATAATAAATTGCTTCAAAACACGGAATTAATTTAGAACCCTTTTCAGAATAATGGGTTAAATACTTTTAGACCGGCTGCGCTTATCATCTACCTATGCACCGTCAAATTTTGGTCGTTTAAATCCCGTAGTGGGTGGATCTTGTACATGAACCAGTATCGATTTGTAAATATTTTTAAAAGTAAAACATTATAAAAATAAAATCACTATGAAATAAACGAATTCCAAGTGCAAAATTAACTTTCGTTTCGGAAGTCGGTATCTTTAGTACCTCTTGTTTTATCATTTTGCGTCACCGACTGCCGAAACAAAAGTTATTTTTGCACTTTTTAGTTTTTTACTTTGGAAGACAATGTATTTTTTTAAATTTTATCTTTACAAATATACACTGTTTCATTTACCCGATCGACGCTCCACGGGATTTAAACGACTAAAATTTTACGGTGTACGTAAAGTTATAAACTTATCACATATTTCTAGGCCATAAACTAGAATTATTCAGTCTCTTGTTTCCCCCATGAAAGTAGTCTTTTCTACCGATCTTTGCAGATATCCGATTGTTTTCTGTTTTGATGCAAACATGGCAGTAATGTGAATAATAACATAATTTGCTAATGACCGGTTCCTAATGCTGTATTTATCACGATTGTTATCAATGTCATCTCACAATTGCCGCATTGTGTCACTATTAGACTGAATGGTGTAAATGCACTATGCATTAAGAGTGCACTTATTATAAATCTGAGTGATTACTTTAGTATTAGTTTCTATGGTCATCAAGCCTGTGATTCCTGAAGGTTATGGTGCAGGCCACATAGAAATGGCGTCGGGTGCGGAAATGGCACGGGCGGCTTCCTATTCCATTCTAATTTCAAACTAAATGCATGGAAATAAAGCGCAATTTGATCAAGCGCGGGCGCCGAAATGTCGCGTTATAACCACGTCCGAGCAACGACATGTCGTGTGTCCTAAATTGCGCTTTATTTCCATGCATTTTGTTTGAAATTAGAATGGAATAGGAAGCCGTCCGTGTCATGTCCGCACCCAACACCATTTCTGTGTGGCCTGCGCCTTCGGTGTACTGCCGTTCTGTTACTCTTATCATCATCATCATATCAGCCGAAAAACGTCCACTCCTGGACATAGGCCTCCCCCAAGCGTCGCCAAAGATTGGTTCCGTGTGTCTCGCATCCAGCGGATCCCCGCAACCTTCACCAGGTCATCGGCCCACCTGGTGAGAGGCCTTCCAACGCAACGTCTTTCGTTTCGCCAATCGGCCATCCGTTCTGCGAGCAATGTGCCCTGCTTACTGCCACTTAAGTTCGGCAATTCTTCGGGCTATGTCGGTAACCCTGGTTCTTCTGCGGATCTCTACAAATCTGATTCGATCCGCAAGGAAACTCCGAGCATAGCCCTCTCCATTTGGGTGATTTAATTCATAAGCTTTTTTTATGAGGACCATCGTGGCACATCACTGGCAACACACACTGGTCATAGACTTTCGTCTTGAGACACTGTGGTAAGTTGGTCGGTACTCTACTCTGACACAACTATGACCTTTGTAATTTTCAGGTTGGATATGAATTTGTAAGGTCTCGTTCTTACCTGATTAGTGGGAACTCTAAATACTGTAAGTATTAGTATGTATTAGTTTGTACCTGGGCAGATTAGTCAAGCCATATAGTGGAAGCCCTCAGACAAGATAGATTGATAACCTGGCGAAGAATGTGGTTGCCTGCTGAATGGGAAAAGCACAGGACCAGGTGAAGTGGCAACGCTATGTCTAGCAATGGACGTTTTGGATTATCGTATTCGAGATCGTTGCTGATGTATGAATTACGACTAAAATACAGAATGTGACGGTTTCATACTTATCTAGCCTCTAAATACTTAAAACACGCGAGGTTCTTAAATCAAAAATAGTGTACAAATACTACAATCTTAAAACAAAACCACATTAGTTGCGTGAAGGCTGCGATAGACTCGAGTGTTTGTTCAATTTGTGTGCCGAGTACTGCCGAGTGTTGCCGAAGAGTGCCGAGGAGTGCCGATCCCACCACGAAGATGAGACGAAATGGCGCCTCCATGGCGTTCAACAGAACACACGTGCCTTTGAAGGTATACAATGTCTCTGCCTGTGAAGATGTGCATGTTAATTTAAAAATGGAATTTGATTTATAGGACCAGAAACAAATACCACATCCATAGACTTCTGTCTGTTTCGTCAGAGGGGTTGGAGGCAATTTGGAATCAGCATACTCGTACACCATGATCTTGTATGTCGAGTCTTGCCTATTTTCACTAAATAATGAGATAGGAGCATGGTTATGGCAGAAATTATCGACTTATAAGGAAGATTTTGGTACCCACCCGATGTTAAAGTTAAGTCTTATTCTCCAAATTGAATTGCTATGATTTGCTGTTGCGATCGCTTGGCACTTTAAAAACTTCATTAGTAAAAATGTCTTAGTTCTCTTATTTACTTTTAGAGGAACAAAAAGCATCAAATCAAGCATTTTGATAAATTCTCACAAAACCCCTTGGGATTTATTAATGCCTACAAACTTTTTTCACAGTACTCCGCTAAAATCTTAAAAATCTTTCATTAACGTGACGTTAATTTGATATTTACATGAGCATTAATGCAGCACTCTATAGCTCAAACTACTCGTAAGTCAACGTCTTGTAATCCAAGTTTATCCCCAGCAAACCACGGCTGTTACCAAATTAATTTATTGAACGGTCCGCTAACGGTACCGCTGAAGACTCTTCTGCCAGTCACACAATCCACTCACGAACAAAATTGAAACACAACGACCCAAACACAGCCAAACGAAAACCAACCACAAGATAACCTCAATAGAACTCACTTCAACCTACAAACAAATCGACATACGACCGATAAACGCAACATAGCCGGCAGTAAATAAATTATTGATACTGACTACACATCATTACATCAAAGAGATGAATAGCCATTGTGATAGGACATTGCACTTTATAGAGGAGCGAATACGTGTCAGAATCAAACGTGTGGTTGTTGCAGGAGTTTCTTATCGAACAGTGGGTTAGTGGGCGCGAGCGGTGCCGGGTCAAACGCTTAGCAAACAACCACGGACGGATTCGTCTTGGCGTATATTTGTCGGCATCACCGTGAAATGGTTGCAAAAGCTCGCGGTGTTGTTGCATTGTGTAGGATGCATTTCGTTCCACTGAAGCCGCGGTGAAGCCTTTGCTTGTTCTCTGAAGAAAATAACGCTAAAGTATAGAACAACAATATAACAACAAATAGGTAGGTATAACACAAACCCTGGCATGGCCTATTATTTTGCAATACTTGCTTTAATTCGTACCTGGTGCGCCAAATCAGAAACATATCATTTTATTAGGATTCCTTACCCAAAGGGTAAAAACGGGACCCTATTACTGAGACTCCTCGGTCTGTCTGTCTGTCACCAGGCTGTATCTCATGAACCGTGATAGCTAGACAGTTGAAATGTTCACAGATGATGTATTTCTGTTGCCGCTATAACAACAAATACTAAAAACAGAATAAAATAAATATTTAAGTGGGGCTCCCATACAACAAACGTGATATTTTTGCCGTTTTTGTGATAATGGTACGGAACCCTTCGTGCGCGAGTCTGACTCGCACTTGGCCGGTTTTTCCTGATCAATTCACTCCTGCGGCCCTGTAGAACAGAGGTGGCACAGCTCTAAAAACGGTGAAGGAAAACATCGTGGGGAAACGGGCATGTCCGAGAACCAAACATTCGAAGACATATGTCATCCACCAACATTCTCTCTCTCACAGAGAGGAGGCGGGTGTCCCAGCAGTGGGAAGGCTGATGATGATGATGACGAATTTACTGGTTTAGGAGTCCTTCTGTGTTTCCTGATAGTTAAAACCTGGGGGACTTTTGGTTAAGAGTGACTATGTTCCTTCTAGACAAGCGAGCCTCACCGTCGACCACATCATCGCTTACCATCAGTTGAGATAGTGGTCAAACGCGAGCCTATCAATAAAACATAATAAAATAAGAGGACTAGTAATCTAATTCAGATCAACAGTTACATTCAAGTTACCTAAAAACAAAATTCAGCCTCGGGCAACAAACTTTTAGTACTCAGAAGTTTTAAATTGACTGTAAATTCGCGGAATCTATCAATAGAAACCGGTCAAGTTCAAATTGAAATGGAAGATACCTGCGGCAGACAGTGCATAGATTAAAATAGTAGGTATTGGTTGCTATTTTTGTGATAAGCGGTCAATATCTTTAAGTTTATAGAAGACTAGATGTCCCACCTACCATACCTACCTACCCATCTACCCTACCTACCCTAAATACATGATTGTTGCGTAACTTAAACCGTTTACGCAGCGAACGCAACGGAAGCTCTTAAATGGAATATTATTGCCCGTTTTTGCAACATTTTTCATGTATGCTCCGCTCCTATTGCTCGTAGCGTGATGTTATATAGCCTATAACCTTCCTCGATAAATGTACTATGCAACACAAAAATAATTTTTCAATTCCAACTAGTAGTTACTGAGATTAGCGCGTTGAAACAAACAAACAAACTCTTCAGCTTCATAATATTACTAGCTGTCCCACGCGGCTTCGCTCCCGTCAACTGGCTACCTACCTACCCATCTACCCTACCTACCTACCCATCTACCCTACCTACCTACCCATCTACCCTACCTTCCTACCCATCTACGCTACCTTCCTACCCTTCTACCCCTACCTACCTATCCATCTACCTTACTTACCTACCCATCTACCCTACCCACCTACCCATCTACCGTACCTTCCTACCCATCTACCCTACCTACCTATCCATCTACCTTACTTACCTACCCATCTTCCCTACCTACCTATCCATCTACCTTACTTACCTACCCATCTACCCTACCTACCCATCTACCCTACCTACCCATCTACCCTACCTACCCATCTACCCTACCTACCCATCTACCCTACGTACCCATCTACCCTACCTACCCATCTACCCTACCTACCCATCTACCCTACCTACCCATCTACCCTACCTACCCATCTACCCTACCTTCCTACCCTTCTACCCTACCTACCTATCCATCTACCTTACTTACCTACCCATCTACCCTACCTACCTACCCATCTAGCCTACCTTCCTACCCATCTACCCTACCTACCTATCCATCTACCTTACTTACCTACCCATCTACCCTACATACATGATTGTTGCGTAACTTTAACCGTTTACGCAGCGCACGCAACGGAAACTCACAAAAAGAATAAATTTTCCCCGTTTTTAGAACATTTTTCATTGATGCTCCGCTCTTATTGATCGTAGCGTGATGTTTTATAGCCTATAACCTTCCTCGATAAATGGACTATACAACACAAAAATAATTTTTCAATTGCAACCAGTAGTTACTGAGATTAGCGCGTTCAAACAAACTCTTCAGCTTTATAATCTACTATACCAATATTATAAAGAGAAAATATTTTTTTGTTTGTTTGCACCGAATAGGCTCCGAAACTACTGGACCGATTTAAAAAATTCTTTCACCTATGGATAGCTACATTATTCCCGAGTAAAATAGGCTATAATTTTGAAGGGCGCGATATCTGAAAAGGAACAATTTTTTGGCAGCGGTAGTCCTCTTGCCTTGGCCATAATTATTAGGTATAGGTACGCAAGATGATGATGAATCAGACGAGTCAGAACTTCTCGTATAGGTACGTGTCTAAACTATCTGTACTTTGAAAACAACAATACCATTAGCCAAACCTTTAAAGCGATAAACAACCCACTTACGGTAATTAAGAAATCATTTAGTGCTGAAGCAAATAACAAGCGTAACACGTACACACCACACAATTAATCAATAATCAGTTTAACACTTACTCAATTGAATTACAACAAAAACAACATACTTAATAGAACAATAAACAATTACGTGCTGTAAACAGTTAACAGCATCCCAAAAACCAAGATTGTTGTTATATCTCCAACGAAATTACTCGGAAGCATCTCCAGATCGGGCCCAAAAATATAATCACCCGTCAATCAACCGTTTGGATCTATAAAAAACTCCTTTGTAACCCTCGCCGCCATAATTGGTACGTAAAAAACAAAAGTAGAAAATTTATAACGAGACGAAACTCCCAAATCATTCTGTTTAGTGCGAAATTATAGTGTTTTAAACACGCCGTTTAGGTGATTGTATTGCTCTAATGAAAGGGTATTACGTAAGTGGGGATGAAGTCAGCCGCAATCTATTAGCTGAGCAAAAACTGAGCCTAATTTCACACCTGTTCACCTTTAATTTTATAATTATGTAAGATCAATGTGCTGTTTGCACGCGCTTCTGGTCCTAACATGAGCTTGAATTTGTAAGACACTACAAGAAAAGTATGTATGCAGGTGAATCTTTCAAGCTATATTTCGGTACGAACGAATTACCAGAGTTCTGAAACTGACATTCATGACCGACTTTGAAGTGACAAATAAAATTTCTAAGAATGCAGTTTCAAGTTTGGATGCCTAATTTCTTTACCTACATTCTAATTACAAGGTATCGCGCAAAGCTTTGCGTTTATAATTATCTTTATCCTTTTTCTCATTGGTTACTTCATCAACATCCTCCTCTCCCCTATCCCAATTAACTTTGGTGTCGCCGAAGTTTATGTTCTTCTTCAAGATCTCTATTTTGCATAATCACATACTTTACTTCGGTTTCATAATTAACACGAATTCAATCCTGTCATCTCCAAATAGACAAAGTTAATTCACTAAATAAGAAATCTGTTGATTTGTAAAAGCTTGATTTATTTTAAGACTTCAAATGCACGGAAAAAGCGTTTTCGTGACTGATTTTAATGAGTTTACGTTCCTCGTTGACCTTCAATACGATACCTGTAAAGTATCCAGCATCCGTGCCTACACACTGAAATAGTTACAATTTTAATATATTACATGCTAATTTAAACCTTTCTACATTTCATTTTCTGCAAGGCAAAAATCTTGGTGTGTGCGAGCGAAACAACTTAGTTTCTGCATGCAAGCATCACCTCCGCTACAAAAGCATTCGAAATTTAAAAAGCCTTACTGTCAAACCTAACCTCATTTAGCAGTTCTCCTAGCAAGTCTGGCTGGATTGTGTGAAACATGCATTTATATATTCCTACAATAAAGGTTTTACAAACACAGTCATATATTATCATCAAATTGATGCGGAAAAAAATATGGAACTGGCAGGTGACAGGCAGCATTCGAAATTTGAAGAGCTTCATCACCTCTTTGTCCTAACAGTTCTGCTAGCAACTCTGGCAGCATACTTGGTACCTCCAAGCGGGTGGGGGTGCGGGAGGGGGTGACGTCACGCCGTGGGTGCCGACACGTCGCTCGCCGTCACGCTCCACAAACAGCAAGGTTGCCGCAGCCTTGACGCCGACCCACATTGCTCACCGGCTCAGAACCGACTTTTTGTACTAAATACTATATCTCTGGTGTGAACATCTTCCGGTTTCTAAATGCCTGGTAAATGAGTCACGGCTGGCGAATTCTTGGCGATTATGATAACTGTTATCAGACAACAATTGAAAGTGAAGTCATCTAATATGTCTGTCTGTGTGAACCAAGTGAAACTGTTGGATCACTTTTTACAACTTCAGTTCTGACAAGTCTTTACCAAGTATGTCGGGGTCGACTTCTAGGTTAACAGAGGATCTGTAGTAGAGCTATAGAGGTAACTAAACGTCATGCATTGTAAGATCAGAAATAGAAGCCACTGCATTAGCATACATCAATTGACATAAATTGTCCACTACCAATATGAAGGAAAACAAGACAAAAAAATAATAAAAATAACAAAAAACCCGACTGCTTAAAAAGCCAACTAAAAAGACGTAAACAAGAAGAAAATCATGCTGAGCAGTCGGAGGATACATCTGGTTTTGGGCAGCCAGCTCGCGCATATGTAACCTCCTACTCATTAGTCTTTTTTTTTTTTGAATTAGGTACATTTAAACATATAAGTATTATATATATTTTTATAATCACCTCTAAAAACCCTTAATTTTGATTCCACACACGATGGGCCTGGAAGAAAAAAAAATTACGCCCAAAAGCCGCCATTTTTCTATTTTGCAATTTTAATGTAGCTAGTGACACTCGCAGGGTTAAGACGAATCGATTGACTTAAGAATCATCAAAATTGGCCAACGCGTTTGGTCTCTAGAACACCATATAGGAACAAACATACATACATAGGCTGATAAACACATTACCCTCCTTCGGCAGTCGGGTAAAAAGGCACGAAATGAAAATAACAAGGATTTGGTATTGGACCATGATAGGTACCTATCTATTAGGTACTTACACAGGTATATTAAGGGTGACCATCAACTTGAACTTGGAACAGCGATGCACTTGACCAGCCGATGTCCATCGGTTCCAGTAAAACCCGTAACGATAAAATAATATTTTTAGTATGGTCATAAATAAGAACATCAAAGTCTGTCTCCGAGGACCGTACATACGTCACAGCCTCGTTTGCTATACGTCTGTGAACTTTTCCAACGAAATACTCACAAAAGAATTATGAAATCTGTATTTTTTAACGATCATTAAATGCAGTTTCGAGAGTCACTTTATTCTTAGAACACAAAGCCGTTGTTTTCTCATATGCACCGACCGTAATGAGTAAGTATGCAGATGCAATTAACGACAGACCAATATTTTTTAAACAAGTCATAAATTAAAATCAACCATAAACAAATCAACAAATCATTAAGTAGCGACAAAACATCAAGAAAAAACGAAAACAATTGAATCGCAGATCTAGTGAAATGTTTAATTTTTGTGAACGTCCCATGGGGCCACGGTCGGAGCATAGCTAATCAGCCGGTCGCTGTCCAGACAATGGTGTCAGCGTGAAAGCCTCATAAAACTACGGGGTCCGTAAAGCCCCGTCCAAAATATTTACGGCGCGTGACAAACGGACCGCTTTTGTCTCGCAGGATTGTCTCGGCGATTCGACGCGGTTAATCTTCGGACTACGTTGCAGCAGACATGTGCAATGTGTTACGGACTCGATCGCTTGACACGAGGATCGATCGTAAAAGTACGTGTCAATATCTGGCTGTTGGGAGGCAGGTGAGACATAAATATCAGCTGCTTGTTGCAGCAACAGAGGAGAAACCTATTAATGAGTTTTCCTCGTCATCAGACTGATTCTAGATTGCAGGTGATCCCGTAACGGTATTAGGAGGCCCAGTATTTGTTGGTATACTGGTAAACATAATAAAGCTAACATAATAACATCAGTGCCAATGCACTCCACTATCTTCCTAGACAAATCTTTTACTGTCCAGGTCACTCGTCTATGGAATGCATTGCCTGTGACTATAAGGCGCGCGCAATCACTACCTGTTTTTAAGCGACTTGTGGGGGAGCACTACTTGTTACTGTGATCATAATCTTGTATAAGCTGAATTGTTTTCTTGTCTGTATATTAGTTGTATGTATGTATTTATGTACCTATTATTATTTTATTTTTTTGTATTTAGTACCTACTTTCTTAATATCTTTTTATTTTTATTTTTTTTATTTTGCACCAAGTGCAACCCCATATTGTGTCCAGGCTGTCACTTTCCATTCTTGGTTGCCTGGAAGAGATCGCGAATCGCGATAAGGCCGCCTGTTGTATGTTTGTTTTAGATATAAGATGTCTTTTTGAATATTTTATCTTGGTGTACAATAAAGTGTAAATAAATAAATCAGTCTGTAATACTGTATCGGATTATATTGATTACTTCGCAGAAAGAGCACAGCAGGCAAAGATTTACATACTAAAACTACTTCATCCTCTCATTACTTCAACTAATTCATCAAAATGCTTAGTGAGCATTTAGTTAATTCAAATGCTCTAAGTCAGCATGCAATTGACTATTGTTAAAATTTTTGGACCAGTTAATACCCCTAGACCACAGACTCCCAACGCTTGTTTTTTTTTGTATATTCAATAAGCTCACGCTTGACCACTATCTCACCTGATGGTAAGAGATGATGTGGTCGACGGTGAAACACGCTTGCCTAGAAATAACCTATTCACTCTTGACTTAAAGACCCCAAGATTGTAGCTGTCGGGAAACATAGACTCCGGCAGGGAATGCCACTCCCAATACGCATAGTAAAAGTGTTCCCAAAACGTAGACGATGCAGAGTGATCATTTACTTCACATTATTGCTGTAAACTTTCACCTGTGATGTAATAGAGTTTACTTTAGTCTATACCAGTTAGGTTGGCAACAGAGTCTCAGTCAAGCCTGAAAAAAACGCGGTGAGTGTCAAATATATTCTCTTTTTTGTCTTAGCATCCAATTTATTTTTCGCTTTCACTGGTATTATGTAATTCCAGACATTCCCTCACGACTCAACTTTTCTCATCGGTATTAGTCACCTGTACTTCACACATTGCTTCCAAGTTTCTTCATTAGATAGACTATTAAAATACCCGTATATTTAACATCTTATATGAGCTGCTGCACTTGAGAACCAAGTATACGTAACCTGAACGCTGTTATTAAGACGGTACCCTGACCAAAAAATCGGCATGAGCTATGAGCATTCCTATTGGTCTAGCGGCACTGCTGGCGCATGAATTACAGTAGTGAATACGCCCAGATTTTAGAATAAAATCTTTATAAAATCAAATTTTGGTCTTTTGAAAAAAAAAATCTACAAAAATGTTCGTTATTAAATTGTCTATCCATTAGTGTTAGTACAAAAAATAATTAATGAACACTTTACGAGGAGATGCATAATATCAATAATTATTTCTCATTTTTATGTTTTTGTTATACAACATTAAAAAAAAAACTAAATCTACCATTTTAGAATCAATATTATGTAGAATTTTAATGTATTTTTATTAATTGTTTTTTTTTTTTAAATAACGAGTAGATAGCTCCTAAAAACACCACAAAAACGGCTTGCGCGGCGTTTTGCTCGGGGTACCGCCTTAACATCTTATGAAGTGGCTTTACTTCTCTTCACTTCTTGTTTGAATGGCACCAGATGTGTATAATTTACACAATTCCGCCAATGTCAGGGTTACAGAGGATAAATGTAATTTTTAGTCCAATTGCCTAGTTGCCCCAGAAAAATGGCGGTAAATTTATTGGAAGCTTCCACGGTGTTTTGTTGGGAACATGAACAAACTCATGTTCTACCGCTGTGTTTTATTTGACCACACTCATGCACGTTAACAAATATTATTAGACTAAAAAAAACACAATTTTTACACTATTAATTTTCAATTTAACGCAATTTTAGGAAAATAAAACAGAGAAGCAACATAGACGCCATCACGTTCCCGCCAAAACTCGAAGTGACTTCAACTTGTTCTGTTTACCATCTTTGATAAGGTTTGGCTTACTGTCAAATGTCAAAGTGACATTCACTAATGTCATTTTGGAGGGTGTGAAAAGATCTGTCATACAGTTCCCGACTTTAGCATAGCTATTCACAATGATCGCTTCGGGATGGAATCGAATGGTTGCGGTTTTTGTAAGGTTCGTTTAGGCTGAATGCTACTAAATAATCATAATTATCTTAGAAAATGATGAAGTGGAAAATAAATGATTACTATTGAGTATTTCGCAACATAAGTTAAGTGTTGTAGTAATTAAGCTAGCTAGCTAAACGAACCTTGCAAAACCAAAACCATTTGTTTCGGGATGCAGCTCTCACAAAGGTCATAATATTGCCTTAACTGGATACTAAGAACCAAAAATGTACCTTTTGGGCAAAATAAATAAAATTATTATTTTATTCTCTTTGATGTCATTTTCTTCTTTTTCATCATTAGCCAATGTATCCTTTTACAGAAACGCGTATTGAAGACTCATTAGGTACTAATACAAACTTCGGTAAGTAAAATAAGCTATGAGGAATAGCACAATGCTATTATAAGCCTTATAGATCTTAGAGATAGCGCGTGCCATCACATAATGCTGATGGTATCTATAAGAACTATCGAGACTCAGCAGAGCAAAAAGACACAAAATGAAACACTTTCGGTTCTCGTTCGTCTTGCCTTACGTTGCAGCTATGAATAGCAGGATGATTGTCCGTTTGTTTGTAGGATAGCTTTCAATCTTGAAAACTCTATATCTTTATGTTAAAGCCGGTTCTTTCCGTGAATCTTAGAGAATTTCTAAACCAAGTGTTCATTGTCGCCCATAACAGAATTCTCATTCATAGTTCTTATTTATCCTCAATATGAAATTGGTCAAAACGTTTCGTTGTAAAAACCAAAACTGGTCATAACTAGGATTCAGGAATTCCAAAGCCTTTGAACATCAATAAAATTAGTGTCGTGTACAATGTCTCAATCATTTTGTATGTAGCAAACCATATTTATTATAAGTGCACCTGTACCTACCCTTCGAGGAATACCTACAAGCGTGATGTTAAGTTATAATCACATTTTGAATTCATGAACAATCTTTGGGAGGGTAAACTTATTAACGTTAATAATCAACGTTTACCATGGGACAATCGCATTTTTTTTAAAAAAACCGGCCAAGTGCGAGTCGGACTCGCGCACGAAGGGTTCCGTACCATTATCGCAAAAAACGTCACAAAAATCACGTTTTTTGTATGGGAGCCCCCCTTAAATATTAATTTTATTCTTGTTTTTAGTATTTGTTGTTATAGCGGCAAAGGAAATACATCATCTGTGAAAATTTCAACTGTCTAGCTATCACGGTTCATGAGATACAGCCTGGTGACAGACAGACAGACAGACAGACGGACCGCGGAGTCTTAGTAATAGGGTCCCGTTTTTACCCTTTGGATACGGAACCCTAAAAAGCATCATTTTCAAACATGTTCTTCGGGTAAGTGTTGCATTTTTGTAAGAAATAGCAAACTGATACCATCAATTAAAAGTACTGCAAAGATACGAAGTGATTGGTATATTTTACCTCTAAATAAATAAGCAAGTAAAGCCGCAACCGCAGCTGTAGCTAGCTATAAAAACAGCGGCGACCACTGCCTGTGAAAGTTCACACCACAATTTAGGTTTTTAACACTTAGCTGCCACTGCGTGGTTCTCATTAAGACACGGGGCCCGGGGCCTCTGGGCCTGGTCCCGTGGTGTCGCTAATCATTTTACAATCTTCACGAATTATTGGAAATACTTGGGCAGTTGTTCAAGACACAGAATATAAATATACACTTAGTGGATAGTTACTAAGTATTTTTAATGAGGTAAAACAGCTTTATTTATTAACTAACGGACGTCTCGCGGTTTCAGCCGCGTAGTTTCCGTTCCCGGAATACAGGGATCCAAAGTAGACTATGTCACCCGGGGATAGTGTAGCTTCCCAACGGTGAAATAATTTTTGAAATCGGTCCAGTAGTTTTTAAGTTTATTCGTTAGATACAAACATACAAATCTTTCCTTTTTATAAGATTAGTATAGAGTAAGGATGAAGGTTTAACAGTTCATGCCTTGTTTGTGTACAAGTTAAACTATTGGTAAAGAACCTTCAAACGCCTGTAGAGAAGAGTCTAACCAACAAAAACAAACAAAGAGATAACAATCAAACAATTTCTCCTCTCTAAAATCAACTTATAAACTACCCACGTGTTAAATGATAACTTATCATTTTATCACCAAACCAAACATTTCATCACGAGGCAATTTTCCATCTCGTACACTCAGTTAAAAAAACGACCTCCATCTCGAATGTCATTTGCACGCCGTGCCGTTGAAAAAGCAATTATTTCAATATCTCGGTGCCGGCACCCAAGCCAGCAAAAAGTGTTCTGGGCACGCGCGCCACTGTGACCGAACGCAAGAAAGTTTGGAGGAGCCCCGAAGGACATCGACGTCGAGTCGATAAACTTCGAGCTATGTATACGTAATAGGTGGTATTAGGTACTAAACGTTGTTGTTTCTTCGACGGACCTATTATGTATCGCACATGTGTGGAACTGAGAATCGGTTTATAGCGCGCGGTATTGGCGTTGCTAATCGTGCCCTTAGTCTGTCTTTCGTGGAATGTGACGTTGTTTTCAAGGCGGCGTTCAAAGCCCTCTTATACTGATGTATATCTTGTATCTTGGTTCAGTAATCCGTAGTTTTTTACAGCTTTAGATCCGTAACCATTAAGTACAAACGAAGAAGGAGGAACGTGATGTCTACCAAATTATCTAAGGATCGTTTTACCTTAGAAAACATCCAGTAGAGTATGAATTGTATTTTTATGGTAGCTATCATCCCCAAAGAGAACTGTAGGGTTAGAACAGTGCACCACTTGACACAGAGATTCGAGTAAACGCAAGGCGAACAAAAATTAGGAACATCAGCATTTAACACTTCTTTGTAGACTTACAACAATAGCGTACACTTAACAAATAAACAAGACGTAAAGCTTACACTAAACACAGTTAGAATTACTATAATAATACGTTGAAAACGATAACCGTACCAATCTTAGAAATAAAATTAAAAAAACATTGTCCTCAGCGAGTTCCAGTCTGATGGGCGAAGCAGATCAAACAACGAATCAAATAGGAATAATATGGCTTCCGCTGGCCAATTATATTTTTTATTTATTTAAAAAAAAAACAGTTCCATTTACAAGGTTTACTGGCCGATTACGTATAGCGATAAATAATTTTACTGAAGCCAACCGCAATAATTCTTCGATAGTTATGCCAGTTTTGCATTCCATTTGCTGTATATTTAGGTGATTTATTATTGGTATAATTAAGTAAAAGTGTTTGTGGTATTGGTTAGATAATTATATTGAAATTACGATTGACAAATTAGGTTTAGCGCCAGTAGAAAGCGATTGGCAGTTGAATTTAATTTCGAGTACTGTTGTAAACTCAGTTTAAAACACACTCAGAGCTGCTAGACTTAACAGGTATCATAAATACTTATTACAAAATGTATATCATCATCATCTGCCTAGCCTTTTCCCAACTGTTGTTGGAGTCGGCTTCCAGTCTTACCGGATTCAGCTACGTACCAGTGTTTTACATGGCGCAACTGCGTATCTGACCTCCACAACCCAGTAACACCATACCCCTTGGCAAGACTGGTGTCAGATGTCAAGCTTCTGACTACCCGTAACACGGGTTCCTAGGCACGGAGGAAACTCGGTATGCTGAAAAGGTCACCCATCCACGGACTGACCTCATCAAGCGTTGCTTAACCTTGAATATCAACCCGTGCGTTTGTTATTATTTAGCCACGAGCTCCTCCTACTATTACAAAATGTATATCTCAAACTTAAATATTCATATTTCAGCAATTTTCAAAAAATTTAGGCTTCCTATGGTATAGTTCTCGCTAAACTTCTTGGCCGCCCTGAAGTTTGCTACAATGGCTGCGCAGTAGTGAATCTCATACAAAAACTGCACCAATCCGTGTCTTGCGCATCGGAAAGGAAACTTCAGGCCGGCCCAGAAGTTTGGCTAGAACTATAATGGACTTAAAGCTTCTCAAGATACGCCACTGAAAGGCTACTGCAACATCAATGAAAGTCTTGCTCAACCTATAAAAAAAATCGATTGCAAAATTAGGTTTAACACCAGTCGAAAGCTATTGGCAGATGAATTCAACGAAACTCAGTTTAAAAGCGCACCCAGAGCTGCTTGACTTATTATAAATACTTAGTTACAAAACTGTATATCTCAAACGAAAATATTCAAAGCGCAACAATTTCCAAAATTTGAAAAGTTCCAAAGGGACTTATAGCTGCTCAAGAATCAAGATACGCCAATTGAAACGCTTCCACAACATTAATGAAAGTCCTGCTCAGCCTATAAAGAAGAACCAGCGTGAACTTAGAACAAATTACTGCATCTGTATTATTTTACGTAGCACAAGCCGGTACTACCCTGTTTTTGTTAAGTGGCAAACATTTGTGAGTGTCACTCGACTGACAATACATCGGCGACATCGAGTGGTCCAGTCCAACTCGACGCCTCTACCATTTGCTCACGAAATTACGCTTGTAAACGTCAAAAAAGAGTTTAAAATCGCATGACAGAATCGATTTCTCCGCATCGTAATCTTTCGTGAATAATACGATTGCGAATTCGTCGGTATCGATCATTTTGTAAATGTGGTCTGAAGTGTCAGACGTGCAAATTCGAAATGTATCGATTGACAAACAAGTGGACTACTCTATAAGGAAAAGGTGATTGAATCGGCACTCGGTACACCACTCTAATATCGTATCGTATCGCAAAAACTTTGTTATGCAAAATTACCTATTACATCGTTATTGGTCATGAATTGCAATTCTCTCGAGTTTTTAATTTTTAGGGTTCCGTACCTCAAAAGGTAAAAAAGGAACCCTTATAAGATCACTTTCTTGTACGTCTGTCCGTCTGTCCGTGTGTCACCACCGATTTTCTCAGGAACGAGTGAACCTAGCTAGTTGAAATTTATACCCGATACTGAGGTCTATAGTCCCTATTAAATATTAAATAAATCAAGGTCCTGAGGCAACACGATAAAAAGATATGAGCAAATTTAAATTTTCGCGAAAACTTGTAAGTACAAAAATTTAAAAGAATTTTCAACTTTTTTTTTTTTCGTAATTTTCCCTTTACTTGTGCTGTACAACCTTGGTTTTAACCAAAATTGACAATTCTAGGTCAACCGGAAGTACTCTATAGGTTTTGGTTCGAAAACCTATATGATAGTTCCCGTTGACCTAGTCACCTAATTATGTTGGTGAATGTAGCTGTTTGTACGGAACCCTTGGTGCGCAAGTCCGACTCGAACTTGACCGGTTTTTGTTGTATGATTATTGTAATTACTTGTTTATTACCAGTTTTTGTAGGCAAGGTCGAACAGTAGCAAGTATCTTGAGGGGCAGATGGATGTAGTAAGGACCCCTGAAGGGTGCACACGCTATCACCATGCTTATAAATGGAGATACTGAAAGAGTTGCCTAATAATTTATAATACATATACCTACGTCAACACTGTCAGCGGTAATTTTAACACATATTTTTTTTTTCTTTTTGTTCGCCCTACTCGGGCAGGCTAAGGTCTTGGACCATACCGCCTCGTCTTCAGTGCAATTTTAACGTTCTTTAGTATGCATTAGAATACACAGGGTGTAACAGATTCTAATGGTTTTTGGAGTATTTGGCAGCAAATTGTATCGAGTCAGCCTTCCCAGTAAGCTTTGCGGAGGTAGTCAATACTACAATAAAATTCTCCGCTCCACTATCCTGAGATCGCTTCAGTCAATGATTTCACATATTGTCCAGTTGCGTAGACAGTTGTGACACAAAACTACACCAATTTTATATCACAATATCCACTAGGAATCAATTTGCAAATAACATTAACAGCCGCTGAACTTCACTCGAAAAAATCCCGCCAAAAAAACTCTAATTGTAACCCATCAAAGTAAGACTTGACAGCTTTCCTGCATTTTTTTTTCTAACAATTACAGCACTAGCAATTTTGCTAAATCATGCAACTACAAAAGTGTTAAAAACGCATAACGTAACTTTAAGTTAAATTTACATTTCACTAGAAGATGACAATAAGGTGTCATAAATTACAAGTCAGTTACGGTGTGTACTGCAGTCGAGGAATTTCCGTATGTAAAAAATGGCATTCGTGGAAAGAACCGAAAACCCAACTCACAACAGCTTTGCTTTACTTAATTTGTTCTCAGTAGAACAAAGGGAAATGGATTCGTGAAAAGTTTTTAGGGTTCCGTACCCGAAGGGTCCAAACGGAGCCTTTTTGCTGTCACTGACGTGTGTCTGTCCGTCGTTTGTCACACAATTTTGTTCCGTTTTTTAACTTCCTATTGACCTAAGAACTTGAAATTTCGTGATAGTGTTTATTTTTACGTATATTTTATTAAATTCACCAATATATTGAAAAATAAGATTTTTTGCTGGTGCGGAATCCTAAGTGTGCGAAGTCCGACACGCACTTGGCCGGTTTTTTTTATTTATTTTTAAGGAACTAGCTTTTGCCAAGGGTTTGCCCCCGTAGTGGTCGAAAATTATCTCACGTGGACGTACTTCTGAGGTAAAAAGTATCCTATGTCCTAATCCTTACCATGGTCTACCCGTGTCCCTAGTTTCATTCTCATCGTCTTCAGCTAAGGCGTGAAATGGAACAGAGTTGTTTTGAAGTATGGATTTGCATATTGATCCTCTTTTATTTACCAAAAGGATTCGCGGGCTGGTGTCCGCAACTCCACGCCAAAGCGCGTATTTTACGTACGGGTGGGATTCGTTATCTTCAATCGATCCACTCCAGATCCTCTTTTAATCCTTTTATTATTTATTACTATTTATTTTTATTACCACTGTTCTTTCCTGACTAATTTGGTAAAAGATTTATTAGAGAACGATTACGTCGATCTTCACTGTTTTGGGGCAAGAGATGAAGTTGTTAGGAAAAAGCTTTTTTTCAAAAATGTCCTAATATCCTTTTTGTGACCCTAAGTGGAGTGATTCCTTCTATCCTTTCTGCCCTCCAGCTGGGCGAGCACAGCCTCAGTGATAGGCTTGAGTCACGAATTTTATCACGGTTTTTGCTCCCAAACTGTGATAAAAATGTGTGACTGAAGCCAGTCACAGTTCCTAAAACTAATTTTCTCTCCTAACACTAAAATTCTGACGTATTACGAGGAGTAAACTAATGGTAGGGCCTCTGCACGTAACGGGACGGAGTGCAAGTATGTCGGCCGCCAATCACAGTGTGTCGCCTACGAGTTATGTACTTTAGAAAGTACGCTAGGCTGTAACCGACTTGTGACCGTTGACATTGTATATAAACGTTCTAGATTTTGATTCTGCATTCGAATTGTTAAGGCAACGCCGGCTAGACGCATTAAAGTGAGTAATGACGGGTAAGTAAGACATCGTAAAGATGTAAGGATTTGAGGAATTCGATCGTTGAGTTGATGTTTTCTGAGTGATAGTATCTTTCGCAATTTATTGAAGATCTAACTATCAAGATAGAAAAAATCTTGATCAGCTTTTTGTTTCCTGTTTAGGAACAGATGAGATCGCTCGTTACAGATTCGTTTTAAAATTTAAAAGTTAAAAAGAATTGAAAGTTAGGAAGAGTGGCGAAAATGTTGTCAACGTCCAAGTCATAGAGAGACAGAATCCGAGCATAAACTAAAAATCCCGACAACTCATCAAACTACCAAAGACAATAGAGTAAAAAAACAAAACACTATCAAGTACCGAACCGAAACTATCACCTCGCCATCTTCCAAATTCAAAAAAATCCCACCTGCCAGTTCGAATCAAACAGAAAAAAAAAACAAACGCAACCACAAACAAATCTTATCGTACACATTTACACGGATATATTCTGTGATTATTGGCACAGTCATCTTATATTACAGTAGATACACAATAAAGTCTTCGGCCAACTAACTTGCTGTCACCCACGGAAGAGAAAACGTCAGAGAGACGTCGAACTGCCATGATATAATATGATAAATGTTACTTGTAGATGCCAATGGACGAAGACCTTTGAAGCGATGGAATGTGCTCGTTTAGGAGAAACACCAACACGTACTAATGGAAGTACACAAGTATTCCTCACAGAAGTATTGGAGGTGAAAATATATTTAGCATTATAATTTATTAGATACGTTAAGTAGAAGATTCGAACTCTTCTTACGGCTGACATTATTGATCCCTGATTTTACCAGGAACCTTCTCTTTTTGATAGCTTTTTTGCACATCTTTAAGCCATGCTTGTAGCCTTTTAGTGTAGTCACGCCAATCATCCCAGAAAGTGCTTTAGTCTTTATAATCGCTGCTGGGTTTTAAAGTCCTATTTCCCTAATTTTAGACTCCAGCATCAAAAAACACTGTTTATAGAGGTCAACTCGCCACATCGTGCATTCAGCTATACTAACCCTAAAAATCGACCAAAAATCATCATCATCATCTGCCTAGCCTTTTCCCAATTGTTGTTGGGGTCGGCTTTCCAGTCTTACCGGATTCAGCTGAGTACCAGTGTTTTACATGGAGCGACTGCCTATCTGACCTCCAGAACCCAGTAACTGGGAGTAACACCATACCCCTTGGCAAGACTGGTGTCAGATCTCAGGCTTCTGACTACCCGTAACGTCTGTCAAAAATCTTCAAATGACAGCCGGGGCCAACGGCTTATCGTGTTTTCCGAGGCACGGAGGAAACTCGGTATGTTGAAAATGGTCACCCATCCACGGACCGACCTCGGCAAGCGTTGCTTAACCTTGAAGTTCGACCCGTGCGGCTGTTATTATTTAGCCACGAGCTCCTCTACCAAAAACCAAAAATCCTCATAAACAGCTTTAATCCTCAAACGCGGAGCCTAGCACTCGTTCCAACCGCAAGAGCCACATCCAGTACATCTAGCGCTTCGTCGTGCCAATCAACCGCGTGCCCAATGCAGGTCGGCCGACGCGAGGTTAGAGCTTGCCGATTCCTTAATTGCCGTGACGTTTTGGTGTCACATACCACTCTCGGTACCACGCTACTTAAATAGGCTTTAGTAGCGGTACGTGTAAAATTTAACTGTTGCAACACTCTATTGGCTTTTTGACAAGGACAGACGGTGATGAAAATTCGTTGATAAGGCTGTCTTATTAAATGTTTGTGTTTGAGGTTTCTCCTTGGATGTTTGATTGATGTCTTGAAAGGTTTCAACAATGTATTTTTTTCTGATTTACACCGATATCAACAAATAGTTTTTGGTTTATAAAAAAATTCATACAGGTTGCTCAGATACGAATTGTAGCTCTTCATCAGTATTTAGCATATTCGAGTGCGACACTTCTACAACTACATTTATTTATTTATTTATTTACACTTTATTGTACACCAAGAGAAAAAATATTCAAAAAGACATCTTATATCTAAAACCAACATACAACAGGCGGCCTTATCGCGATTCGCGATCTCTTCCAGGCAACCAAGAATGGAAAGTGACAGCCTGGACACAATATGGGGGTGCAAAATTAAAAATTAAAATAAAAAGATATTAAGAAAGTAGGTACTAAATACAAAAAAAAATAAAAAATAATAGATACATAAATACATACATACAACTAATATACAGACAAGAAAAAAAATCAGCTTATATAAGATTATGATCACAGTAACATCTAGTGCTCCTTCACAAGTCGCTAAAAAAAGGCAGTGATTGCGCGCGCCTTATAGTAACAGGCAATGCATTCCATAGACGAGCGGCCTGGACAGTAAAAGATTTGTCTAGGAAGATAGTGGAGTGCATTGGCATTTTCAGTTTCATATTATCCGATGACCTAAGAACTTTCACGTGCGAGTCACACAGAAACTGAAACCGTTTCTTGAGATAAAGAGGGGTAGAAGGAAGAAAGAGAATATTATACAGGATAGAAAGAATATGAGCATAAAGAATACATTTATTAACTGCAAGACAACATAAAGCATTGACCTTTAATAAGTTATTATTTCATGACGCTAACGAGACCAAATTTAATGACACCATCATATTTATTACTCGAACGCTAAACGGGGTTGCCCGAATAAATAACGTCGGAATCTATAAAAAGTGTGTTCAAAACAAAATTATTTTGGTAAAGGGTAACACATTCACACATTAGGGACGCCACTCGACGCGTCTCCCGGTAATTATTTAAAAGTTTCGCTCTGACACTGGCTGCTGCTTCTTTGGAGCTTTTCTTTTTTTATTTTTAAATTTGGAGTGTCGTGAGCGTTAAGTAGTATTTATGCGGTCCCCAGCAGCGCGGAGGTGGTTTGGGCGCGAAATCAACTTGATGCGAGCAGTGATACGGGTTAAGTTGTTTAATTTATATTTTGTGACATTTGCTCTGAAATAAAATTCTAAGCTAACTTTAAAGTGTTCATCATTGCAATTAAGTGAAACGATGAACGCTGAAAATGTAGCTTAAAAGTGCTCCATTTTTAAACAAAAGACAGAAATAATGTTGAAAAAAAAATACAGACGCAGACCAACGGACTGGCAAAAACTTTCCTAAAGAAAAAAAACCATTCTTACCTACTACAATTTCGCAAAAAGAGCATGTTCAATGCGAAAACGTACAGATGAAATACATACAGCTCAGCTCATGAGTTTTATGCACAAAAAATATTAAAAGCGACTTATCCTCCTGTGTCCAAGACAGCGGGTATAAATTCTGCGCGGACAGTTGGGAGCGGATCGCCAAAGCTAATTCTGTTGTGATTAATGCTCCTTGCACATTTCCACCGCCTAGCTGAGGCCCACCAACTTACGCAAACCCGAAAACCATACAAAAATAACCCTTAACTTACCCCAATAAGGCGCAGGACACGAAAATATCAATGAAAAGAGTATTTTTGTACTATATGAGTGCTTAAAAGTAACTCGCTACTGGCCGTTCGCGTTTCTCACGCAACTCCTGACGATTAAATAAGGGAACGTGTTGTAATATTAAAAACACTTGTATCCATTAATGAAAACCCATTTCGTACAATAATCGTGTCGTTTGTACTTAATTCGAAATACGGGGGTACTTAATTTTCAACGTAATCCACGTGTCACGTGTTATTTATTGTGTTGGAATTATATTTATTTCGTCGTAGGCCAAGGTCTGGACGAACGAAAGCATAAATGTTATCTCAAGTACAGCCAGGCCAGGGTATATGATGCAGGTGTATCACGTAGGTGAACTTAATAAGTCTATGAAGACTTTGAACTTAAAGAATCTCGAGCAGACTTACGATAACGATTGCCATGAGGATATGAGTCTCTCTAAGGGATCGAATCCGAAACGAGGTGATCCGGCAGAGAACCAAAGTTGTCGACATAGCGCACAGAATAAGTAAGCTGAAGTGGCAATGGGCCGGCCATATAAGTCGTAGAACCGATGACCGTTGGGGTAGACGTGTTCTTGAGTGGAGACCGCGAACTGGTAAACGTAAGGTGGGACGCCCTAAGGCTAGGTGGAGTGACGATCTGCGCGGGGTGGCTGGTAGCAGCTGGATAAGAGTTACCGAAAATCGAAGCAAATGGCGTGCAATTGGAGAGGCCTATGTCCAGCAGTGGACTGCTATAGGCTGATGATGATGATGATGATGATGAGGATATAAAGATAACGTAACGTAATACATAGCCATTTTGCTTAGATGTATATGACTTGAATACATATGCCCCTAACACACACTTAAAATAACCTAACTCTAAGAGCTTGTAGTCACCCTCCTGGAGATGGGACAGCTTCAACTTCATATCCCCATACCACATTGACTCTCAGAATAAGCAATCTAGCTGAGATGGCTATGCAAAGGTCATAGACAATAATGTATCTTATACCATCTAAAACTATACCAACATTTCAATAAAAATATACCGACATCATCTGCCTAGCCTTTTCCCAATTGTTTGTTGGGGTCGGCTTCCAGTCTTACCGGATTCAGCTGAGTACCAGTGTTTTACATGGAGCGACTGCCTATCTGACCTCCACAACTCAGTAACACGGTATCCCTTGGCAAGAATGATGTCAGATCTCAAGCTTCTGACTACTCGTAACGACTGTCAAAGATCGTCAAATGACAGAAAAAAATATACCAACATTTCAATAAAAATACATCAACCAAAAAATGTAGGATTAGTTGGTCCTTTTGATGACAAATGCACCAATAAGGACACAAACACCTTACCATTTTGCTCAAATAACTAGAAAGGAAGAAAAATGTTTAATTATGACTGGCACAAGAGAAACCAGAGAAACATAAAATAAAAAAGAACTTTGTGCAAGACCAAAAGGGCTCCTATCCTATCTCTATCTCAACATGTGTATCAAAAAAAAAAAAAAACTATTCATAAACTACAACTTCCGCGCAAATCAAGCCACTTCACACCTTGCCATTTACAATATTTAGGCAATAATTAACATGGTGTAACTTGTAATAAATTAGGGGCGATCGAACGATAACTACAATAGTAGGGCCCGAATAATGAAATAATTTCAGTCTGTCATTCTTTGTTTTATTAATGAGAGACAAATACGGCATTGACTTTACGTGAGTTGGAATCAAAAGGGGTTTACTTTTTAATGAGTTTTTGTCGTTTTCTAGAGTTATGATTTATGGATATTCCAGTTATTCCCTTTAGATACCACCTCGAGTCACCTCCGTCCATTGGATAGTACGCTAAGCTGTAATTGGTCCCAGCTGTAATTTCTAGGTATTTTATCGTCTTATTTAGAAGCTCGAAAGTCTAAAAATCTGCCTGTAAAAGTAGTATCTGTCGTTTTATCCAGTAGCTGAGTTATGACAATTAGATTGATAGTCAGCCCATTTTAAATACTGGTATTCAATCACATAGGGTTACACACACTGGAAGACGACCCACTGTGGGGAAAAGGTAATACAGATTGATTAACTTCTAGATTCGTAGGTTTTCTTAAAATTTACATCATCATCATCATTTTAGCCGAAAGACATCCACTGCTGTAGGCCCCTCGCCAAGCGTCGCCACATTGACCGATCGCGTGCGTCTCGCATCAACAACATCATTCTCGGAACATCCACAACACAATTCATCATCATCATCATTTCAGCCGATAGACGTCCACTGCTGGACTTAAGCCTCCCCCAGGCGTCACCACATTGACCGATCCCGTGCGTCTCGCATCCAGCGCCTTCCCGCAACCTTAACCAGGTCATCGGTCTACCTAGTGGGAGGCCTTCCAACGTATCGTCTTCCGGTTCGCGGTCGCCATTCCAGAACTTTTCGGCCCCATCGGCCATCCGTTCTGCGAGCAATGTGCCCTGCCCACTGCCACTTAAGTTTCGCAATTCTTCGGGCTATGTCGGTTACTTTGGTTCTTCTGCGGATATCCTCATTTCTGATTCGATCACGCTAGAAAACTGCAAGCATAGCCCTCTCCATTGCCCTTTGGGTGACTTTAAGCTTTCTGAAATGTACATCGCGTTTTAGTAATTAGGGATTTATCTTTCTCATAAAAACTTATAAAAGTAATGAAAATTAATGGTTTCTTCAACCGTCGTTAAAGTAATTGATTGTGTTAGCTTCTTTTTATAAAGATCTCCACAGTTTTTTAGTTTAGTACTGTGCCCAGCTCAATTAATTAGTGTGAAAATTTAAATATACATAGCTATAAAAACTTTTTGAATTTGCTTTTATTGTTGCGTCCACGTCGTCTTGTCAGTTCTGAAAGATGATGATGGTGTTTGAAGGATAGTAGGATTTTAATAATTGCAAGTACTTATAGTTTTTTTTTAGTTATCTCAATTTGGTGTAAGCTTAATGGTTACTAGAAGATGGTGATGTATCTCTCAAATTCTCATCTGTCTTGTTCCACAAATATATAAAACGTAAAGAGCAGAACAGCACAAAAATTCTACATTCAAACAAAAATCGGCCAAGTGCGAGTCGGACTCGCGCACAAAAGGTTCCGTACTTGTTAAATTGCGATTTACGATTTATGACGTATTTAAAAAAAAACTAGTTACTAGATCTCGTTCAAACCAATTTTCGGTGGCAGTTTACATGGTAATGTACATCTTATTTTTTTTTTAGTTTTATCATTCTCTTATTTTAGAAGTTACAGGGGGGGGGGGGGGACACATTTTACCACTTTGGAAGTGTCTCTCGCGCAAACTATTCAGTTTAAAATAAAATGATATCAGAAACCTCAATATAATTTTTGAAGACCTATCCATAGATACCCCACACGTATAGGTCTGATGAAAAAATTTTTTGAGTCTCAGTTCTAAGTATGGGTAACTCCCAAAATTTTTTGTTTTGTTTCTAGTTTTGGGTGAAAATCTTAATGCGGTTCACAGAATACATCAACTTACCAAGTTTCAACAGCATAATTCTTATAGTTTCGAAAAAAAGTGGCTGTGACATACGGACGGACAGACAGACAGACAGACATGACGAGGTATTCCTCGAAGCGCTACAGTTTTGAGGCGCACCTAATGAGGCGCACCATTTTTATTCCTCGGAGCGCACCTTTTTGTAGCGCTCCCGATAACAATTAAAAATATTAACTTTTTATTCCTCGAAGCGCACCTATTATTAACTTTCGAATAGAGATAGGATACTAACTGAAACTATCGATAAAAAGTAAAACTCGTTATTTTATAGAATTTGCAAAAACTCTATACTCCTAGACCAAAGATTGGTTTAAAAAAAAAAAAAGTTATCCTAGTTAGTATGGACAAAGACAACTGTATCAATCAGTACGTACTTTAACCTCTGGCGATGCGGCGCGGGAGCACTGCACACATAAGCCGCAGCCCCGTCTCTGTGATTTTTTTGTAAATTTAGTATTTACAATTAGATAATAATAACTTTTCAACTGTTTCTCCCCACTAGTAGTACTTAATGTGATTGTTACCCGTTCTAATTATTATGAATCTGTTATTATTTATATAATTAAACAATACCAAACAAAAAAACTAATATTAGGTTTTTTTTTTTAAAAAATGTGTGAGAATCGTTAAAGAAAATGTATGATTTAATATATAATAGTTACCAGTTTAACACTGGTTGTAAAAATTCAAATTAATAATCAGCAACAAAGTCTTATATAGATTCATTGACTAAGCAGGCTAGATGTCACCTTACATTATGTAATGGGCCTTCTCGCTTACTCACTCGTGTTGACGGCTGTTTTTGCTATGTCATATTACATTTTCGTAACTTTAAATTCATTTATATATTTTTTTAATGAGTAATCTTGTAATATTATTATGTAGGTCCTGCTGTAATGTGATTATTATACGCATATCATTTAAATTATATCTGTGCTTTTTATTTATTAATAACATCCTCTTTGAATACACTTTACTCTTTGAATGCACAATAACATTGGTCTTTGAATACACATTATAGTGCCGAAAGCAAAAACACATTTTTCTCTCAATTTCGTACTTTTGGTTAAGCAACTTCGATGATGATGATGCACAAATGAGTATTTAAAAATTATCGATATAATTTATTACGTTTACTTCATGCTCTTCCCTATTTTTAAACGTAGGTGCGCTTCGAGGAATAAAAATTTAATATTTTTAATTGTTATCGGGAGCGCTACAAAAAGGTGCGCTCCGAGGAATAAAAATGGTGCGCCTCATTAGGTGCGCCTCAAAACTGTGGCGCTTCGAGGAATACCTCGACATGACGAATCCATAAGGGTTCCGTTTTTTGCCTAGGCTACGAGGGCTACGGAACCATAAAAAAAGAAATATTGCTCCATCGTCAACTTTTCCTAAAATAGACATTACACAATGATAACAACAAATACAATATTTACGTACATTAGATTCCATGATACGTTTCTAGAGGTGATTATGACGCAATCGATCATCCAGTATCGATATCGCTCGCATTAATCTACATAATCGAATAGAAAACGAACATTTATCATAAAAAGCATGCTTCCGCATGTTCCAAAAACTTTTCTACACATAATTTCATATAAATTACTTAAAATCAAAAGGGATATTAAGTCCTAATGACCGATTTGCATGACCAGCGAGCTTACCTAACTTAGGATATTATTTTATTTCCTTTTCTCCCCTCTGTGGGCGGTATTCGTTTAACAGTAATACGTCAACACACGTTAGGACAGTTATGATAATCGCTATTGTAATTATTGGGTACAAATGACTTTTTTATACGGTGCGAGTTTGCCCTAATTCTCACGAAACGTCATATGTTTAGTTTTGAATGAATTGTACTGGCGTTCGGGAAGTTGCGTGGTATCTTCTCGTCCAATTTACCGCAGTGTCTCAAGACAAAAGTCTATGACCAGTGTGTGTTGCCAGTGATCACCTATGGAACCGAGACGAGGTCGCTCACAATAGGCCTTATCAGAAAGCTTAAAGTCACCCAAAGGGCAATGGAGAGGGCCTGCGTAACCGACATAGCCCGAAGAATTGCCATACTTAAGTGGCAGTGGGCAGGGCACATTGCTCGAACGGATGGCCGATGGGGCAGAAAAGTTCTGGAATGGCGACCGCGAATCGGAAGACGATACGTTGGAAGGCTTCACCACTAGGTGGACCGATGACCTGGTTAACGTTGCGGGAAGGCGCTGGATGCGAGACGCATGGGATCGGTCAATGTGACGACGCCTGGGAGAGGCCTATGTCCAGCAGTGGACGTCTTTCGGCTGAAATGATGATGATGATGAATTGTGTTGTGGATGTTCCGAGAATGATGTTGTTTTTCTGAAGATGGGAAACCATATAAGTAGAAAAATTGAAGTCCATGGCAACAGTCAACTTAGAAATATAATCGTTACAATCTAAGAAGTCCCATGACGTTTCTAATTTTACATGGCGCGATAACTTTGTACGTACGTAATTGAAAAAATAAATTCATAAGCCTAATTAATTATTTGTATAATGTTACCCATACACTATAACAACAAGAATCATTCGTCATCATGCATCATAGCATCATGTTAATTTATTATTAAATATGATTTTAACTATAAAATGATAACAGCCGCACTGGTCGATCATCAAGTTTAAGCAACGCTTGACGAGGTCGGTCCGTGGATGGGTGACCATTTCAACATACCGAGTTTCCTCCGTGCCTCGGAAAGCACGTTAAGCCGTTGGTCCCGGCTGTCATTTGAAGATCTTTGTCCGAGATCTGACACCAGTCTTGCCAAGGGGTATCGTGTTACTCAGTTACTGGGTTGTGGAGGTCAGATAGGCAGTTGCTCTATGTAAAATACTGGTACTCAGCTACATCCTGTTAGACTGGCAGCCGATTCAATATGGTTAGGAAAAGGCTAGGCAGATATCTATATATATAAAAATCAATGCCACTTTTCGATGTTATTTTATAACTCAAGAATTTTTTTTTGACAAAAAAAAAATTAGGCTTTATTCGTACTATTTAGCGTAGGTAGTGTAGGTAGGGTAGGGAAGGTAGTGTAGGGTAGGGTAGGGTAGTGTAGGGTCGGGAAGGGTAGGGTAGTGTAGAGTAGGGTAGGTAGGGTAGGTAGTGTAAGGTAGGGCAGGTAGGGTATATAAATGTTTGGTGTTTTTATGGCAAAACAAAGTTTGCCGGGACAGCTAGTATTATATGTTTATAGCAGTCAAATCCGACTTCTTAGATTATCACATCTATAGTACTCTTCGTGTGTAGGCAAGTCCTGGACTTGAACATGGCTTTTTTATATAGATCCAGGACGTTCTGTACTCGTTTTCCTCATCCACTGATACCTCAGCCCTCTCTGCCCATTTTACTTATAACTTGTAAGTCATCTATCTAGATTCTAGCAGATAGGTCCATTGAGCGCTATGGTTGGCTATTCACGATCTAGGGGAGGACCTGCTTGAAGAAGCACTAGATACAAACTTAATTAAATTTTGCAATTTTTGCAAGAATTTTATATTAACTTAACTACTACTTATACTTATTAATTTGTGCTTCAACCTAGACCCGTTACTGAGACTGGCAAATCGGCAATGTATGACTACGTTTGTTAGCTTGGGTGTTACCTGTAAAAATAAATGTACGTGTATAATAATAAATAAATATTTCTGCAATCATTTTCAAATTACTTTACTTCATTAAAAATGACTTCGGTTCAATTTTGTCATAATATTGTTAGACGTTTGAATTTACACTGACCGCTTGTCAAAGTAATTTCTGTGCTAAAATCCTGATGTTCATTAAAATCATCAATTTTCATTTCATACGAAGATTATTTTAAAATTGCGATGGTACAGTTAGCAAAAAAAATTTATGTGACCTATTACGTTGTTATGCCAAACTCTCGGCTTTAATGAAGAATAAACATCTATATAAAATGCATAATATATGATCCGGATCACATTAGTTTCATAACTGAAGCTTAGCTTCAATAGGAACCTGTAAAAGTCATCATCATCATTTCAGCCGAAAGACGTCCACTGCTGGACATAGGCCTCCCCCAGGCGTCGCCACATTGACCGATCCTGTGCGTCTCGCATCCAGTGCCTTCCCGCAACCTTAACCAGGTCATCGGTCCACCTAGTGGGAGGCCTTCCAACGCATCGTCTTCCGGTACGCGGTGCCCTGCCCACTGCCACTTAAGTTTTGCAATTCTTCGGGCTATGTCGGTAACTTTGGTTCTCTTGCGGATATCCTCATTTCTGACGTGATCACGCAATCTGAGCATAGCCCTCTCCATTGCCAGAAAGCTTAAAGTCACCCTGTAAAAGTAATCGTACATTATATTTAACAGATTTTTTTTGTTTTTGCTTATTTCGTGTCTCCTGTGCAGGTCACAATTAAATATATGTTGTTCTTTATTTAAACTTTATGTACAATAGTGGTACATAGGCGGACTTAATGCCACAAGGCATTCTCTACCATGGTCAACCTTTGGGTTAAAAAGGACAACTTTGCGAATGGGTACAAAATAATATTTAAAAAAACAACTTGCATACGGAAATGTTTATACTTACATATAATAATACTCATATACAAATAAAATAGACTAATATATACCAATAAAAAAATAAAATAAACGAGAAACCTAGTAATAATTAATATGACTAGACTTCTGCCTCGAGATGAGAGCTATTTAGTCTGACTCAAATAGTGGTCACGAACCTTTCTTTTAAAAGTAAATTTGCTTTCAGCGTTTTTAATGCCAAAGGATAGCGCGTTCCAGAGTTCTATGTATACTCCAACACCCCCGTATTTACAGTGCAAACTATTTTGAAACAAAAAATAACGTTTACGATATTCATTTACAACTTAGTGAAAATGAAATTGCATTAGATCTAACTTTCCGTGAAAAAACCGTTCCGTTATACTCCTTGCCTACACTAAATCGAATCTTAAAACTTTTACACTGTCGATCAAAAAAACAAACACTCTAGCTGACTGTACAATTCGATAAGTATAATACTAACCTCGTGTAGTAATGACGTGTCGCTACCTCCAAATGATTGACGTTCGGTTTTAGATGCAGCATAGTGTAATGTAATTACACTGTCTTCAAGGAATTTTAACTGGCAATCGTAGGCGGGACTTTACATTTATTTTAGTAACCTTCTTGTTAAATTTAATTATCGGTTAGCTAGTAAGTGTGGAGGAGTTATAACTTAATTTATTCGGAATTGTTTCGGTTAGTGTGGAGAAAGGGAAGGGTTAAAATGTTTGTATCTATCTACACAAGTATATTTTAGTGATATTTCGTATCAAATACTTGGCTGATACTGATTTGGTAAGCTTAATCTTTTTGACTGTCCGCCAGAAAGATGCAGTTTGGCAATTCAAAAATAAGGAGCTCTGTCCGCCGAACCGCGATTTGTCGCGGCCACGGCGTTTCGCCTCCTCGAGCCACTCCCAAATGTGCGCGAGGACTTTTGCCTCCAGATCCCATGGCCGTGCGGTATCCCCGGACCAGCCGGATGGCCATGACCCTTTGGGATGCGTTCAACCGGCGGGCTGGTTGCCGCCTCAGGGAACTAGCCCACACCGGTGCCCTATAAAGGGCCATAAACTGCACGACCCCCACGTAGTGCCCCCGGCAGGAGACGCCTAGATTGTGCAGGAGCCGCTTGATGGCCGCAGCCCCAGCCCGGTCCAGTCTGGGAGCCAAATGATGCCAATTCAAAAATAAATGGTTTAGTTTTAATGTAACAAAAATAATTAAGTATTGGAGCTAGTAATTTATATTGGCTTTTGTTTTTGTGCAATTTGTACAAGTCCATGCTATTTGAGGTGACCTTGGTTGAGGTTTTTGTGGGCATATAAAATGTCCATCAGTGGAGGTCTCTCGGCCTAATACTTATGATGACTTTTCGATTAAATTAAAAATGGAATTAATTGACCTTTTCGCCATATTGTGACGCGTTAGCTGTCAACTAACTTCTTCATAGTCGCGTTAGGTAAGATTTGTATGGAATGGGCTGACTCAGTAAAAGTAAGGTAGGTACGTCTTCAGTACATCCAAGGTCAGTATCATAGGCCTTTCTTGGAGATTAGGAATGAGTGGTTAGTAGGCAATAGGCAGCAGCTGTTTCTTCTTTCTCCTTTATATGTTGCGAGATGATATAACTTGCCTGAGAACAATATTTGCGTCGAAAAGTACTACTCAGCATCACAAAAATCGCACACTTTTTCACCCGTGTTTCTTCAAAATAATTTAAATTATATTAGTTCAATGGTAAGCGTACGACTATGGTACATAAGAAAAACAATTAATTCAGCTCACAGAAAAAGTTAAGGTGTTTTTGGTTTTAGTAATGAAAGCATGAAATAAAAAGGGGTTAACTGAACGAAGGAAAAATCAGTTTAGGGTTTTTTTTCTGGCTGAAGTTGTTTGATTGTGTTCAATTCAAAGTCTGGATTCCGAATTACTTTTTTTGACCTTGATCAGTCGTTTTATACCCTTCTAGGGAGGTCTAATTTTTCCAATCCTGAAATGCATATTTTAACAAAAAGTGGTTTAACGGTTCTTTCTCTGAAGAATTGTGTTGTTTATGAAATCTAACTGTTGTTAATATAACAGATACCAATATGCTATTATCGAAGAGGTGTGATTTTTTTTATTATAAATGATTTTATTTCTGTAAGTTGGTTTGTACAAACACATGTCGATCATATTTTTTCAAACTTGATAAGTTCGGCGTTTCCTATCTTACTACTCTGAGAAGTAAGGCCGAAACAAACTCAGAGGTCACAGTCTCTTTTAAAGTTGTTGATTGATGTCTGAAATGGTCTTTTGAGGAAAGAACCAGCCAGATTGAGTGGACCTGTCCAGTCAGTGCACGCATTTGTCAAAAACCATGCAGATCAACTCAGAATTTAAGAAGCTCAACGATTCGGCGAACAATACGAAAAAAAAAAACATTTGGATAGGCCGCGTCAATTACTCAAACTGCCTAACCATGATTAAAACTAATTGAGAAAAATTTAAACAAAAAAAGAATGATCCACATAGTCTTCACATTCACGATAATTAAAATAATATAGTAGTTAAAAATTAAATATTCTTGTCATTGCAAGAAAACAAAAAAAATCAGGATGCAAAAAATAAAAATTATGATTAATTGGAGCAGCTCAATCCCAAGCCTTTTTGTCCTCAACGTAATGTGTAGCGGTATAAAACGTTTTTTGGCGTAGTATAAATTCAACAACAAATGTTTGATATTAGTTAGCAAATTGATTATAGGTAGTGACATTTTTAGACACTGAATTGTGTTACCAAAATCTGGTTTCATCAATTGTTAGCCTCACAAATGGTCAAATTCTTCTTCTTCTTCTTAGTCGGGCACTCTTGGCAGAGTGTTCGTGGTCATGGATGGGTCCTGATGCATGATGTCTCTTGCCATGCGTCTCCATTCAGTTCTATTGGACGCAATGTGGGAACAGTCGGTCATCGGCTTTGGAGATGTTTTTAATAAGATCTGCCCATCTGGTCGGAGAGCGACCCCGGGATCTCTTGCTCTCCATTCTGCCTTGGATTACGTGACGCTCCATTGAGTCTTCATTGCGAGTTATTGCCCAAAGAACTTTAGTATTCATATTTGAACAGTCGACGATAATCTCTCTTTGATGTGAAGTTCTTTTAGGATCGATTCATTGGTGCGGTAAGCAGTCCACGGAATCCGCAGCAGACGTCTCCAGCCCTACATCTCCAGTGCATCGATATTCCACCTTTCCTTCAGCCTCAAAGTCAAATAATAATCAAACAATTATAACTCTACAACTTATTTCAGCATTTATGAGGCTAACAACTTAAGAAAAAACGCAATTTGGACGGATCAAAAACTGGGCCTAAGTTAACCAAGATTTTAACTCATTGCTTAAATCTGCCATCCAAATACTTATCTACATTATCTTGCAGATAAATTACGTTGTAACCACACAAACTATATCGTAATGAAAAACCAAACTCTACTAAAGCATTGACTGCTAAATCTAAAAATAAACATATTTAGATACACTATCAGTACGAAATAAACCGGCCACCCAACAAACCCTAAATCTGACAATAACCGTACCATTCATAAAACTCATAATTATTTGCATTCATTCATATATAACGGTACTAATACGTACGAAAAGTACGCTAATTTTGGCACCAATTGTAAATAAATTGACCGAATTATTTTTAACATGACACTGCCTAAACTTAACTCTATGATACAAGCTCCAGAGATCAAATTTGAGTGGTGTATTTCCTGCCAATTTTGTGACAAAGAATGATTATATTGACTACCTGAGGGGTACCTTCCTAGAAAGCAGTAATGGCAAACTTGGTAATCCTCTTCTGTGTAATATGCGATCTGCAATGATAACTATTCAGGGACTCAGGGTTGCCAATATTAATATGATACTTTGCAATCTTTTGATGGGATCGCGTATCTTGATCTTAAACGTCGAAATGTGATGGCTGTAAGTCTGTATTAAGGGTATGAATTGACATAAATAAAGTATCCATTTGTAATCTTTTCGATGATTTTGATTGGTTAACAATTTAGTCAACTAAAGGAATGATTGGTGCTTGTTGTCAGAGACACATGCTGAAAATAACCAAAATTATTTCTTACTCAAAGACTTCAACTCAAGACCCACTAAACAATTAATTTTCTATTGTGGACAACCCTACGAACACCTGAATACCTTTACATGCCGCCAAACGATTACCAATTTGGCCGTTCGTCGTTCGCCTCTCGGTTTTCGGCGTCACAAAGTCTGCCGAAACAGGCGAAAAACGAAACTGCCCTATACGCCGGAAAGGATTATATTCCTGTGTTTTTTGCAGAGGTACGAGACAAGGGCGTGTTTACCTGCTGAATTAGGGAATATGCGAATGCACGATGTTGTTTTCAGAAACATAGGTAAAGTACATAAAAGTGAACAAGTTGGGACTCGAATTGGTAGAGAGAGCTCAACAAGCAAAAAAAAACGTTTTTTTTTTCAAGTCTCTTTCTAAAAGTATTGCGACAGAAACTAAGCACGACAACAAGAAGCAGAGCTACCAAACTCCGCAACTCAAATAGGTAATAGAGACATATTAACAAGTATCAATTCACTTCAATTTAATAGAGTCATAAAGGTTTCTCAAACAGCATCAAATACCACATGTTATAGCATTCCTAAACAAAACCACAGAACACATTCATTTTCATTACAAAGCGCGAATAAAAGGCAAGATCAATAACAGATTATTACCAAATTATGTAATAATGTAAACAAGAAACAAGCCATACAAAGGTACGAATCAATTATTCGAAGTCTTTCAAAGGCGACGTATAATAACGCCATTCAAGAAACAGTGTTACGAACAATAAAATCTGTAGATATATACTGTTTCGTGTAGAATTAAATAACAAAGCGGTTAACTCTTTTGTTTAATGTGGCAAGTGATGTCTTGATTATATAGTTTAATGTAAATAGATACAGAACTAGAATCTACTACTTTTCATAATTTGGTAATATATAATTCACATAAACTTTTGGTTCCAATTTACAACACGACACTTTTGAGAAGCTAAAGATTTGCATTCAGAAGTTCCACCTTTCTAGAACATATTTTTGAGATAGTTAGTGTACCTCAAGTATGCCAAGTAAATATCAAACGAGAAAAAAACCTCTTGAAAGTCCCACTCGCTGGTTGCGGGCAACGTCAGACCAATCATTCGAAATCCCTTGGGAAGACCCATGCTAGTCTCATTGGACGTCTTTGAGCTGAAAAGACTAAAGAAAATGCTTCAATTTACAACTCAATCCCAGGACTCATAAAAATAAAACACCTAAAGGTGTATGACAGTCGAGTAGTGTCGTTGGCAACATGTTTGTTGATTCAGATGCTACGTGCTATGAAATCATGTAAAACAATAAAAATATGCGCTCGAAGTACGGCTGACTGTACTGATTGCTAAATGCGTAGTAATATTAAATTGATGACAGTTTTACAGTCAATGCCGTCATAAGATTAATAAAAGGAAAAGAACAGAAGATTATTATGAATGTTGTGAGGCTACACGGCAAGGCTATTGCGACTTGGCAGAAGTGATATGTCCTCGATTTTTTGGTTCTAGGACATGTCGATTTTCTCTCGATTATCTTGACCGTTTCGTGAGTAGTGGTGATGAGATGAATTACAAAAATTTAAGTGCTTACCTGGGCTCGAACGTGCGACATCAACTTTTAAGTTGAGGCTGTTAGTTAACTGGACCAAATCTGCTCTCAACTTAGCGTGGGGCTCCACTATTTTAGTATCTAAATAAACTTTAACGCGCCCAAAATTAGAGTGTGCCAAATTAAATCATGACGTAATATGAATTAATTAAGTTTATGCCAAGCTCACACAAAATAATTATTCTTAACAGCATAAAATTAACGGTGCTAATACGTGATATCGTGACTCATCTAACTTTGCTATACTAAAAAAAAATTGAAGTATTATTAACGAAATATTAAGTATGACAACATACAGGATTGACCTTTGTGAACTTAGTTGTCACATCATCAGTGACATTAACATAAGGAATATCTGCGCGATCACTTCTCATTCATTCGCCCTGCCAATGTCCCGTGTACATCCGTCCCGGGGGCAGAGAGCGCCAAATGAATTTCCTAAGTAAAAAGTCATAATTCGAGGTTTGGCTCTCGTCTATTTTCTCCTCCAATATTGAACCAATTTAAAATATATTCCATAAACTGAAAATGAAAGATATATTCTATGTCCTTACGTTTTCCCTTTTGATGATACATTATCTTTAGAAGCACTAGAACCCTCAAAAATGCTCAAAATTGTGCTGTCAACACAGGCTTAGTGTACAAATTTGACAAATATAAATGAAAAAAGGAAAACATAGGGATATAGTATATTTGTAGTATAATTGGTCTAATATTGGAGGAGGAAATAGACGAGAGCTAAACCTCGAATTATGACTTTTTACTTAGGAAATTTAGTCGGCGCTCTCTGCCCATATATCCTCCGTAGCATCACCTAAACTTCCCATCCTATAGTACCAATTTCCATTCCCACTCCTTCTCTGTTCATGCAGTACGACTGTGGAACTCACTTCCACCTAAAATTCGTTATACCCAAAATGTATATTATATAATCTAGAAACAGGTCAAAGATCCTCTCCACTATATTTTAATTATTATGTACGTATTTTTATCTTCTATATATTTAGTTAAGTTATATAGTTGTTAGACTATTTTAGGTTTCCATATTTCCTTCTACTCACTGTGCCTTCGTATATCATCCAACTTTCCGTTTTCTGCTGGAAGAAATTTCTATTGAAATAAGCAGTACCTTTGTGCTCTTCTGTGTTACTTATTTTCTCTGTTAAGTGTTTTGTGTGTACATAAATAAATAAATAAAATAAGACTACAAATTCGTATTTGACGTAAGCAGTGTGAAATCCACCTATCCTTCATCGATCTCCCCTTACTTTTACAGAGATATATACCAATTATCCTACTTTAAATATACAGGGTGGGCCAAAAATCGTGTATC
This sequence comes from Orthosia gothica, assembly GCA_949775005.1. Lineage (NCBI taxonomy): Eukaryota > Metazoa > Arthropoda > Insecta > Lepidoptera > Noctuidae > Orthosia > Orthosia gothica. Next base: position 6,122,947 of record OX459062.1, on the reverse strand, counting down.
AAACGATATTTGGGTATGTTATATGAACCAAAATTTTTTCCTCACCCTGTATATATCATCATCATCATCATAAGCCTTTTAATATTCCCACTGCTGGGACTCAGGCCTCTTCTCTCATAGAGGGAATGGGCCGTAATCCACCACGCGGGCCCAGTGCGGGTTGGTGGATGTTGTTTTCGATTTTTGGTTCTAAGACATACCGGGTTCCTCACAATATTTTCCTTCACCGTTTTGAGACGTATAGAAATAATTTACACAAAGTATATATACCTTACCTGAAATATCTCAAGTCTACAACCAGTACCTATGCACAATTTCTTCAGCTTTTAGGTCCTCCAAAACTCCACCACACTCCATAGGGCCTAGACTAGACAAATTAGCATTCTATCAGCGATAACAATTTTCAAATAATCACACTAACATTTAAAGGCGAAAGTTTGTGAGTGTGTATTTGTTTCTACTTCACGCCAGAACAGCTGAACGGGTCTGGATAAAATTTGGCACAGAGATAGATTATAGTCTGGAATAGCACACAGGTTGCTTTTTATTCCGGGTAAATGTTCCCTTGGGATGATAAAATACTTTTCACGCTGGAGAAGCCGCTGGGAAAAGCTAGTCCAAAATATATGTATAAGCATAACATAAAATTACGCCTGTATTCCCCGCAGAGTAAAGCAGACTACACACATTATTACGACCCATGTAATAGTGGGACAAACTTTTGCCACAAAAGGACACAAACCGAGCTGCTTTTGAGAAATCCCAGACGGAAAAACCCAACAAAACTTCGCCCAGCCCCGGCACCGAACCCAGGTCCTCACGCTTGGAAGCAGCGCTTGCGATCGTTAGACCAACAAGGCAGTACACATAAAATGTATACGATACATATAAAAAGTACAAGGAAATTCAGTTACTACGATCATCATCATTCTTGTACAGAATCTGTAAGGAGCAAACGTAAATCATACATTAGAATGACAATCCAACACCGTGTTGACATTAGGCACGGTGCACACTTGAAGATCACGCACGATGCACGCTGCCTAACAAACCAGCACGAGAATAACCTCACGAAGTATCGTGGAACTGTCGCAATAGTAAGATGTTAATCCTTGCATTCTAATGGTAATGCAAGAATTTGAGGAAACAGACGGTATCATGAATAACGTAATTATATGGTCAAAATCGGTTTCCCGATGCAACTTCTAGTATAGAGCAAATATGCACATTTCTAACTCCGTGTCTACCAGGTCTCAGATGTTGTATCAACCTGAAAAAAATGTTAAATATAAAAAAAGTGTTTCAGAAATGACTTCTGCCATAACCAGCTGCTTCAAAACCTTGAAGCTAGATGCAAAATTGAAAATCTAAAGATTTTACGATAAGACAAAAGTACTTGCACCAGTTTCTACATTAGTAATTTGTTTAGGACCAGAACAAATTCAGATTTCTCTTACTAAACGTAAGTTAATTTTGGTAGTCGCAAATTTCGATTACTACGTGGGACACTCAGAAAGTTTTGCGAAACTAAAAAAAATTGTTCTATACGTACATTTATTTTTATTAAATCTTTTCAAAGTACTTTCCACCAGCCTCTATACAAAGATTCATGCGCCTAAACCAGTTTTCAAAACACTTTTTCCAGTCCGCCGCAGACACCTCGTTTACAGCCTGCTCGAACGCAGCCAGCGCATCTTCCGGCGACGAAAATTGTATCCCTTTGAGCTGATTTTTTATTTTTGGGAATAAAAAGAAGTCACACGGTGCTAGATCAGGGCTGTAAGGAGGGTGACCCAGGAGTTTGACTGGCGTGCTGTCCAGGAAGTCCCTCGTTTTGAGTGCGGTGTGCGCAGGTGCATTGTCGTGGTGGAGCAGTAGCCCGCGGAGCCCTGTGTTTGGTCGCTTGTTGCTTATAACAGAGAAAACTTCTGGCAAACATTTGGTAGTATACCATTCGGCATTAATGCTTCTTTGATCCCGTAAGGGAATTGATACCAAGTGGCCAGTCAAATTAAAAAAGCTAGCGATCAAAATCTTACCCCCGCTTCTAGATCGCTTCACTTTGGTAGGCGTTGGCTCATTTTGAAACACCCAAACAGTCGACTGGCGCTTGGTTTCTGGGTCGTATTGATAAATCCAGGACTCATCACCTGTAACGATGTCGTAAACACGCCGAGACGAGCCTGCTTCAAATTTGTTAAGCATATCACGGCACCATTCCACCCGGGCCTGCTTCTGAGCATCGGTGAGGTTGTGCGGCACCCAGCGTGATACTATCCTCCTCACGCGAAGATGGCTGTGTAGAATCTCGTGAACGCTTCCCGATCCAATCTTCAATATGTGTTGAATCTCCTGATATGTAATTCGCCTATTGTCTTGGATTAAATTTTTCACTGCTAGCACGTTTTCTTCGGTAACAGCCGTCAAAGGGCGACCGCTTCTTTCGTCATCCCCCAAAGTTGGTCGACCGCGCTTGAATTCGTTATACCAACGATACACGGTTGCCTTGGAAGGGCCTTCATCCATGAATGCCATTTGAAGTCTATCGTACGATTCATCCGGTTTCAGGCGACACTTGAAATCGTATAAAATCATAGCTCTAAAATGTTCCCGGCGCAGATCCATATTTCAGTGAGACACAATACTTTGAATTAACTCGCAAAAAATGTGGAGGGAAATTTTGAAATTGGAACTTACTTATTTTTACTTATAAATAATCATATTTTCGAAAAACATTATAACTGGCCAGTCTCCCATATATAAAAACTTTTTTTCGCAATACTTTCTGAGGGGCCTGGTACATATCACTTATTGCTAACTGTTGTAATCTAATAGACCTTTTTACTTCCATTAAAACGGTGATGAAAAAAGTGACATGCCAATTTGATTTCCCTTGGCTACTTCAACCAATGGCTATGTTACACAATGAGGAGGTAGGTGCTACTGATTATATTCTAAGTTCTTTTTTTCACCATCTAATTCTTAGAAAACCGGTACCCGGTTTCTAAGAAAGATTTCCAATCTAAAGTGAAATAGATTAAATATAATGTTCAGCGACGTTCACTATCACCGAAATGAAATTACCTATCTGTTCGTAGTTACGTAAAATATTGAGAACACGACTGTACTTACTGTACACCGTTGAATTATGTGTGCAAAATGATAAAACAGGTTGCCAAAGACACCAACTTCCAAAGCGAAAGTTATTTTTGCACTTTTTAGTGTTTTGCTTTCGAAGTCGGTTTATTACCCGACTGCCGAAGGAGGGTAATGTGTTTATCAGTCTATGTATTTATGTATGTATGTATGTTTGTTCCTATATGGCGTTCCAGAGGCCAAACGCGTTGGCCGATTTTGATGATTCATACGTCAATCGATTGGTCTTAACCCTGCGAGTGACATAGGCTACATTAAAATTGGACAATAGAAAAATGGCGGATTTTGGGCGCCATATTGTGGGGACCCATTTTTTTTTACTTCCAAACCTTTCGTGTGGGGTATCAAAATAAAGGGTTCTAAGAGGTGATTTCAAAAATATATCACACTTATATGTTCAAATGTATCTAATTCGAAAAAAACTTAACTAAAAAGTTATAAATAATAAAGTTAAATCAAAATATCAAAAGACCCGACTGCTTCAAAAGCGAACTAAAAAGTCGTAAACAAGGAAAAAATCATGCTGTGCAGGCGGAGGATACACCAGATTTTGGTCAGCCAGCCCGCGAATATGCACAGCATGATTTTTTCCTTGTTTACGACTTTTAAGTTCGCTTTTGAATCAGTCGGGTTTTTTGATTTTTTGATTTAACTTTATTTTTTATTTTTTTTTATTTTATCTTTACAAATCGAAACTGTTTCATGTACCGGATTGACCCTCACCGGGATAAAAAACGAACAAAATTAAACGGTGTACATTCAACTACAGCTAAAGGTAGCTTCATCATAATATTAATACTTTCATATAACAAACAAAAATATGGAATAATAGTTTTTTCCGCGTCTTCGCTCTTGTGGCCTATCCGGCAGCAATCATTATTCGTTATAAATATTAGCCTATGTATGTATCCCTCTATAAAACTGTAGCTTTCTATCTATTAAAGAATTTTCGTATTCTAATCAATATTTCAGAGTTTACCTTTGGCTACACAAAGAAACAGACAATTTGGAGATTTAGGAATAAGATCTTTATGCTACAGCGCCATCTGGGATCCAAAAATGGACCAATTTTTTACGGCATCTGCGACGTCAAAAAACCGGCCAAGTGCGAGTCGGACTCGCGCACGAAGTGTTCCGTACTTGGTAAATTGCGGTTTACGATTTATGACTTATTAAAAAAAACTACTTACTAGATCTAGTTCAAACCAATTTTCGGTGGAAGTTTACATGGTAATGTACATCATATTTTTTTTTAGTTTTATCATTCTCTTATTTTAGAAGTGACAGGGGGGGGACACATTTTACCACTTTGGAAGTGTCTCTCGCGCAAACTATTCAGTTTAGGAAAAAATGATATTAGAAACCTCAATAGCATTTTTGAAGACCTATCTATAGATACCCCACACGCATGGGTTTGATGAAAAAAAATAATTTGTAGTTTCAGTTTCAAGTATGGGAACCCCCAAAATTTATTGTTTTTTTTCTATTTTTGTGTGAAAATCTTAATGCGGTTCACAGAATACATCTACTTACCAAGTTTCAACAGCATAGTTCTTATAGATTCGAAAAAAAGTGGCTGTGACATACGGACGGACAGACAGACAGACAGACATGACGTATCTATAAGGGTTCCGTTTTTTGCCATTTGGCTACGGAACTCTAAAATGCGTCTTAATTTTACGCCATCTAGAGTAAACAAGAGTACCTACAAAGAGTATTGGTTTGGTATCTACTTGGGCGGAAGTTGGCGATGCAATTCGTTCAGAATACTGGCATAGCAGTGCTGGACAACAATTTTAGATTGATGGGCTGGTGGAAATGGCAAAACCTACCAGTTAGCTCAGTTTATTTTAATAAGGGTGTAAATATTGAAAAAGCAACTGAAAATAAATAAACTAAACTAAATCTTTGCTTATCCGAGTTATCCAAAGACTAAACAAATTGTATTTTATGGTGTTTTTCGTTTCTTTTCTTTCTGCTTTTTATATTAAATTTGATTAGATTTATTTGCAGACATTAAAACCTTAATCAATGCCTTGGACATATCGCACACCTGTAGAGAAAGTTGCCTAACTTAAAAATTGTAACTTGTGGGCAATGAGCAAGAAAGTTTTCTGTAGTGTTGAGTAAATTTAAATGTTTCGCGTTTTTTATAAGTATTGATTTTTTATGTACAGTTTGGATACATCATATTCGATCTCAATGTATTTTAAATATGTATTTATATGTTTGGATACTAAATATAAAAAAGCTGCAAATTAAGTCAACATATTGCAAAAAAAAACTGCGTTTCTGGGACTTTTGAGTTAATAAGCCTGCTCAGAATTCAGAATTTTATTACTAAATAGTCTTTATCTAAAAACGGTCAATAAAATAAGAATTCTGTCGATGTTATTCAAGTCCACTTGAGAGCACCTTTGACGCAATATTGATTCGGTCTCTTTTAGATAACATGCATAGGTGAAAAACGCGACCATAAAAAGTGACCGATGTCATAGGCTTTCCCTTTCTAAGATACTCATAATTCGGGCTCATTTTCAGCACAGGATTTTAGAGTACGCTTTTTCCAGTTTCTTGGAAAATCAGAGTTTACAGGAATTTTGATTTAGGTCACTTTCATTCTGGGGGTGCGATATATCGATAACGTCTTTCCCCAAATCAATGTCACACTTACATTGCCCAAGATGAGGGTACATCACCCATAATGAAATGACAAAATATCTCTGGGTAACAAACACGATACTGACCAATTACTGCGCTCGCGCAGTTGTTTATCAGTCCGGCTTATTCATCTTAGCGTTCAATTCACACCACCATCTCACAAGTGTCAGAGGATCGCGCTGTCGTTTTTTTAGATTATGGTCTATGTTATGAACGATTTTGAGAGTGACTGGTTAGTTTATGTTAGAATCAAAGTGTGTTTTACAGATAATGTAAATAACGATGTATTTTTGGATAAATCTAGGTGAAAAAACTACAGTGAGTGCCTTGAAGAAATTCGACGGAAGACATTTTAGCTCAGTCTGATGATTAACTGCTGTAAAATATCGTTTAGGGTTATATTAATTAGTATTATTAATATGTGTTTTCATTTCAATCAAGTGAATTTAAATCACAGACATAAATCTAACTAGAAGACGCGATTGTATGTACTCGTACTTCGCGTGCCAACAGAAACGGAGCAAAGTTACGATCAACGATCGTAATCTAAGCTTTTCACTTAGCATTATCGCCACCGGAAATCCACCGAAATCTAGAAAAAAATATTTTTGCCATTTTGAGCTGTAAAGAATATTGACCCGCTGTAAAGTTGGCCGAGGCATTGGAAATGTTTTCTTTCATTGGTAAGTGAATTTGTTTTTAAATTGTTTGTGAAAAAGTGGCACGCTTGGTTTTCATACAGATGGAGGGACTTGCGTTATCTAGTTAGATGTATGTCTGTGATTTAAATCATTTGTATCCATCTTATATTTCCCCTTCTATGTTAGCTTCCAGTCTACACGGATGCACTGAATATCAGTATTTTACATGGAGCGACTGTCTGTCTGACCTTTAACAGCCCAATTACATAGGTACCTAGTTGCTCGACACTGGGAAAGACTGGCTATGACAGATTTTCAAGGCTTCCGAGTACCACTATCTTTGTCCTTACTCCTTACATGCAGAATTCACACACAGTGATATCCAAGCCCAAAATTTCACTTCAAAGCCATTAAAACCTTTCCGCCAATATCTCCCTACACATTCAATCTTCCTGTCTTCCCCTTTATCCACCATAATCGCTTCCACCAATAACTTCAGCCACGTCCACCGAGGTTGTCGTTTTGTCGGCTATCGGGCGATGTCGAACGTCGGCTCGCATCAAAGCAGTCGCCCCCACGGGCCGATGCGCCCGCGCCGGTGACTCGGCAGTTTGTCCTGCCTTCTGCAGCGATGATGGAAGAATTTTCCTTATGATCCGATGATATTTTGTTTGAATGTCAGTGGTGTTAATGTCGGGTTTCGTTGGAGGCAATTTGTTTTGAATTTTCTACATTCCGGTGTGATGAATTGTTGTATAAAGATTTATGTATGATGTAATGTTTCATTATGCTGCCATTTAGGTAATTAAATTAGTTTCACGTCTTGAGTAGGTATCTGTATACCACGTCTTTTACATTTACAAGAATATCGCGTATTTTTGGAACATTTACCGACTTTAGATAAGACTGGTGACCCCCGCGGCTTCGCTCCCGTCAAAATTATAGCCTATGTTACTCGGGAATAATGTAGCTTTCCATAGGTGAAAGAATTTTTTAAATCGGTCCAGTAGTTTCGGAGCCTATTCGGTACAAACAAACAAAAAAATCTTTCCTCTTTATAATATTGGTATAGATAGATATACACCAGAAGGTAAAGAACCGGATTTTTAAAGTAACAGAAGAAACCTTAGTAGTTTATTTCTAGGAATAGTTTTGAAATAATCGTATTTCTTACAATAAGATAATTTTCTATTCTATTTTAATTTTATTCCCTTTGTTCTGCCCACAGTAAAAATCTTCGTTTTCTACAATGTCCCTCTCATCACTCTGGGTTTGTCCAGGTGACAAACCCAGAGTGGGATGCGCACCCTCCGAACATCAGGATGGCAACCAGTCGGTTGTCTTTCAAATTGAAGGCACGCGAGCACTTTCCAAGAGGTTTGCAGAATCATCACAGAGTTGAGTGGATGGATTCGGTTTCTCAATAACAGTATTATTATATATTTTATTGTTTTATTTATATTTCTTATCCCTATTTGATTTTACATTTAGTTGCACCTGCCATATTTTATATCTGCACCACCAAGGTCGACTGGCAGAAAATGCCTAAAACATTAAGTGCGCCTTTGTACTTGTGCATAAAGTATTAATAAATAAATAATTTAATGGAAGATCAATCTAATAAAAACCTACTGACAACTTAACGGACGACTATTCGGCACAAAAACTGATTCAACATCATATTACATTAAAAACCCTTTATAATCCGACAAGGTCGCGCAACAATTAAAACTATATCTACCTGATACGTCACATCCTATCGGATATCCTATCCTATCACAATAATTATCTACTTCCTACCGTTAGATATTTCTTGAAAACCCTTCTATTAGAAGTGCATCCTTCAGTAACAAAACGGCCTAAGTCGAAATTTAAGAATTTCAAGTTTGGAATAGAAGATGCATGTTCGAATGTCGAATTTCGAATATCACGTTTTTTTGCGATTGGACTTAGATCTCTTTAAATCCCTTCTATGGTAACTGCATCCTTCAGTAATGAAACAGCCTAAGTCTAATTTTGAGAATTTCAAGTTTGGTACAGAAGATGAGGTAAATACACGTCGGAAAGTCGGTTTACGCATATACGTTTTTTATACGTACATTGCATTTTTTGAAGGCGGTGCAATATGTGTTGAAAAAAACGTAACCTCTCATTATTTGTAATCTCCAAAACAAAATGCGTTGGGTTGAGCTTAAGCATCGATTTCCGCTCTTTTGTGTCTCTGCGGATTGCTTCTCAAAGGATTGGCTCGACTTTGCTAAAGATAAGGGCTTGTTGAAGCCTTAAAAAAGAAATAAGATGCTCGGCTTATTAATAAAAAAGTTAAAATATTTTTAGAAACGCAGCCATTATCTCGTGTAACTTCCTCATTATAAGTTGTTTCAAAACCACCACATGAATTTCTTTTGTAAAGAATGCACGGAATTTATTATATGGCAAACAAACTTGAATTTTAATCACAACGAATATTTACCTAGGTATTATCTGCACGAACAGTAGCGAAATGTTAAGATTTACCTAGAATGATTCAAATAAATACAAACTTTCCCCAATAACTTTGTGTGGCGTAAAATCTATGCTAAACCTTACTGTTTCGTAACTTTGATCTACATTTCAAATAACTCTTGTAAGTTGCCAACTTTACCCAGATTACGCAGAAAATACTACAACTATGAATCACGTAAGTATTGCAGAATCTAGGAAACAATCTAGGCAAACCATTGGGTCTAGACCAATTGACATTTTACAACCGTTACGATTGTCAAAAAAAAACAAATTGTATGGGAGGGGATTGACACACACTACCAAAATGACAGTTGTGACAGTTTGTCAATCCCAAACAGTTTTGACAATCTTTAACGCATCTGTGATCCAAAGTAGAATAAATTCTTTTTTTTCTCTATGGCCGATGGTTCCGTTTTCGGCAGAATACGTATTCTGCTAAGACATTACGACACGAAATAGAAAAAAAAAGTACAATAGTCTCCAACAAGAATGTAACTGTGTCTAGATCACCAGGTTAACTACTACATAATGCACAAAAAACTGGTATTTATCCGCCATTTTGTTTGAAAGTCGTACACGTGCAACTGCGCGGTGTAGACTTTCAGCAAGAAACGGGATCCCGCCTCTTTTAGGAAAAAAGTGGCGGTAACCAAACACCGGTGACGGGGCGTGGGATATATATTCATTCACACATGTTTGTAGGGCAAATATACATGGAACATGGGACCTATGTGGTTTAGAATACCTATGTAAGATTTAGTTTCAAATAGGTTAACAACCGTAAAAAATATGTTGGTGAGTAGATACCACAAAATTAAAAAAAATACTTATTACTTTTCTTTTTTGGCGGCCGTTTTTTGACCTTGCCTTTTTCATCCCATATTATAAATCTTTGCATCGATTAATAATGTTTTGCTTCTTCTAGGGCTATCTCTATCTTAAATCTAGCATACTATCCAAAATAACAACTGTCAAAAATCTTTTTTCAGAAACGATATTGTTTCATATTTTTTATATTACACTAGCTGTTCCCCCAGGACCCGTGTCCGAAATAAAAAAATTGCCTATGTCACTCAGGAATAATGTAGCTATCTATTGGTGAAAGATTTTTTTAAATCGGTCCAGTAGTTTCGGAGCCTAGTCGGTAAGTACAACAAACAAAAAAAATCTTTCCTCGTTTTGGTATAGACTTTCATATAAATATGACTCATTGATCTATGATCCGAGATATGTGGTAGTGTTATAATATTATACCTCCCTTAAGGCATTTCTACGTCATACTCCGTCACCTATTGATCTAAATTCTAAAGCATCTGCGTTCGATAAAAATCATTTCAATAAGTATTCGCTTGTTAACCTAGGGGGCATGACAATTCAAAGACAAGCAGAAAACGCAGCGTCAAGCTTATCATCCTACGTAGTTCGACGTCAAATGACGAATTGTTTCAACTGTAGATAGTGCTAATAGGTGACTATTGTTCTTCGTATCTATTAGCACTCACTTGACACTAGAATCACAAAAAAAGTTAAAACAATCCTTTGACAAGTAGGCTGAAAGAACTGTATCATGGAAAAAGTACAATATTTACCATTATCGTTTAGGTTACACTAGTCGAAAATTCTTCCATACAAACGTAGTCTAGATATTACTCCACTGTTTGACGTACGTTTAAAATAAAAAATTGTATCAATTTGTCTCATCATTATCTAGCACTGTATGGAAACAAAAAAGTAAAAAATATATATATTTGAAAGTTATGAGCGTCGAAAGTTCCATAATTCAACACTAAATTTTACGCATCTGGGCGGAAATAAATACCATAATATGAAGAAAGAAAATTGCAAAACGGCCTCCATACAGGGATTGATTAGTAATTCAGCAATGCAATTTTTTTTTTATATACATTTAGTCGTTTTTTCATGATATCTAGACACCCAAAGGTTTGTTTATAAAATTACCGCGCGCTCATTTTCGTCCAAAATCATCATCCATTTCGATACAATTAATATAATTGTTCAATACAATGTGAACATATAAAATTGATATTCTGAATTATTATGGATTGATGTAATTAATCGCAGTAATCTATAATAATTTAGAATTATATTCAATATTTTTGTTAATCTTTATTGATTTTATGTAGGCAACATTAATGTGCCTTAAAATTGTTTATGACGTGTGGCAACACACGTTTTTTCTTTGTCACTTGTGTAAATTACGTCGAGTGTAACGACCATTGGTTTTTTCTCCATTTTAAATAAAAGTAAATCCATATTTTACTTTCTCTCTTTGTTTTATTCCAAACAATAATCATATTTGCAATAGTGCTAATTCGTACGCGAACTAGCTTCTTACTGCTCATCACAGCATCTATTTATTTCGCGCATATTTATAAAATAACATTATTTGCATTGTTGAAATACTAATCTATCCCTTAAATGCCGTTTTGCAATTTTCCTTCTTCGTATGGTAGTGTTGAAACATGGAACTTTCGACGCTCATAACTTTCAAATATATTATTTTTTTACATTTTTCTTTCCATACAAGACTATATAATGATGAGACAAATTGATATAATTTTTTATTTTGAACGTACATCGTCAAACAGTGGAGTAATCTCTAGACTACGTTTGTATGGAAGAATTTTCGACTAGAGTAACCATAAGAAACAATACTAACACAAACAAACAAAGCGTCATTTTTATCGTATCAAATAAAAGTTTAAACATCTGATTGTACTGTTAAATTAATCGGTCCATTGTGGACCAACAGAGAACCGCGTCCATAATTACATTAATCGCTGTTAACTCACAAAAGTACACATGACGACAAAAAGTTTAGCGACTATTGATAATACAACAATATCACGCTTTTAGAACCTATCCGGTATACCCTGAGCTACCTCACCCCTCGCTGTCGAACAAAATAGGACGAACGACGGTTCTAAGGATGGAAGATTAGAGGCCAGAGTACACAGGCTGTATTATAAAGAGGTATCGTGAACTGTACACTTGTAAAACACGCTTTGTTAGACGGCGCCTGTCATTGTGATCAAACAATACAACTTGTAAGAAATGTTTTTTAGGATTCCTCCATTCATGAATCTATTAGATTTTACGCTTTTGTAAAATCTGTGATGATAATGTAACCTGTTGCTGAGACTTGTGTCGCTTCATCGGATGAATTGCATGAAAGTGAATTCAATTCTTTGTAATTCATGGTATTGTATGTGTTTCCGTAAGTCATTCCTTTCTTATAAATGGTTGTTTAGCCAAGTCCTGTTATAATTATCGATACAAAGAATTTGAAACTAGGAAATGTGCATTTTGTCTTTAATTGTGAATGATATAATTTTATTTATGCTGTAGTGATTCGTATGTGGTTCTATCAATTTCTAGAATGATGACGTCACTTCTTCGGCATGCCATTTTCTTCTTCGTGTTTCGTCTTGTGTGCAACAGTTATTTGGATTTTTCCGGCGCTGCCAAGATATTGATTATCTCCAAAAAAAAGTTAACTTCAAAACCGGCCAAGTGTATGTCGGACTTTCCACATTTAGGGTTCCGTACCAGATCGCTAAATTAAGTTGGTTGTAATAGGCAAAATGAACGAATTCCGAAGAAAAATTTGATTACAGATATATTAGTATTTGTTCGGAAAATCAGTGGTGTCTCATCCCATACAAAGAAACCGTGCTGAAGTTCTATACTGATTATTTTTTTACATCGATCGCGTTCGGTTCCGTTCCGTTCCACGGATATAGATGGTGATCTATCTATCGCCGTGAAACGGAAACGAACGCGATCGATTTACAACAAATAATCGGTATAATCAGATGAAAAACCCTAGTTACGTCGGCACGGTTTCTTTGTATGCGATGAGGCATCTGTATGCTAGTATTATATTATCTGTGGTAAAATATACGTAATAATAAACATTATCACCAATTATCGCGGCCCCCTTTACTTGTATGGAAGCCCCCATTAAAAACATTTAAAAATATTTTTTGACAATTTTGTATGGCTTTGGTTCAACAAGATACTTATATGAAAATCTGAAGATTGTAGCTCCAACCTTTTGGCTATAAAACCCGTGTGACAGATGACGGACAGACGGACGGACACACGAGTGACAAGCAAGGACCCGTTTGGATCCTTTAGCTACAGAAACCTAAAAACTAAAAGACACTTGATTCAGTAGTATTCATTGACTGCTTTACCAGTATTCTAAGCCAAAGAAACCTAAGAAGCTTATCCCAATAACTCTACTGTCTATCTATGCAGTACAATTTGATTCAAAACTATTAATTAATCATCTACAAATCTCCTTGACATCAACTCAATGTAACCCTAATGAAACCGTAATATTTTCAATAATGTATTCTTTATCTGTGACAAATCTGACAGAGTATTTGTATATTTGGTTCTTCTAATGCGTTGCAAATCAACTCATTAAAATCTATTGAAGTTTATTGTTATCTAATGTTATTAGACAGATAGTACTATTACCTTAGGTACTGTTTAAGGAAATCATCATCTGCCTAGCCTTTTTCCCCAATTAAGTTGGGGTCGGCTTCCAGTCTTAGCTGGGTACCAGTGTTTTACATGGAGCGACTGCCTATCTGACCTCCACAACCCAGTGGGGTAACACGATACCTCTTGGCAAGACTGGTGTCAGATCTCAGGCTTCTGAATACAAGTAACGACTGTCAAAGATCTTCAAATGACAGCCGCGAGGCACGGAGGAAACTCGCTATGTTGAAATGGGTGACCATTTCATCCACGGTAAATTACGTCAAATATTTATTCAAAATTCTTACTTTATTTTCCTTTTTGATGATACATTATCGCCGATGATACACTAGAACCCTGAAAAAATGCTCGAAATTGCGCTGTCAACAGAGGCTTACTGTACAAATATGATTAATATAAATGAAAAAAGGAAAACATAGGAGCATTGCATATATCTTACTTTTCCAGTTTATGGAATATCTTTTAAATTGGTCCAATATTGGTGGAGGGAATATGTACGAGAGCCAAACCTCGAATTATAACTTATCACTAAGGCAATTGAGTCGGCGCTCTCTGCTCATATTTTCTCTTAAGAGGGGACTCTAGTGAGACTTTCTCCATACAAACACATTCTGCTGTTTTCTTCGTGGATAATGCCTCTAGAGCAATGATTTTTTTCCATAAAATCTAGGTCTAATTAATACGTGCATGTATCATTTCCTTTTTTCCAAAACATAATCACAAAAAGAAATATGACAATCCAAAAATCCGAAAAAAATGCCAGTTTTTACCGCCATGTTCAGAAGTTATAAGCTTTTAACAAAAAAGGAAATGATAGGAGCATAGATATATTTTTCCTCTAAATTTTGATATAAGAATTTTTTAGATCAGACCAGTTTTCATGAAGAAAACAGCAGAATACGAAACGTCTTTTAGTCAAAGTTTTTGTAGGTAAAATCAGCCTGAGCTGAAGTAGTCCCTTTCGCACTTTACGGGGTGAGGTTGGTGACGCGACGGCAATAGTTTCTTCAAATACCTATTTTTCAAATTCCTGTTGACTAGAGTCCGCTCTTAAGACCATACTCTTGAAAAAAATAACAGCAAGCCCTGACATTCTTTCAGACATACCTCTACTTAAGCAAGTAAACTAACAACAAATCAAACTATACCACACCACATAGCATCAACAGAATTTTCGTTACCCATCAAACTACGCATCGCGTCCACTCATACATATTTACTTTCAGTATACGTATACACTCACACACACATTCTTTCATGAACTACTTACAGCTGTATATCCGCCATCTTTGTGTGAGTGAGCAATGTACACGTATTACGAGTTTAAATGCGAAATTTTGGACGGATGGAGGTTTGTTACTCAATAACGCCAGAACGGCGGAACGAATCTGTATGAAATTTGGCACAGAGGTAGATTATAGTCTGGAATAGATCATCTGCTACTTTATATCCTGGTATAATTTTCCCTTCGGATGTTAAAACAGTTTTCGTGCGGGCGACGCCGCTGGCAGAATTTAAGCTAGTATATGTACATGTGTGTGTGAGCATATGCGCGTATGTATGTGCGCATGCGCGGTGAGGAAGCTGCGCGTGAGATTTGCCCGCGTACGCAGCTGCGGCGACCAGGTGTGCGCTCCCCTGCCACAGAGTACCCCCCAGCCCCACCCCTCGGTACAGTCGAGCACGGTGCGCTGTGATTTGTTTTGTGAGAATATTCGAGTAGATTCTGTATTTGAGTTTTATTGGTTTCGTTAAAACGTGCCCGATGTAATTTTTCTTTCAGTTTGATACACTCCTAGTACACTGTGGAATATTTCGATGCAACACAACTGATACAAAGTTTAATAACTAAAAATCATGCTTCTGGCTAAATACCTAAATATGTCTTACGGCCCGATGCTTATCATTGTTGATGTAGTTTCTTAGGTTGATACTAAAAACTATTTTATATATTTTTGTTACATATTTGGTCACACACATGCACACCCTAACTCGCACACACTTCAACACACACGTGCGCACAATTGCGTGTGCACTCACTTAAATTTAGTAAATTGAGCTATTAACTCAATCAAATAGATTTAAGATAAATTATTATGATGATACATAAATGTAACTAAATTATGGGAGAGCGGCCTCTCCTGACACAGGTGTTTTCACACTTAAAAGGAGAAGTCAACCTCAACTTTTGTTAACGAATAAAACATTTTATTATTTGAAAACATTTTATTTTAATTTTTTATTATTATTTTAAGGAAACAAATACTAAAATATGAATTTTCTTTTAATACATTGATTTTCCGATGAAAATCATAAGATTTAACCATACAGCCAGACAATGCAGCTGCAACTTAAATCAACCACCAAAAAAATAAACAAATCAAAGCACTCCGGCCGCGACAGTACCCTGCTACCCCATCAAAATCTGTGAATGCTTGCACAAACCCGCTTCCATGACATAAACAGTCCATCAAGTATCGTATTTATTTTAACCGGTGTACGAATAAAACATTACCGTACTTCATGCCTGGCCCCCATGGGACCATTCCCCACGAGTAATTATCCTACATGTTTTTATATCTGATTTTTAGTGGATTATTATTTACGGTTTCGGCCAGGACCATAATGTTTAGGAATCACTGGTATATTTGAATAGGAGCAAAGCCGTAGTTGATTAGTTATTTTCTGAGGTTGAATCTTGGTTTTGAAATCTACAATGTATGTAATTTGATTTAAGGGCCTACATACGCTTTAGTGCCGTAACACAGTAACTTTCTAAAGCATACTCCTTAGTAACTTAGTAACGGTACATTATTTGTGAAACATGGGTTTTTCGTATAACTAATAGTTTAGCTTTGAAAAAAAAATTACAACACGATATTTTTTGCGCTACTTTTGGATACTCTTTCAAAACGACTTAAATGTTAAAACATATTATGTATACAGAAAATTTGATGGCTAGAATTTCTTCATAACTGAAATAGCATAATATATGTAAATATAAGAATATTTTGCAAACAAAACTGTCCCAAAGGAGGTTCAATATTGATATTCTGATTCCGAGCGAGCGCACGGCCATCAGTACTGCGTTAAGATTGGGGAAAATATACGCCTTAAATTCGTTCGAAAAATCAAATGCTTGTTTTATAAATGGCCGATTTCTGAATGTGAGTACTCCCGTTGATTTAATTAAGTATTGAATTCTGAAAGTCTTCGTAGATTTTATAAAAATAATAAAAAATTTCATGGTTCCAACTGCATCAAATATTAGAGTGTTACTTTTTAGAACGAGCCATGGTGGTATGCATCGTTCTTGTTACTACTCCGTTGCGCCTGCGTTTATTTGCGAACACAAAGTAATTTGACTTGTAAATATTGGACACGTAATTTTCACTCGTATTTTATTGTTTTAAGAGTGTGAAATACACAGTGCATAAATTGTAATTAATTATTAGAATTACAAATGTAGTCAATAAAATATTTGTTATAGAGGTATTATGTAATGTGGAATGTAATAAATAGTAATTTAATGACCATAATATTTACACCCACCATGACATATACGAGTATACCTTTCTTCTTGTACTCAGAGAAATATAGTAATATTCATCATGCGATATTACAGAATGCAGCCTAAAAAAGTCTTGAAAACTGGAATACAATCCAAAGTTTGACAAGAGAAGATAAAATTTGTGTAATAACCAATGAAATCCAAAACCACGAACAGTACATAGACTAAATCGTGTTTCCGTTTTCCAAAAATAAAGATTCTGCATATCGTCGCGTAAGTTCTAACACAGCGTAAATCATTTTTTTTACGAAATAAATACGTTTTGTATGTCATTCAATAAGGAATCTCAAGACGCATCGTTTGATGAATCAAACACGAGACTTTGAACCCATGGTGAGGCGTTATTCAAAAAACTGACCAAGTGCGAGTCGGACTCGCGCACGAAGGGTTCCGTACCATTATCGCACAAAAACGGCACAAAATTCACTTTTGTTGTATGGGAGCCCTACTGAAATATTTATTTTATTCTGTTTTTAGTATTTGTTGTTATAGCGGCTACAGAAATACATCATCTGTGAAAATTTCAACTGTCTTGCTATCACGGTTCATGAGATACAGCCTGGTGACAGACAGACAGACAGACCGCGGAGTCTCAGTAATAGGGTCCCGTTTTTACCCTTTGGGTACGGAAACCTAAAAAGAAAAACACCGCGTGTGTCAGTTTTGCACTGAAAAGCCACAGCAAAACCAAACCACGTTTCTCAGCTATATTGCCATAGAAACAGCATGTAACTCAGTTTTTTTTAACCTGAGTTACGTGCTGCTTAACAGTTTTTTTGCTTTCCTGAAATGTTCCCGATTTTGACATTCGCGGTGTTAGAACTTATCGACGATATCTAGGTACACGTCCCAAAAATGCTCATAACAAGTTCCTTCTAAAACCTAGATATTTATAGGAAGCGACGTTAATCTAAAAACGACAGTTACTTTTAGATAATAATTTCTAAAAGATTTGCGACTGCACAATGAGAGTCGTGTCGGCTGCGCGTGAGTCGCTTTCCAAGCATCTCTCCCCCTCTCCTAGCGACCGGACAATGGTCAGCTGAATGTTAATGTTTATAAATATAACTGGCTTTTGCCTTCGACTTTGTCTGCGTAGCATTAAAACATCGAATAGCCAAGCTTTTACTCTGACCCTTCATGAATCTCCACCTTAGTTTTTAGTTCACCATATAAACATCCATCCCCCTTGCCATCCCCTTGAAGATAATTTTCAAAAAAAAAACTATGCTTTGTCAGGGTCTTAAACTATCTCCATTTCAAATTTCATCTAAATCGGTTCAGTGGTTTAACTGTGAAAAGGTAACAAACATACACCCCCTTAAAGATGATTTCCAGAATAAAAACTATGCTTTGTCATTTTAAGTGTCTTAAACTATCTCCTTACCAAATTTCATCTAAATCGGTTTAGCGGTTTAAGCGTGAAAAGGTAACAGACAGACAGAGTTACTTTCTCATTTACAATATTAGTAAAGTATGGATGTTAGTTATGTTAGAGTTATGTTTGTACAGGGTGAAATTAACAACATGCTACAAAGAGACCATAAACAAGCTAGACTTTAGCCTTTTGTTAGTACCACTTATGATTACGACTGGTATTTGCAGGCGGCTCGTTAGTGGATTTGCGTTAACTTATCTACAAAACAGTTTTTGTATATTATGTTTATTTTATGCTAAATTTTCCCAGGAGTTTCTTTCAAGTGCTGATGATATTCATATATACCTATGCACTCACTCACGCATTTTTCCAGTGGGAGTAGATGGAAACTACAGAACGCAGCCTGCTACAATCCTTACAAAACTTCTTTGCTTTCTTTACGTTTATAAATCTAGGTAGGCTAGGTAACACACGCACACGTTAATAAAAAGAAATAAATAAAGAAATAAAGAAGGTAAGAAAGAAAGAAAGAAAGAAAGAAAGAAAGAAAGAAAGAAAAAAAGAAAGAAAGAAAGAAAGAATGTGTTTGCCAAAGAAACCTAGTTTATTAAGCACACACAATGTAGGTACAAAAAACTAGCCAAGTGCGAGTTGGACTCGCGCATGAAGGGTTCCGTACCAGTATCGCAATAACGGCAAAAAAATCACGTTTGTTGTATAGGAGCCCCAATTAAATATTTATTTTATTCTTTATTTCAGAAATACATCATCTGCGAAAATTTCAACTGTCTAGCCAGCATGGTTCATGATACAGCCTGGTGACAGACAGATAGACAGACAGACAGACAGACCACGGAGTCTTAGTACTTCCGTTTTTACCCTTTAGGTACGGAACCCTAAAAAAGGGAACTTTTTTGTACCTACATTGATCAATTTTGAAACAATCGTGACAATATAAGAGGTCCAATGACGTTTCTCATTTTACATGGCGCGATAACTTTGTGCGTAAGAAAATGAAAAATCTAATTCATAATTCTAATTAATTATATGTACATTGTTAAGCATACACTATAAAAAGGAGTACCATTCGTAAGCATCAAGTTTAATTATTATTAAGTATTTTTATAGCTGTCAAATCCGACTTCTTAGATTAGTTGTGAAATTCAAAATCACCATTTCTGCCGTGCCGAAAGACGTACAATGCTGAGGCCGAGTTTCTCACCTATAGCTCATCGCAGAATGAATGTGGCAAATTGTCAAGCACGCGTTATCTGCTGTGATTGGCTGTTGAACATTCATTCAACCAATCACAGCAGATAACGCGTGCTTGACAATTTGTCACATTAATTCTGCGATAATTTAGAGGTGAGAAACTCGGCCTGAACCTAGGCCTGCACCAAGTGTCGCCAAATCCATTGGTCCTGTGAAATTCATAGTTTTGGCAAAATTTCTAAGCACGTACCTCTTTTAAATACATGATATAATAGATGTACAAACAAAGTTGTACTAAAGCCTAAAATAAACATACACCATCCCATTTAAAAACATCGAATTAATTTACGGTCTAGAGGCGAAGAATAATGAAATATTAAATAGATAACCGAGATAAAATATATTTCAATTGTAATAATTTAGAAGCCTACACGGTTTTCTCCACGTGTATCTATAAATACCCGAAAATTCCCGACCTGTCATCATAAGGCGAAAAACCACGAAACTACTAAGACCATTCTACTATTATCCTACTTCCTACTACTCGTATATACTATTATAAACGTGAAAGTTTGTGAGAATGGATGGATGTTTGCTACTCTTTCACGCAAAAACTACTGAACGGATTTTGGTAAAACTTTACAGAAATATAGCTTATACATCAAAATATTAAGCTATAATTTATAAAGATATTGGGAGAAGTACTAACACCACACGAGCCGAGCCTCAGGCGGCAGCTAGTCTTACTACTACATATTATAAATGTGCAAGTTTGTGAGGATAGATGGATGTTTGTTACTGAATTAAGCCAGAACAGCCGAACGGATCTGGATGAAATGTGGCACAGAGATAGATTATAGTCTGGAATAGCACATAGGGTACTTTTTACCCGACTGCCAAAGGAGGGTAATGTGTTTATCAGTCTATGTATGTATGTAAGTAAAAATAACTAATAAGTTATAAAAAAAAAAACCCGACTGCTTAAAAATCGAACTAAAAAGACGTAAAACAAGAAAATCATGCTGTGCAGTTGGAGGATACATCTGGATTTTATTGGTCAGTCAACTCGCGAATATGTATCATCCAACAGCACAGCATGATTTTCTTCTTGTTTTGCGTCTTTTTAGTTCGCTTTTTATGCAGTCGGGTATTTGTTTTTTATTCTGGTAGTATAATTTTCGACTCGAATGCAATTCGAATGTCAGAAGTTGATAATAAATAATGAATAAGATGAAACTACCGACTCTGCCTCATAGGGCCGTAATTAATTCACGCCATTGCACATTACGGCCACATATTATTATTGTAATTATCGGAAAAGTGTGGCGTGGTCATCCCTAATTTGCTGATCGATTAGGAGCGTGCGAGAGTCGCAGCTCAGCGGTCACACATGCTTGTCACCGCACTCACCATCAAAGCTGGTTTACATCGTACGACACGACTGAGGATAAGATTCGACTTTGGAGTTCTTACCCGACTCTAAATTGAGGGTACAACTTTTACGTTTGACTAAATGGTTGCTTGTTGTTTTCCACAAGATGGTATTTTAAACAAACATGCCAGAGATTTGAGTTAGTTAAAGCTCTTTGATTTAACTGTGGATGAAAGACTTCGAATTAGTTTTTATGCAGTGAAGATCAAAAAGGCCACTTGCAATAGCTTTCCTATCAACTTCAAACATGCTGATTCGTCTACCGTTTGTTTTCGTAGCTCTCTTAGAATTAGATTTTAAACTATTTGGGCTAGAGAACCCGAACCCAAACCCGACTTTCCTAAATTCGCAATAAAACTTAATAAAAAAAATAAATACAAATAAAATATTCTGTAACAAAACCTAATCAGTTAAGACGGTACCCTGACCAAAAAATCGGCATCAGATATGAGCATTCATATATTGGTCTAGCGGCACTGGTGGCGCATGAATTACAGTAGTGAATACGCCCAGATTTTAGAATAAAATCTTTATAAAATCGAATTTTGGTCTTTTGAAAAAAAAAAAATCTACAAAAATGTTCGTTATTAAATTGTCTATCCATTAGTGTTAGTACAAAAAATAATTAATGAACACTTTACGAGGAGATGCATAATATCAATAATTATTTCTCATTTTTATGTTTTTTTGGAAGGAGATTAGTGAAATATATACAACATTTAAAAAAAAACTAAATCTACCATTTTAGAATCAATATTATGTAGAAATTTAATGTATTTTTATTAATTGATATTTCTTTTTAAATAACAAGTAGATAGCTCCTAAAAACAGCACAAAAAACGGCTTGCGCGGCGTTTTGCTCGGGGTACCGCCTTAACCAACCCACTTCAAAAGATCGTAAGCTCTAAACGCACCTCTCGTCTGACCGTAAAGCACAGGCATGGCTTTGCGCGGGCGCACGGCGATTTGACGGATTTCACGGCGCGACGACGGGTCACGGCGCGGGGTCACGCCCGCTAATGTCACGCTCGCGGGCGCGCTTTCCATTAGTTCACGGAATGAAAGTACTATCAGCCAACTATACATCTGATCATTTTGAAAACAAAATCCCGTGCCAAGACCACAACATCTGCGTCCGCCCTTTTTGCGTTGACCAATAGCCATATGCTAATATGCATAGCAGTGTTAAACAAAAAAGGATCCGAGAAAAAAAAATAGTTTTTTGGCTGACCAATAGTAATAGAAAAAAAACAGGACCAAAGAAGAGAAAGTTTTAATGCTTAACATTTCGTTTCAAATAATTCTCTACGAAGTTTTTTTAGTTAAAATGACTCGTTTGTTTTTTTTTTGCCGTCTTTTTTATTACAAAAACAAGGGTCCGACCCCGGTACTAGAGAAACAGTCACCCGATGCTGTGATGCTATTGGTTGATGAGTATAAGTCGGCGTTACTATAGCGGGCGAGCCCTGCAAGCAAAAATAGTCTTAACGGTGATCAAATGTGTAGTTGGCTGATAGTACCTAGCGAACGAGGTGACATTATTTTTCTTTTTTTTTTTTGTAAAAATGTTTTGGTATGTCTGCCGTCTAGTCACGGGGCAACGGTGTACTTAGTTGAACTTTGCAGTGTAAATAGTTCAATGAATTATGTGTCTGAAATTTTGGAACAGTATAAGTACTTCTTAATGCAATTGGTGGAGATAACATATCTTCTGTATTATTCAAAGACTTGGGTAGCGGTATACAAGTAGATACCTGCCTCATATATATTTCGCCACATGTTTAAGTTCCATGTATAGGGAGGGGATGAGCTTATGGATAGACCTCGCCAGCCTGTAGTAATAATGGGTACCTTACCTAGATTGCTTTCAAAAATAATCTCGTATGTTCTTTTATCTCAGAACAACAACAACAAAAAGTGATTTGTGTAGCTCTCCGCAGACCATGGTCCATCTTTCTCATGTCCTGTTACCTTTTCACGTGAGGGCCTTATGGCTGCGTCAGCGAGCGGCATTGCCGAGGCCGAATACTCGGCCAGGGGAGGGATATAGGATATAACCAAAAATAATCTAAGTTAGTCATCGATACGCTAAGAAGAATATAGGTATTTTTCACAAATATTGGCAATTATTACTCAAAGCTCGACTTATTTAGCAATGCATGCAGTTCCTGTGTGGTAGTTCTATGGAGTAATTCATCAACTCGTCCTACATGCCTACGGCTTGGACGACTTGCAGATAATCAAAATAAATAATATTTTCATTCTGCAACTCGTCCCACGTTTCAATCATTTGCTATTAAAAATTGCTGAAAAAAAAATTCATTCATCGTAACTTACCACCTGATAGATTTTAAATATTAAATATGCAGATTTTTTGCTGAAATATTTTTTATGCGTAATATTTTGTGTTTTATTTTCATGATTTGGTATTCGGTATTTGGCCAAATGGTTTGCAATATTCAGCTGAATACCGAATAGTAAAAAAGGTAGCCGAATAGGCCGAATATCGAATAGTAGCCGAATATTCGCAGCAAATTTAATATATATTTCCACATTTCGTCAGTTTTGTTTAAGTCCCATTTCATTAAGCCTATTGCCATAAACCAGCCTCAAATCTAAATTCCAGGCTGCTACTGAGAAATTCCAGATAGAAAACCCAATAACACATTGACCGACCCAAGAATCGAACCGAGGACACAATCTATTACTACTACTGAGCCTCATGCTCAGCAGTAGAGATTGTGACCACAGGCCAATCGGTCAAAAACTAAATTATTTTTATTATTATATTTAAATTATTTATTATTAAATTATTTGTATAAAATTATTGTCATTAAATTATTCGTAATAATTATATTATTATTTTACTATTGAATTTAAATTAATGTTAATGTATTTTTGATCATTTAGGCATTGTATTGTTTTTTTTGATTATTATGTTTTTATTTGTGTTGTTTAATATCCTCTGACAAATTATTAATGATAAATTGTATAAAAGTAATTTTGTTTACTCTCTGTGCGTGTTGGGTCAAACTGTAAGTGCATTGAGTAATTTAGATAAATAAATAAAATCAATAAAAAAAAAAAGAACGATCACACCACCCCACACAAACCTCAAAATCCACCAACCTAGAACTGTTCCAACAAAAACAGTACCCACCTCAAATATTTAATTACCTGTGCCACATAACGAGCAGTGTGACCAACCTATGATTCCGCCATATTGCCACAGATGAGCAAGCGAACGCGCCCGTGACTTCCGTTTCCGGTGGCGCGCCTGCGCAGCATCCGCGCGTCCATGCGCACTAGACCGACGCGGCTGTCAATACTGTCAGTGAGTACAATACCTGCTCCTATTTATTTATAGTGATTAAATCCTTGGACATTTAATTTAGTTGATTAATAAGAAATATTGCGTTGAAAGTGTTGAAATAAATCAGTAGCCTTACACCAAGCCCCCAAACAACTAGCATGTCAGATCCTGACCGTAATTTTCTGAAAATTACGGTTGGGGTCTGACATGGCTTCTCTTCAGAACCAGTTCACTGGGCCACTAGTGGCCATCTAAGAAATATTTATCAGATTTTCTGGCACACAGAAAATTACAGTTGGGATATGACTTGGCTTCTCTTCAGAACCAGTTCTTCTAAGTAATATAGTAAAAGGACGTACAGCAGGTTTGAAAGAGCATTATTTTGACAGAAAGTGAGCATCGCGCAAACTTACGACGAGCCAGCATGTTCGCTCTAACCGACAACGCTCTCCGCTCCCGTTCAATGTCGTCATCATCTTTGAGATTGGGGGTTAATATATAACCTACATATTTAAACGTATGCCAGCCAGCACATAGCCACATACATAGCCAGTACATGGCCAGTATATTTTCTTCTTTGTAGCCTACTTACAAGTGACATAATATCAGCTTCCTTTAAAGACTCTTGAAATCATAACATGACGCGTGTTTTTTTTTCGAATGGTTAGACGTTTCAATAGTAACAAACACACACAATTTTGTCGTGTGTAGGTATCTCGCGAACCGGAAGATGTTATGTCCAGTAGTGGACGTCTTTTGGCTGATATGATGATGAGGGATCCCATGAAAAGGACACAAATGCATACTCCGGTATTCTAGTAAGCAGATGGAAAAACCCAATAACAATTTAACCGACCTGGGATCTCTGGACCTCGTGCTAGTGACCACTAGACCAACAAACCAGTCTTAAAACCGTCCCCTCAATTTTAGCCTAAACACTAACTGCATTTACGTCTCGCAAATTACCCGTCTTAACTCCAACTTGCATACATAAAAACAATGGTTGCAAAAAATGCATCACGTTGACGTCTCATACAAGACGGCGTGCGTCACGGCTCGGAGCCGGCACGTCAGCATCACGTGTCGGAAGCGGGCCCATTAGCCCGTCCGTCGCTGAAGCATCCGGCACGGCAGCGGCGACGGAAAAACAATGATGGGTACAATGTATAATATGCATTTGCGTACTGGATAGATTAGTTGCATGTGACCTGTGCAATAGGTGTTATTTTGCATTAGTTATGAGAGGATCTCGAAATGCGTCGTTAACAGCGAATTAGGTGGATTAGAAGAAACGTATTACCAATACGTTTACAATTTACATCGTCAGTCCACTACTGGACCTGGGATGGCAAATTCTTTATCATGTAATCCTGCAATCGGTTTGCAGAGAAAAAGATGATGATGTTGATTCAGAAACGATGTATATTTTTCACTTTTAGTTCAATTATAGCTACAACCTAGGGGTCTTCAAGTCAAGAGTGAATAGGTTACTTCTAGGCAAGCGTGCTTCACCGTCGACCACATCATCGCTTACCATCAGGCGAGGTAGTGGTCAAACGCGAGCCTATCGATAATAAAAAAAAAAAAAAACCAATTCTGTCCAAATTTGACCAGACAGGTTCAAGTCTTTATACATAGATAAAAAAAAAAAATACTAGCACACAAAAGACACAGCACAAAACACAAAATCACAATTAAATTTTCAATATATACGAGGTATATAAAAACAAGGTTACGGAACTATTAATTAAAGAATTCCACCTGAAGAAACGGAAATATGTAACATATATAACATCTAATGGATGAATGGACTGTGTGATGAATAAAAAGAGAGTCAGTAATAGCGTGACAGGGGAAAGGACGGTATGGAAGAAGAAAACGTGTTGCGCCGACCCCAAGTAACATAGGATAAGGGCAGGAAGACGATGATGATATATCATCTAATCCACCAAAACCCAAATGACACCAGTCACCAACATTAAGAGGATCTTCCTGGCGAGATAGATCTCCTTACTATCGGTAGGTCATTCTGTACTCAAACTTCTGTTCAAAATCAATTGGAGACATCTCACCGTGATGACTTAGGTGTGAAGTGAACTCAAGGGCTGATATTTCAACCGAGGAAGCCAGAATTGACAGCTCACTTCACCTAAGTCATCACGGTGAGATGTCTATAGAATCGACTAAAAATTCATTGACCCTTCAACTAAACAAATATATTAACATATATTTCAAGCCGATATTGCCAACAAGCCATTGTGCATCAAAAAATTCGTCCATATCGATGTCAATGGGAAACGTGCCCAGAACGCTGGCAGCATTGCCTCGTTGGATGGCAATGCTGATTCTCTGGGCGAAGAAACCCCCTCTGGTCACATGAAGAGTCAAAAGTCAACTAAACTATTTCAATGAAGAAACGGAACCCACAATCCAATCTAAAACAAAAAAAAGTACTTCTAAGCCAACCACACATGACCACCAACAGTAAGAGGATCTTCCTGGCGAGATAGATCGCCTTATTATCGGCAGGTCTCAGCACTCACTCTTCTGATTAAAAACAATCGAAGGCATTCTCAGTTCTTCATCAACCTTTCAAATAAATAAAAAACCGGCCAAGTGTGAGTTGGACTCGCGCACTGAGGGTTCCGTACAAACCTCAGCTTAAAGGTATCATAGACCTGAGTATTTGATATGAATTTCAATTTAATGCCTCTACGCGTTCATGTGGAAACGGGTAGTAAGTTTAAAATTATTAAAAATATTTTTATTATAATATGATGTAACTAAAAATTTATGGTTTTCGCAATTATTCCTATATCTGTGCTATAAGACGTTGCTTCGTACCAAATTTCAAGATTCTGAGTTCACGGGAAGCACCCTGTAGGTTTTGATTCCCTTACGAGTGTCCAAAATTTGCGGAAATTTGCGGCATAAACGGCTGTATCTTTTGATTGCTTGGCTTAGAAGTTCGATTTTTTCACAGATTTAAGGGACAGTAGACCTGAGTATTTGATATAAATTTCAGCTTGATACCTCCACGCTTTCCTGAGAAAAAGGGTCATGACATACAGACAGACGGACAACAAAGTGATCCTATAAGTGTTCCGTTTTTTCCTTTCAAAGTATGTAACCCTAAAAATATTCTAAATTACTCACGAAACGGAAATACATGTATCACCATCATCTAATCCGTCATTAAAAAAAAGAACTTCTAAGTCAACCACACATGACCACGAGCACGACCAGTAAGAGGATCCTCCAGGCGAGATAGATCGCCTTACTATCGGTAGGTCACAGCCACAGCGCGCGCCGCATCCTGCTCTAGATGAGACGCACCATCCTGCGCACGCGGTTGCACGCGCTGCTAAGCGCGACGGGGCAAGTGGACCCACTGATATCATCGTATGTGGTTTTTGTACGTAATTATCTAAAGTAATATTACTTACGAGTATAAATATTATTTACAAAATCCAGACCCAGAGAGAAGCTCGTGGCTAAATAAAAACAGCCGCACTGGTCGATCATCAAGGTTAAGCTACTCTTGACGAGGTCGGTCCGTGGATGGGTGACCATTTCAACATACCGAGTTTCCTCCGTGCCTCGAAAGCACGTTAAGCCGTTGTGCCCGGCTGTCATTTGAAGATCTTTGGCAGTCGTTACAGGTAGTCAGGAGCTTGAGATCTGACACCAGTCTTGCCGAGTGGTATCGTGTTACCCAGTTACTGGGTTGTGGAGGTCAGATAGGCAGTCGCTCCATGTAAAACTCTGGTACTCAGCTGAATCCGGTGAGACTGGAAGCCGACCCCAATATAGTTGGGAAAAGGCTAGGCAGATTGATTGAAGGTTCACCATATTTATGCCAACAATATGCCATATTTATGCCAACAATATGCCATATTTATGCCAACAATATGGCATTTTCATATTTCAGCCACACAGTGCCAAGAGGCGACGAAAATTCGGAAAAGCTGATGGTGGTTGAGAACACCGACGGCAAATGATCGCGCGGTCGTTCACCAACAAGATTGACCGATCAAGTGAAATACTCGTCGTCTTCCAAACGGTAGTAAAGGACGCGCTGGACGGAGACGGCTGCAACCCTGATTGTGACCTCGATCCTCAAACATGAGGGACCGAACGAGAGTGAGAAAAATTTATATATAGTTAGTAGATTCTTATTTTCTTGACCATCCATCGTATCTTTGGTCTTCTATTTATTTATTTAAAACTTCATGCATAAAGGTACAATGGAAGACTTAATGCCTTAGGCATTCTCTATCAGTCAATTAAGGGTGGTGAAGAGACAACATCGCAGGTGCATTGTTTAAAACGTCAAAGGTAAAAAATATAATAAAAATAATATGTTGCTTAAAATAGACATACATATATGTTTTTAAAGTAATGAAATTAAGGTCTTCCCTTCTCTTAGAGAAGATGAACCAATGATAGATGGATTGCATAGGAGATTAAATCTATGCCTAGTTAGCAGGTGACTACTAAGATGATGGCCAGAAGTATGGAAGTACTTTGTCAATAAATGAATAAGGGCAAGTCGAGGATGATGGATTCTTATACATTGCCCAATAATCTGAGGGATGAAGGTCTCGAAGGTTTTGCAGTAATTGATTCCTACAAGTGATAAACACCGAGTTCGTAAAAGTAAGAAACGTGTAAACAGTGTGCTTATTTCGAGTTTTTTAATGTACTCACTCATGATAACGTAAACTATCTCTTATGTCAAAATGTATACAAAAAAAGAGGTTACTCCTTACCGTCACCAGACGGCGCTTATCCAGTTTCAATACAAATTGACGTTTACGTACGCGTTTAAGCGTAAGTAAAAACTAAGGCCTCAGGTTCTTGCAGTAACTTGATTTATAAGAGTTCCCATGGAGTTTCTTGCACGTTCTTCTCCGTATAGATCTGCTCTCTCATAAGGTTCAAATAGTTTCAAATTATTGACTTACTAAACTATTTCATACATATTCATATGGTCCTTCAATCCGGATGCAATGGTTTCTTGAAATCTAGTTAAATTTTATTATATATACATTTAGTTAAAACTAGATGCAATAATAGCTATGGTAATTTATTGACGATACCGAAATAATTTCAAAATTATCTTATGATTTTCGCTACTAGAAATATGTATACTTGTTAATCAAATAAACAAGACTGATCTGCATACTCGTATATTCAAATATAACATTATAAATAATTTCAACTTAATTACCATATTTTTGGCTCCAAATAATTCAAGCCATCCATTTCCCCCGACTCTCCCCGTCCACTGCGCATCGGATAATATTACGGCTAGCGGCCGGACATCGCACACTGCGCAATCTCGCTCGCGCCCATTAATTTATTATTTCCACATAGGATATAACACTTACATATGAACATACCGACATATTTTTACCTTTTCATATGGAATACTGACAATAATTTTGTCATTTTTGATTATACACACCAAACAAAGTTGGTTAGGTAATTCTTTTTTTTTTTTTTTTCATTTTTTTAAAAAACGTTGCCCCCACACTAGGAATTTCTTCCTGTATCGTGGGTGCGTTTACAAACATATAAACTCACATACACAACATCCAGAGCTGGAACAACTATCTGTAGGTCATACAAATATTTGTTCCGTGCGGGAATCGAACCCGCGACACGCAGTGCAGCAGTCAATCGCTCAACCACTGCGCCAACCGTGCGCCCAATTCTCAACACTCTGTGTTTAGTGGCTTAGTGTGTACCTAGATGTTGTTAAGAATTTTCTTACCAACATACGCCTTATGGCCATTATTAGTCAAAAGGTATCCTTATTCCACCTGTGGACAAAAGTTGGTTAAAGGAAACCACTCTGGTTTACATGCATAGGTTTATTTAGCAGCCCCTGGACATCTATGACGTAGTGCCAACCCTGGATATCCATGTAATCTTTCACGTTCACTGTTGTTACGCACTGGGTTTGTTGTTGAAAATACCCGAATGCAACCCTTACCCTAGACTGGCCTGACCGGATCGAAAATGTTAAAATTTTGATCATGACCAAAGTGCTCTGCATGGGAAAATTAATTAAGACTTTTATTATAAACTAGCTAAGATCTTTGACAGTCGTTACGAGTAGTCAGAACCTTGAGATCTGACACCAGTCTTGCCAAGGGGTACAGGGTTACCCAGTTACTGGGTTGTGGAGGTCAGATAGGCAGTCGCTCCGTGTAAAACACTGGTATTCAGCTGAATCCGGTAAGACTGGAAGCCGACCCCAACAAAAATTGGGAAAAGGCAGATGATGATTATAAACTAGCTGACCCTCGCGGCTTCGCTCTCGACAACTGGCTATCTATCTACCCTACCTTCTCTACCTACCCTACAAACAAAGAAACTCTTCAGCTTTATAATTAGTATAGATATAGATGTTGATAAATCTCCTTTGCAAATGAACAAATTTGATTACCATAATAAAAGGTTACAGTGAGTCAATCTTAAAAGATAGACATATGCTGTCGCGGATATTTTTAGAACTTTTAAAGATGAACATTTCTATCATACATGATATTTGCTTAACTTAAACCGTTTACGCAGCGCTCGCAACGGAAGCTCTCAAAAAGGATTATTTTTGCCCGTTTTTGCAACATTTTTCATTTATGCTCCGCTCCTATTAGTCGTAGTGTTATGTTATATAACCTATAACCTTCCTCGATAAATGGACTATCCAACACAAAAAGATTTTTTCAATTCCAACCAGTAGTTCCTGAGATCAGCGCGTTCAAACAGACAAACAAGTATAGATTATCCTGAACTCCTAAGCTCATAAAATGCAACTAGAAGACGTTATTTGAAATAATAAGAAAGCTATTTTCCTTCCTAATATATTATGGAAATATTGACGAAAATTCTAATTACATCGGGCACAAAATTATAGTTTCGTTGAAGTCTTTTGCTTGAACACAACTCAATAACTCTAAAAATACTGTAAAAGCTCCTCTTGAGAAGTCTTAAGACGCTTTTAACCCGTGCTTAATCCCCATAACTTTAACTTAATAGTAACTTAAGTTGCTTGACATAATACGCCACACAAATAAAGTGTCACAAAGATGAATATTAGCATGTGTCAATAACTCAATAGTGTTGTAAGCTGGATTTTATGTTAATTTAAAAAGCACGTGCCTTATTCACCAATAAGTTCCTAGCACGGGACAAGAAAATAAAAATTTACACATTAGTTTGACATCCCAATAGATATGCAAAATGTTATTCCTTTTATAGTCATCTGTATCATCGGTTTTATAACAACGGTCGGTGAACTCTTGTATGATCAACAACAAAAGTGCGAAAGTGAACTCTAATAATATCTTTTGTTAGTCAATAAGCCGTTTCTGTGAAGTGTTTGGACATTGTAAATCGATGTCTTTTTGATATTCAAATTAGGTTTCAATCGATTAGGTGGTGTTTATCGCATTTACATGTTTTGAAAAAAGGGTATCTTTGCCCTTGACTACCTATACAGCTGTAACAATGATTTCTTTCGACACTTTAGAAAACCTCATACAGGTAATTTTTTATTTAATTCTGGACTTGATCTTTTATGTTCTGTCTTTATATTTTATATTCAACTATTAAATACTAAACATATTAACCCACTTTCAAATCAAACCCAATAATTCTGATTAAGAAATTATTTACATTAAGATGCTATCTTGATAATCAACAAAACACATCAATAGCTCCACACTTAATTAAAACACAAAGCGATTGCAATCGAAACGAACACCGTTTCTAAAGGTCACTGACCTTATTAGCGGTAACACTAGCGTTCGCGATTGTACACCGTGTGTTCTTTTTTCAAACGTAGTTTAAAAAGCCATAGTATTTATGTGAAGCTGTGACCACAGACAATGTTTGGGCCATTATGCGCTTCTATTGTGACTTCTCTATGGTTATAAAAAGATGGCGTTGAAAAGGTTTATATCATCAGTAATTCAGATGTCATTTCGTTTATTGGTTTGCGAACATGTGACTTTTTCTTTGAACTTAAGAAAATTGTCGCTTGTCCAAGGCGATGGCGAGGTAGATCGAGACGTAACGCACCGAATCAACTAGGGATGGATGAAATGGTGACAACTTACAGGTCACTGGAACAACATGCGACCCACGGATGCCCCTCAAGTTAAAGAGGAAAATTTACAAGTCCGTGATTAGACCTGTCGTACTGTATGGATCAGAATGTTGGGCTGTGAAAAAGATTTATGAAAAGAGATTGCATGTAGCAGAGATGAGAATGTTGAGATGGACATGCGGAGTGAAGAGAATGGATAAAGTGAGAAATGAGTATATTAGAGGAAGTTTGAAAGTGGCGCCAGTGATAGAAAAGTTGAAAGGAAACCGTTTATCCTGGTATGGGCATGTGATGAGGAGGGATGAAACGCATGTTACTAAAAGAGTTATGAATATAAATGTGGACGGATGGAGAGGGAGGGGACGGCCAAAGAAAAGACGGATGGACTGTGTGAGGAGTGATATGAAATAGAAGGGAGTCAGTGATGACGTGACGGGGGACAGGACCCCCTAGAAATATGGGACAAGAGCAGGAAGATAATGATGACAGAAGTTAAGATTTCACAGAGTGACAATATATTAAGACGACGACTAACGCCAACGACCTTGAGGGAACAAAACGCGCACTCGTTTCACACCCGCGCGACCCGATATTTAGTAGTTTTTTGTACTTTTCTTATTATTATATGACTTTAAAAAAAAAAGCTTAAAATCAAAATGTAGATAATTAAATTGTCTTTGATATGATGTCGATTTCATTAAAATACGCCCAGCGGTTTTGTTGTGATTGTCGTGTTTTTGTCCGTTTTAGACATAACTTTACTAATTAATTACACTATGTTATACGAATAAAACTCAAAATTTGCTCAGATGAAATTATGAAGAAAATGGTCTAATAAAACATACATTTTTTCCAAAAAATTACGACTAGCCGTTTAGGCGTGATTCTCATTTTAAAATCAGCTACTCAAGGGAATCGGCGCCTTAACGGTTGTCCATCTAAAATAGTAAATCAAAATGATCAAGATGCAACCATTAAATTCCTTAACCTTATATAAAATATGAAATTCTTTTAGCGACGTTTTTAGACGCTAAATGTAGAACTTTTATTTTGTAAGTGTTCCTGTTTTCACGTGGGGGAACAAAAGTTTTGAACTGTTACCTGTTACATCACAGTAAACAATTTTAATCACTGGTAAGGGAAATAGAAGGAGTTTACGTAACCAAAGTAATATTTATTTTTGTACAGAACAATACGCACGATTCTTACATAATGTCAAGAAACTTTGGTTCATGCGCAAATAGGGTGGAAAATTACCGGGAAAAGCTATGACTTATTTAAGTATTTATTATAAGAATTGTTAAGTTTACAATCTTTTTGTTCAGTGAATTGTTTCTATACGTTTAAAGGTATTATGTTAATTCAGTTTTTGCTAAAAATTAAACTACAAAATTCGTAGTCATATCTTAGGCTATTAAAGACGCTAACAGATAACTGAGAAATCATTGAAAATTTTTGTGTAATTACTGCCAGCGGAACATATTCCCGGGATAAAAACTATAATCTATCTCTATGCCAAATTTCATCTACATCCGTTCAGCCGTTCTGGCGTGATTAAGTAACAAACATACCTACATCCATCCAAACTTTTGCATTTACAATATTAGTAAGAAAATAAATAAAGTGCTGGTAAATACAATACAGTTACTTTTATATATAACTAGCTGTTCCCCGCGGCTTCGCTCCCGTGGGCCACCCCCACAGGACCCGTTTCCGGGATTAAAAAATAGCCTATGTCACTCAGGAATAATGTAGCTTTCTATTGGTGCAAGATTTTTTTAAATCTGTTTAGAAGTTTCGGAGCCTATTCGGTACAAACAAACAAACAAAAAAATCTTTCCTCTTTATAATATTGGTATATAGATTGTTTGTGACTGATCTTTTACAAAGCACTCGAAAAAATATTTATCTAAAGAATAAAATACATACTTATTTACTTTAAAATATCACGTTAAATAAACAGTCGTATAAGATTATTCGTTATTATCCTAAAATACAAAAATGTTATGCTAATTTTCTTATTTTCTTAATTTAGAATTTTATTTTGTAAACAACAGGTATGGTTTCCCTATTTCACGTGGGGGAACAAAAGTTTTGAAGTTTTATCGGTTATGTCATAATGAACAATTTTAACCTGACTTGGAAGAAAATAAGAAGTTATGTCCTTTTACATCAGCTATGAAATTCAAACACGTTTCTTATTGTTCATTCTTCATGAAAGTTACGTCAGACAAAAATTCAAAAAAACCGGCCAAGTGCGAGTCGGACTCGCGCACGAAGGGTTCCGTACCATTATTGCAAAAAACGGCAAAACAAAACACGTTTGTTGTATGGGAGCCCCCCTTAAATATTAATTTTATTCTGTTTTCAGTATTTGTTGTAATAGCGGCAAGAGAAATACATCATCTGTGAAAATTTCAACTGTCTAGCTATCACGGTTCATGAGATACAGCCTGGTGACAGACAGACAGAAAGACAGTCGGACCGCGGAGTCTTAGTAATAGGGTCCCGTTTTTACCCCTTTGGGTACGGAACCCTAAAAAATATTACATTAATTATTTTAACATTTTGATTTATAAAGTAATACATAGACCAGTGGTGACCTAGTCGCAACAGCCGCGACTTTCTTGTCGTAGTGCGTGGGTTCGAACCCAGGCAGGCGCTTTACTTTGCGTAAATGATTTCATCACCACTGCTCTCAAAACGGTGAAGGAAAACATCTTGAGGAAACCGGCATGTCCTAGAACCAAAAATTCGAAGACATGTGACAGCCACCAACACGCACTGGGCCCGCGTGGTGGATTAAGGCCCATTCCCTCTCACACAGAGGAGGCCTGTGTCCCAGCAGTGGGAACATTAATAGGCTGATGATGTGCTCTCAAAATGGTGAAGGAAAACATCTTGAGGAAACCAAGGCATGTCCTGGAATCATAAATTTGAAGGCATGTGACATCCACCAACCCGCACAGGGCCCGCGTGGTGGATTACGGCCCATTCTCTCTCACAGAGACATTAAGACAGACATTAAAAAGTCTGATGATGATGACATAGATACTTAATAGTCTGGGTAGTGGGTACCTACCTAATTCCTCTTCCTAATAAGATATACTATGGAAGCGTGATCAGGATGTGATTTTATTTTCTAGCCGTGGCAGTCCCTCTGCTTGGCAGTGGACTACCACTAGTCCTACCAGAAGTTCTTCTCCCTAGCCGTCTCGAACCATGCCTCATGGTACGCGTCCAAATCTTCTTCCCACCTCTTTCTGGGTGGACGTTACGAACTAATGAC
The DNA here is from genome assembly GCA_949775005.1 of Orthosia gothica. NCBI lineage: Eukaryota > Metazoa > Arthropoda > Insecta > Lepidoptera > Noctuidae > Orthosia > Orthosia gothica. The sequence goes on along the minus strand of OX459062.1, from coordinate 6,087,137 downwards.
ATGACGTCACACAAATCCTGCATCGCGCAAGAAAAGTTATCGGCGCGATTAGAACACATACAACAGTCCGACAACAACCATTGGGCAGTTGCCCGGACCAGACACAACACCCGTCTGGTCGAAGGATCCTCCCTTTTCTATAGAGGTTAGTGGGACTTTACACACTGTTCCACATACCTCCAAAGTACTTACAAATTATTGTAAATTCTTTATGTTTCCCGCGACTTCGTTTGCGTAACATTAGTACTTCTAATACCCATTTTTTTATATCGCACTATAATACTGTAGGTGTGCCGCCTTACTTGAAAAATTATTAGTTCACCTAGAAACTTCCAGCCCCCTTTTCCGCCCCTTAAGAATGATTTCCGGCATAAAAACCGGAAATCATCCTTAATCCTCCTATGTCCTTCCAAGGATCTCAAACTTTCTCCTTACCAAATTTCATCTTAATCGGTTAAGCGACCTAAGCGTGAAAACGTTACATACAGACAGACAGAGTTACTTTCACATTTATAATATTAATATTATAAGTAAGGATTTTGCATACGGCTGTCAATAGAAGGGAAGAAGAAAATATTTAATACATGCATTCTACCAAGCATGACCTACAGATGTCAGACATGGAGTTGTACAAAGAAAAATATCAAATCACTAGAAACTTGTCAACACCGAATGGAAAGAAGCATACTAAACATAAAATCAAAAGATAAAATTAGGTTAAAAACAATCAGAAAACAAACCAAGATTATAGATATAAAATACCAAATCAAACAACTGAAATGGAAATGGGCAGGACACCTAACAAGAAGTAAGACAGAAAAGTGGACGAACGAAGTGACGGGAATGGTGCCCTAGATATAAAAAGAGAAGAAAAGGCAGACAGCATCTTAGATGGGAGGATCATATCAAGGAGGTAGCAGGACCATGCAGGATGAGGATAGCAAGAGATAGATCGTTGTGGAGAACACTTGGGGAGGCCTATGCCAAAAAGCAAGACAATCAAGAAACCGGTGTCTAATACAAAAAAAAAACATTTAATTACGTTGCTTTCATAAACAACCATGTTTAATATTAGTAGTACATAAGTAGTTATAAGATGAAATGTAACATAGAAGATTGTTAATAAAGGCTTTTACATCTCTCATGTTCGGTAAGTAGGTTCTTATTACCTCCAAATGGGGCTTGTAGGTGACTACTTAGCGCTCTAGGGTAATAATGTAGCTAGTAAGTAAATTAAAAAAAACACTTCTTTTTTTCAAAAAGTTCGCGTACATCTAACCATCATACTGGCAATAGACATCATGCATTCAGCCCAATGACCAAAGACCGCTTTGCTATTCAGCTTTGTCTCCGTGTGAGTATAATAGTCATCAATTTTAAATATCGAACGGCGAAGCTCAATTTCGTTCTTGAAAAAGTTTTTTTTTTTTTATATGTTTTATTCTTGTAATGGCGGTTTTTTTCTACTTACCTCACAATCGAGATGTAAAGCAGAATAGTTAGCTCGGGTGTAAGCACCAATTGCACCCTCGAACTATAGGCGGGCGCCTAAATATCTCGGGCTGCGATTGATGCCTTACAGCCCTTGGCTACTAATCTACTATTATTATTATGTTTAATGACGATAGAAACAGGGTTATTAATAAAATGATATTTTTATAGTTGTCAAAAACAATAACGTTCGTAATAAAAATACAACAACATATTCCAGCAATGTAGAAATCTTAAACCGGATTTGTAGAAATTTTAAGCAAAAATAGAATTTTATTTTGCAAGAAGGAGGGTGAGGTTTCTTATTTCCACGAAGGGAAACAAATGTTTTATTCAGTTTACTGTTACATCATAAGAATAATTACAGCTGAGGGTGGAAGAAAATAGAAGGATTTGACAAAACTTATGTCATTTTTATTAAGAAGTTTTAGGCCGAGTTTCTCAGCTCTAAATTATTGACAAGAATTATGCGACAAATTGTCAAGCACGCGTTATCTGCTGTGATTGGCAGTTGAAAATTCACTCAACCAATCACAGCAGATAACGCGTGCTTGACAATTTGTCCCATTAATTCTGCGATAATTTAGAGGTGAGAAACTCGGCCTAACTCATGTTTTTTTTGTAATAGGTAATTTACCGGAGGTAATTTGGAGGAGCTCGTGGCTAAATAATAACAGCCACACTGGTCGATCATCAAGGTTAAGCAACGCTTGACGAGGTCGGTCCGTGGATGGGTGACCATTTCAACATACCGGGTTTCCTCCGTGCCTCGGAAAGCACATTAAGCCGTTGGTCCCGGCTGTCATTTGAAGATCTTTGACAGTCGTTACGGGTAGACAGAAGCTTGAGATCTGACACCAGTCTTGCCAAGGGGTACCGTGTTACCCAGTTACTAGGTTGTGGAGGTCAGATAGGCAGTCGCTCCATGTAAAACACTGGTACTCAGCTGAATCCGGTAAGACTGGAAGCTGAACCCAATGTAGTTAGGAAAAGGATAGGCAGATTGAATTTGCCTAATTGTTCTGTAATAAGTTTTTTTTAATTACTTGCCCATTTTTGTTCTAGTGTAATTCATTTTTTTTTTTAATATGACGCCTCATTCTCTTGCATTCTGGTGTTGTACTTATTAAGAGAGTATTTTTGCGGTTAGGTCGAGTTATTAAAAGCAAGTCTTCCACATGGCTTTTCAATGTTTTAGACAGTGGCAATAATGGTAGAAACAAGAGAACTGTGTGTTAAATAAAGTCTATTTAGAGTTACCCAAACCAACAAGGTTCATAACCAAAACAGTGAATTTCTTCACCGAATCTAATGTTTAGGCAAAAATAGAATTATGTTTGGCAACAAAACTATTAAGGTTTCGTATTTTCATGTGGGGTTGAACAAAAGTTTCAAACGGTTACATCATAACGAATAATTTTAACAGGGGTTGGAAGAAAATAGAAGGATTTGACGTAACTTATGTAATATTTATTTTAGTTGCAATGAAAAACTGTTCAAGAAAATACTGAATTTTGTGCTAATCCGTTACGTTTTTTGTTATTTGTTTGTTTGACCACTATCTCGCCTGATGTTAAGTGATGATGTGGTCGAAGGTGAAGCACGCTTGCCTAGAAGTAACCTATTCACTCTTGACTTGAAGACCCCTAGGTTGTAGCTATCAGGAAACAAAGACCGGCAGGGAATTCCACTCCTTAGCTGTACGCACAATGAAAGTATTTTCAAAACGGTCATGGTGGAATATCCACCATGTACTGATGGCGCATTGCCGTACGTCTTGTAGTCCGATGATGGAAAGAGCTAGGTGGAATCAAATTGTGCAGTTCCATCGCACACTCCCCGAAATGTAACTGATAGAAAACCGACAGGCTGGCAACTCGTCGTCGGTGTTCAAGGCTCTGGAGCTTTGAGTCAACCAGCGCGTCGTTGCCGATAAGTCTCTTGGCCCGTCTGTCAATCAACTCAAGTGCATCAAGTTGGTACCTGGCAGATCCGTCCCAGAGATGAGAGTAGTACTCCATGTGGTAGCGCCATCTCTTGTAAATGTCATAAATCAATGACCGAATACATAGATAAACGCATTTAAGATTTCGCGGGCGATCGATATCCTAATTATCTCGTTCCTTCCTCATTCCTTTTTCCTTTATGTACGCCTTGATGACGGGTCCCCAGAACGAACCGAAACTTCTACGTGAACGGGCCTCGTGTCTCAACCGCCAGCTTTCCAAGCCATCACATGGCTGGAGACTGATGCATCTAATTAGTTAGATTGCAGAGAACCTTGTGAACCGTGTCTATTAACCCGCCTCGCGGATATAAAACAATTGTGTGAAGTGTGTGGATCCTGAATGACCAGAAAGTCGTCGTCGCCATTTTGGAGTTGAAGAACACCAGCTCGCCGCCACACGTGGGCTAGCATCGACCACCACAAGGTAAGGCGTACTACTTCCCTCATTCCCATACTAGATCGCCCGAATTGATCCGTGAATATTTTCCCGCTTATTTCAACGCACTATTACCAGAACCCTTCAAATACAGTCCACTTTTTATAATAGACACAAGGATGAAGAGGTTTCTCAAACCGCTATAACATTTTTGGTCCTTCGAGCCGGATATATTACTTTAATATATCCATTTTCCTTATTTCTTACGTAGGAATCTATCATAAATTCCTACTAGGGTCGTGGCACCTAGCCGCCTACCCACATAATCAAGTTGTAAACCCAATACGTGGTTCCATCAACGCCGCTATAGCAGGTATATAATTACCTATCTGCTATTATTAAAATAATTCTTATTTAAAACTAACTTGTCGTATTGTAAATTTCCATATTTCAAGCGTCTTTTAGTTTAACCGCCCTTATAGGAATCACCTACCTCCAATCATAAATTGTTAGGAATAAGTTACTTTCCAAAAAGCGCGAGGTAGACATTCATTCTATAAGAGAAAAATAAAATAGGTGTACTACTAGTAGGTACCTACGCAGTATAAATATCATAACTTTACCGAATACGTTTCGACGATTGCGGACTATAGGTTGCATATTTATACCTACTTATTTATCTTAAACATATTCGAACTTAAAAATAAAACTGGCTAGGATAGTAATGCTATTAACATTTTGTGCAATCTAATTACTTTAGTTAGTGGGTACTACGAAAAATCTTATTTCGTTATCACGCAAAAATTGCGAAACCCGTTGTCACAATACAGTCACACTCAGTAGTATTACTTTTCTACATATAGTTGTTCGTTTAAATAACTACCGTACATTGTTTTGTTTGTGTGGTTATTTGTAACTACATTACATAACAATGCCGCGTGATGCGAAAGCAATCGCTTCTTCGGAAGATCAACAGTTGGTGATTTTAGAAGCTAAGCGTAATATACTTTTCGAGCGTATTCAGTCAATTTATGATCGCTCTAAAGTCGCTAATACTTCCGAAGCAGTGAGAGAAGGCTTTCTCAGCTCTTGTGTAACATTAGATGATATTCGAACGGACTTTCATAAATTATTGGATGATTATAATGCAAGGTTACTGACTGTTTATCCCGATGCGAAGCCTAGCTATCAAGCCTACGCCTCATTCGAGGATATGTATTGTTCCGTGAAACGTGTGATGTCTCAATTAGAAGATAAGCCGTCCGGGAAGCACAGTATGAGTGATTCCGCAACATGTAGACCAAGGTTGCCGCCAATCGAACTCATGTCGTTCGACGGTGATATACGAAACTGGCCGTTATTTTATGCAAGTTTTAAATCTACTGTTCATGACAATAAGTCGCTGACAGATGCAGACAGGTTGTACTATTTAATAGGTAAGCTGTCGCCGAAGGCGCAGTCTGTGTTTGCGGGAGTCACACCATGTGCTGAGAACTACCAAGTCATATTCCAGGCACTCCTTGATAGGTATCAGGATATTCGTGTCCTCGCGTCTACCTATTTGGATCAAGCTTTAAATCTTAAATTGTCTGGTCCCGCGTCTGTTTCGAATTACCAGCTATTCGTGGACAAGTTCATTACCGCAATTAATTCTCTAAAGAATTTAAAATTAGTTGACCTTCTGGATTTCATTTTATTGCACCTCGCAATAAAAAAGTTTGACACTGAAACTATTCGCGCTTTCGAGATGACAGAACGTAATCGTAAGATTCCCACTCTAGATAGTTTTGTCACCTTCATCAATGATCAGTGTCGGATATTCCGTAATACCCAACCACCCTCATCTAACAATAATAAATCTGATAGTTCTGACAATTCACATAGGTCTAATAAATCGCGTAGTTTTAATAATAAAATTTCCGCTCCTAATCCACAAACATATGTAGCTTGCTCTGAGTCAAATAATTCAAACAAGTGTCTGTGCGAAACATACGTGCATGAACACTTATTTAAATGTCCCGCTTTTGATAATTTGACTCCGACAGCTCGTTTTAAATGTGTGAAAGACAACAATGCTTGTGTCAATTGTTTGAGTATTAAACATAAAACGGTTAACTGTTCCTCTAAATTAAAGTGTCGCACATGTAAACAACGTCATCATACATTGTTACATTTTAATAAAAACCCGCAATTATCAACTGTTGTGACGTCACAGCCGAAACCGGTCCCGACGCCTATGCCGACTGTTACGTCACAGTCTGAAGTATCGTTGTGTACGACATCTGTCGCTGGCGCCGCTCGAGCGCGTTCGATTGACAGTCGGTGTGTTGCGGCGTCGCCTTCGGCGTTAGATGGCCCGCAATGTACGGCGTACACAACTGTTCTACTCGCTACTGCTCAAGTAGTCATGTACGATGCCAATGATAAGCCGCACATAATACGTTGTTTACTAGATAGCGCTTCACAAAGTAATTTTATTACTTCTGAATGTTTTAAGCGTCTAGGACTTTGGAAGAACTTTCATACTTCTAATTTAATAGTTAAAGGAATCGGTGGGTCGGAAAAACCAGTTAAGGGTTCCGTAGATATTAAATTATATTCTCGTTTTAGTAGTAATATTAATTTTAACGTTTCTTCGCTTATTGTTGAACGTATAACGGAGACATTGCCGACTGCTCTTGTCGATGTCTCTAAACTTACACATCTCAAAACATTACCGCTCGCAGATTCGAAGTTTGCGGAGCCGAGCGGTATTGATGTTTTGATTGGTGCTGCTATATTCCCGCGCTTGCTTTTGCCTAACATAGTGCATAGCAAGCAACATAATATACCTCCCGCCATTGAAACTGTGTTGGGGTATGTGGTTATGGGTTCCGTACCTACAGCACATACTTCACACTGTACGAGTACAACGTCATGTTGTTCTGTTCTTCAAGATCCCAGTTTAGATTCGCTTCTCAAGCGATTCTGGGAGCTTGAAGAAATTTCCGCCTCGCCCTCGCAGAGCCATAAGGATCTCGAGTGTGAAGAACATTTTCGCGCTACCACTGTTCGCGATGACAGTGGTAGATATATTGTGTCGTTGCCATTTTGCGACGACCCTTATTCGTTAGGCGACTCGTACGCTACCGCACTTAGGCGTTTTCATTGTTTAGAGCGCAAACTTGATGCGTCCTTAGGGTTACGCAGCGCTTACAATGACGTCATGCGAGACTATATAAATAAGGGATTTTTGAGTCCGGTTGTAAAAGATGACAACGGTTTTAATCTGTCATATTATATTCCGCATCACGGTGTCGTTCGCGAAGATAAGACTTCCACTAAACTTCGCGTGGTTTTAGACGCTAGTAGTCAAACTACATCGGGACAGTCGATTAATGACATTCTACATGCAGGCCCCAATCTACAGGGTGATTTATTTAATATCATAATTCGTTTTCGTCTCTTTCAAATAGCCTTGTCTGCTGATTGCCGCCAAATGTTTCTCAATGTCGGCGTTCGTGAATCGGACCGTAGATTTCAACGCATCTTTTACAGATTTAGCAAACATGAACCTATAACGGTTTACCAATTTAATCGTGTTTGCTTCGGATTTAAGTCTAGTCCATATCACGCGTTACGTGTAGTCCGCCAGTTAGTCGCTGATGAAGGCGATAATTTCCCTGCAGCTTCTGCTGCTGCCTCTTCTGCTTTATATATGGATGACATTGCCTGTAGTGTCATGTCCATACCGGAAGCAATTTCGCTTTGTGATGAGCTTATTCAGCTCTTCAGGCGAGGCCAGTTCGACCTTGTCAAATGGACAAGTAACTCGAAAGAGGTTCTCGCACACATACCTGATACTCATAAGGCTTCGCCTGATATCGAGTATGAGAAGTCTATACCGCATAAGGTCCTGGGTTTACGCTGGGACAAGTCTTGTGACAGTTTCCGCTTTGACGTCACCACACCAGATGATAAATGTACTAAGCGAACCATGCTTTCCACAGTGGCTCGGCTTTGGGACTTAATGGGTTTTGTCGCCCCCACTATTCTGTACGCCAAGCTCTTAATTAAGGAGCTTTGGCTGTCGAAGTGTGACTGGGACGACATTCCACCTGACCATATAGTCACCGCTTGGAAGCAGTTTTGTGTTGAGCTTTCTACGCTTAATGAAATTATTATTCCGCGTCATCTGGGGTTAGTCGACGGATGCACCATTAATTTAATAGGTTTCGCTGACGCCAGCGAGCGTGCTTACGGTGGAGTCGTATACATGCAAATATGCATTGGTTCTAACTACTCCGTGCAGTTAGTTAGTGCGAAGTCTAAAGTCTCACCTGTGAAAACCATTTCGGTGGCTAGACTGGAGTTGTGCGCGGCCCTACTGTTGTCTAAGTTGCTTCGCAAGGTACAAGACACAGTATCGCCCCACTACCGCATCGATAGGGTATACGCGTTTACGGACTCTAAAGTAGTGCTCGCCTGGATAAATTCCTCACCGCACCGTTGGCAAACTTTTGTTGCCAATCGGGTTACTAAGCTGATAGAGCTTATGCCCGCTAATTGTTTCAACCATGTCGCGGGTACTGAGAACCCCGCTGATTGTCTGTCTCGTGGTGTCACGCCAGCTAAGCTCTTGCATCATCCATTGTGGTATCGTGGACCATCATGGATTTCTCATGACCCATCTGAGTGGCCCATACATACTTTCGACCACAATGCACTACATGAGGGCGTACCCGAACAGAAATCAGTCGCTCATGCCGTGGTTTCTGACGTTACGGAATCACCAATTTACGCGCTAGCACTACGTGTTTCGTCCTGGTCTAAGTTGCTGCGCGCTATTGTTTACGTCTATAAATTTTTAAGACAACTGCCTAGTGCATGTACTGTATCGAGCTCTGATCTCAAATATGCAGAAATTAAATTGCTGCGAGCTGTACAGGATGTTCATTTCCGTAACGATATTCTAAATTTAAAAAACAATAAACCATGTTCGCCCGCCCTCCATAAGCTTAAGCCGTTTCTTGATGAGCACGGCATCATACGAGTTGGTGGTCGTCTCACAAATTCGGACGAACCCTACGAATATAAACATCCCTGTATTCTACCACGTCATGACCATATTGTTGATCTTCTTGTTGACTTTTTTCACAAGAAACATCTTCATGCCGGTCCGGAGTTGCTTATGTCCTTACTCAGGCATAATTATTGGATTTTAGCTGCACGTCGAATAATTCGTCACAGAATCCACAACTGTAACACTTGCTTTAAATTCCGCCCTCGTCCTGTTTTTCCGCTAATGGCAGATCTACCTAGCCAGCGAGTTAACCAAGTCGACAAGGCGTTCACTCACACCGGTTGTGACTACGCAGGCCCGCTGCAGTACACACCATTTCGTGGTCGAGGTGTTAAGAGCCGTAAGGCTTGGCTCTGCATTTTTACGTGTTTGACAACGCGTGCCACGCACATTGAAGTGGCTACAGATTTAAGCACAGTGACTTTCCTTGCAGCCTTAAAACGCTTTCTTTCGCGACGCGGTCCTATTAAATGCTTATATACCGATAACGGTACTTGTTTCGTAGGTGCAAGTTCTTATTTACGCGACCTTCATAAATTTCTTAAAGATTTTCGTCCTCATCTTGAGGAAGAACTTTCCTTCAATCATATAGATTGGAAGTTTATTCCGCCTGCTTCCCCACATTTTGGAGGATGTTGGGAAAGTATGGTTAAGGTAGTTAAAACTCACCTTTTCAAAGTTATAGGTCAACAAATCCTCTCCTACGAGGAACTTATAACTGTCCTTAGCCAAGTTGAGGCTCTAGTTAATTCGCGGCCACTTACTGCTATGAGTAGTGACCCTACTGAACCATCAGCGCTGACCCCTGCGCATTTCTTGCACACCGCGCCATTGTTGTCCCTTCCCGCTCCTGAAGCAGACACGCTCAGCTTGCTTCAGAGACATACTCTACTTGACAAACTTGTGCAGTCGTTCTGGCAGCGCTGGCGTTCAGAATACTTACATCAACTTCAGGCTAGATCCAAATGGAATAGTCCTGCACCTTCTATACAGGAGGGTACTATTGTGGTTATCATTACTGATAACGCTCCGCCTCTTGCATGGCCGTTAGGCATTATTGAGAAATTGCATACCTCAAAAGACGGTACAACCCGTGTTGTTACTGTGAAAACCGCAAAGGGTAGCTACGTGCGCCCTGTTGTACGTCTGTGTCCGTTACCGACTCAATAAGGCCTGGCTTGATAGTTAGGTCTCTTAGTTTTAGTTAGTTTGAGACGCAAAATAATTTTTTCTCTTAAAATTTAAGTATAGGTATGCAACTTAAAGTATTATGCAACTCGTAGTATTAATCTTTAATCTTAATAATTTAAATGTAAAATCTGCATCTTAGTCTGTATTACTGAATAGGTATACGGTGGTACACCTCATAGGGCTAAGTTTAATTTTCATTAAAGGTGACCCTTTAAGGCCGGGAAAATGGTAGCGCCATCTCTTGTAAATGTCATAAATCAATGACCGAATACATAGATAAACGCATTTAAGATTTCGCGGGCGATCGATATCCTAATTATCTCGTTCCTTCCTCATTCCTTTTTCCTTTATGTACGCCTTGATGACGGGTCCCCAGAACGAACCGAAACTTCTACGTGAACGGGCCTCGTGTCTCAACCGCCAGCTTTCCAAGCCATCACATGGCTGGAGACTGATGCATCTAATTAGTTAGATTGCAGAGAACCTTGTGAACCGTGTCTATTAACCCGCCTCGCGGATATAAAACAATTGTGTGAAGTGTGTGGATCCTGAATGACCAGAAAGTCGTCGTCGCCATTTTGGAGTTGAAGAACACCAGCTCGCCGCCACACGTGGGCTAGCATCGACCACCACAAGGTAAGGCGTACTACTTCCCTCATTCCCATACTAGATCGCCCGAATTGATCCGTGAATATTTTCCCGCTTATTTCAACGCACTATTACCAGAACCCTTCAAATACAGTCCACTTTTTATAATAGACACAAGGATGAAGAGGTTTCTCAAACCGCTATAACACCATGCATGACCGAACTTGCGCTTTATACAAGTTGAGCAACTTGTATAACGCGCACCTATGTTAGGATTAACACACAATTTATTGCGTGCTAATCAATGATGTTCTAGTAAACATATATGTTATGAGCGCGCGCATTGTGAAGATTCGAATATGTCACAATTGTGACCTTTAGTCTTTAGTTTATGTCACGCATGGTGAAGAGCGATAGGCTTTGTTGAAACAAAAACAAAATAAAAAAATGCCATCGTGTGTGTTTGTAATTTATTTATTTATTAAAATAAATATTTTTTAATGTCAGATGAATGAAAAGTGTGTATGTGTGCTGCCGCTGCTGCGCGGAACACATTTTTCGAATGTTTTGTGAGTGGTGTATAACGTATCTGTATATTAGAATATCATTGGTGCTAATCCAAAAAGTTTTTTAATTTTAGTAATCGGTAAAAATATCGTTTCAGTTCTACAATAATCAACAATAATCAATATATTTCTTTTGTTAATTTCATAATTTAAATTTAGAACGTAAAGAATCATGCCAGGATGCTTCAAATAACATGCCAATACGTCGTCAAATTAATAAAACCTCTTTCTTGTTCTTCTTCACTAAAGTAGAGAAAAATATCCAAAGTGCCCGTTTGTTTTTTGCAAAAGATTGTGTATGCCATTAAATAAATTAATAAGTAAAAGTTTAAAAATAAGAACAAACGTTGATTCATTCTTGATCTTAATCTAGACTGCTGTTGTTTTAACTTTCTGTACGTTATCTGCAACTGTGTACCATAACGAATTCTGATCTGAAACGCTGTACCAAAACTCTAAACAGGCAAAAATATACCCCACTGCAGACCAGGCGCAACATTAGCTAATAAATAGCATCGTATATTTCCACACTAACCCAACAACACGCTATATTCCTCAAACAACACGTGCACATATTCGCAACAAATCATAAATATATAAATAACTTACACGGCGCACCGAATTATTTCTGCCCTGAATAATTTTATACGCATTTTAAAATATCTTTTGAAAACGAACGTGGGATTTACGATGCTGAAACCCGTTCGAAGGGTGGTCTGCCCTTTTGGGCCCTCGAGACCCGTCAAGGGGTCCTGCGGATTCATTTTCTTATATTTTTTTACGTCTTGACAAACCCCAGCTGGTATAATACGATATGTTATAAATAAAATCGCGATTTTGACCCGTCACGCGGATAAGGGATTCTCTGTAGATTGGCGTGCGTAAGCCCGAATTACCAATGCGAAATTTTGCAACCACCCTTGATTCTTAGATCGTAAAGAACATTTTCCCCTGGCAGGTTTATAAAAGAACGGTAAATATAACGTTGTGATTGTGCACCCTGGCACTATGCTACGACACAGGACGTCCTGTCTGTTTTGCACCAATTATTATTATACCGAACCGGAACAATTTTAATATGTGATAAGTTCCTATAAATAATTATATTGCTGTGAAAGAAAATATTTACGTATAACAGTATTATGAGCGATATTTGTAAGCCTCTTTCGTTTAGACTCTAAATATAAATTACTTAGAGAATATATTTTTAGTACTTGTACGGGTGTATTTTAGACCAATTAACCTTTGAAAGGAGCAGTTGTTCAGAAAAGTTATGAGCTGTTTTTTCCTTTGGCATTTAAGAAATCGGAGATATTTCTGGATGTGCGTGGAATCGTGGATTCACGTTTCTTAGAATAAGGGTATATGTTGTCACTTTAACATCGTCTGTTAGTACCTATTAGCTAACACGCGTATATATTCGCATAAATAGTCTGTAGGTTTTTGAAAAAAGAAAAGTGTTTTTTAGGGTTCCGTATCCAAAGGGTTAAAACGGGACCCTTTACTAAGACTCCGCGGTCCGTCTGTCTGTCTGTCTGTCTGTTCATCTGTCACCAGGCTGTATGTCATGAACCGTGATAGCTAGAAAGTTGAAATTTTCACAGATGATGTATTTCTGTTGCCGCTATAACAAAAAATATAATAAAATAAATATTTAAGTGGGGCTCCCATACAACAAACGTTGTTTTTTTGCCGTTTTTTGCGATAATGGTACGGAATCCTTCGTGCGCGAGTCCGACTCCCACTTGGGCCGTTTTTATTTTATTTTATTTTGGATTTTTTTATCCTGAAAATCTATTATAAGCCTTTAAGTTTGTGCTAAATAAATGTACTGTCTTACTTTCTATAAGTTAAGTACATTCAATTTTGTATAAATCGACCCTCAATTTTGAAGAAGTCTACTGAACCCTGATCTAAATAACTTTGGTTTGATTTTATCTGATTACACGACGTATTAGTTTAATGTGTATCAAACGCATATCATTAGGGTTAGGGGTTTTGTAGCCAATTGTCACATACAACCCTTGTAGTTCGGACATGTTTAGAAAATACAGGTACCTATCAATGACCAATTGACCATTACATCGCTGCATGTTCCTACTTACTAAGGATCCCTAAATGATCAAAGTAAGAGGATACAGGTTATTGTTACTTAAGGTTACACTAGTCGAAAATTCTTCCATACAAACGTAGTCTAGCGATTAATCCACTGCTTGACGATGTACGTTCAAAATAAAAAAAATATATCAATTTGTCTCATCATATCTAGCCCTGTATGGAAACAGAAAAGTAAAAAAACCGGCCAAGTGCGAGTCGGACTCGCGCACGAAGGGTTCCGTACTATTTTCGTAAAAAACGGCAAAAAAAAATGACGTTTGTTGTATGGAAGCCCCCCTTAAATATTTATTTTATTTTGTTTTTAGTATTTGTTGTTGTAGCGGCAACAGATACACATCACCTGTGAAAATTTCAACTGTCTAGCTATCACGGTTCATGAGATACAGCCTGGTGACAGACAGACAGACAGACAGACGGACCGCGGAGTCTCAGTAATAGGGTTCCGTTTTTACCCTTTGGGTACGGAACCCTAAAAATTCAATATTTGAAAGTTATTACTACTAGCCGTTTAGACGTGATTCTCATTTTAAAATCAGCTACTCAAGGGAATTGGCGCCTTAAGTAAATACTCAAAATAATTAGCTACCAAAGGTAACTATGTAAAGAGTTTGAAATTAAACAATCACAAGTCATTTCCAATTACAACAATTTCCAAACAAACTTAGGTGCCTTACTTTAAAATTCCCTAAAATATAAATTTCCTAAGAAATGAAAGGAATATTAATAGCCCAACAATCACCAAATCCCCACAATTAGTTCGACGACCTCCAACAAAAAAAAAACAGCTACGCAATTTCTAATTGCAGTTCTAGAACCGCAACTGGCTAGTTTCTTCCTGTGGCCGTGGGAACCGGGGCCCAGCGGCCCAGGGGCCCTTCGATGCACCCCGTCACGCACCCCACTTGCGAACCACCTTGTAAATGGTTGCTGTACCGGTATGTTGAGAATATTTTGTTGCGTTTTGATTGGTGTGTCTGCTAGAAAGTTTTTAGGGTTGAAAAGAATTGGGTCATTTATTTTGTGAGTATTTGTTTATTGGTATGTTTGTAACTTGAAAATTATTTATTTTTGTTTGGACCTTTGGATCGTGGTGGAGAGGAGTTTAGGTAAATGAAAGTCTGACGTTTAAAAAAAGAAAATAATATTTTTTATTTTAGAACATAATCACTGCCAATACAAGGAGCTCGTGGCTAAATAATAACAGCCGCACGGATCGATCTTCAAGGTTAAGCAACGCTTGCCGAGGTCGTTCCGTGGATGGGTGGCCATTTTCAATATACCGAGTTTCCTCCGTGCCTCGGAAAGCACGTTAAGCCGTTGGTCCCGCTGTCATTTGAAGATCTTTGACAGTCGTTACGGGTAGTCAGAAGCTTGAGATCTGACACTACTCTTGCCAAGGGGTATGGTGTTACCCAGTTACTGGGTTGTGGAGGTCAGATAGGCAGTCGCTCCATGTAAAACACTGGTACTCAGCTGAATCCGGTAAGACTGGAAGCCGACCCCAAAAAAAAAATTGGGAAAAAGGCTAGGCAGATGATGACTGCCAATACAATGAAATTAAATGTAATCATCTGCTCATAGTTGGCTGGCGTTCGTTCACTTTTACACCCTGTCCGTTTTTTATTTTCTCACACCCACGTCTCTTAAATCACGTCGGGGTCACCAATGTTGGGACCTTTGGATCGTGGTGGAGAGGAGTTTAGGTAAATGAAAGTCTGACGTTCAAGGTGACTGTCTATTGTTGATTACCAGGAAATATTGGATACAGTGCACTCCTTATACGAAGTTATACAGACGCGAGTTAATGCCACGGCGTGGGGAGGACGACTCCTGGCTGCTAAACTGTATGCCCGGGAACATTCTGTTTTGCGTTGTTAGCATTTCTGTTACCTGTAGTTCCTACAATTTTCTTGGTAAGAAAGCCCATTCAGATTTCAAATAATTACAAAAAAAATACATGAAGTCTTTTTGACAAACAACTACATATTTCGTTTATTTTGAGAGTGATATTAAATATATTATCATGATTTCAGCCGAAAGATATCCACTGCTGAATATAGGCTTACCCAAGATATAAAAGATGTACTACCAGTTATTGATACCTCCAAGCTTTTTTAGTAACATTTACTTATCAAAATAATAGAATACCAATTTAGAAATTGGCAGCTAATTCATTAAAATCGAAAAGAAATTTGTACCTTCACAATCGAATTCAAAAATTAAAATGATATAATAATTATGTAATCCGAATCGTCATAATATTATCCCCAAAAATGCATCATTTACGAGTGCAAATGAGGAATAAATTAAATTCATAATCGCATATATTACTGCAGTGTAACACCAAAAATATGCAAAGCATTTATTCATACCACACCAACATTCAAAAGGGTATGATAATTGGCAAGGAATGACGACAATTTACATGACAAATAACATAAATATTTGTGCAATAATATTTCGTAAACAAAAATAAATCACTTCGCAAAAAAGCCTACGTGTTTCAGCAGTGTCTAAAAATATAAAGACTAACATAAAAACCCACATTTCGTTCCACCCACACAGCTCCAAATAAGCAATCAAGTGTGAAATGGAATCTAACGAAACTAACGAATTTGAGTCGTTACGACACTTTCGTTATAACGATTTTGCTAGCGGCAGAATGTCGCAAAGTAATAACGAATCGTTCGGTATCGTAATCGTAACGGCTGGACAAAAACTTACTTCCGATTGAGGAAGCCGTAAATACGCGTTACGTTACGTAAAGTTATTTTCTCAGAATAACGGTTCTCTTTTATTTTTTTAGTTATTTCAGAAGATTGGTAATTCGCGAATAATATTTGTAATACTTTAATTTTGAATAGTATATTGTTATCTTTATTAGATTGTGATTTCGCAGAAGAGTAGTTTCATGGACGTATGTCCGCGATTTCATGACTAAGTAGTTGACACATCGTCTTAATTATATTTTTATATCTGATATCTTTAAACGAGCAATTATTGTATATACGTATTCGTAATCTGAATCTCGGAAACGGCTCCAACGATTTTCATGAAATTTTGTATTCAGAGGTTTTCGGAGGCGATAAATCGATCTAGCTATGTTCCATTTTTAACCCCCGCCAGAAAAAGAGGGGTGTTATAAGTTTCACGTGTGTTGCTGTGTATCTGTGTGTCTGTCTGTGGCATCATAGCGCCTAAACGGATGAACCGATTTTGATTTAGTTTTTTTTTGTTTGAAAGGTAATTTTGTCGAGAGTGTTCTTGGCTATGTTTGAATCAAATCGGTTCAGCCGTTCAAAAGTTATGTGCGCTTTACTGATTGAATCGGGATGATTTCGCAAGATAAATGTGTCGGGGGTTTTTTAAATTTTGAAATTTTACTTGTTAGAAAACGTAGTTTTCTCTATTTACTATTTATTACTACGCCCAGGTACTTCATATTAAACGCTTATGCAGTTAGTGCTAGCTGCATCAGCTTTAACTCAATGGTCAACTTGCAGGGGGTGAAAACTCAAATACATACGAGCAACATTGATTAAGGAACCAACCCTAAAATATCAAAATCAAAATCAGGCTATTCCGTGCATTATAAATGCCCTACTTTTTTCCATATTTCAGCTTCATAGTGAAAGTTATTCACTGTCACCCTCAAATAAATTGCCAATGGCCTAAATGTCCTCCGTATAGTGTAGACTACATCTTCTTCCGCACAACCGAAGCCAAGGACGGAACCCACTGTATCAAACACAATGATAACCCAATTGAATCGAACCACCTCGCATTACATCCACCTTGCTACCTGATACATTGACGATAGTCCATTATAACTTGCTTTTTACGTCACATTAGCGACAAAACCTGCCCCAGTGACCGTTGGTCAACCCTTACAGCCAAGACTCCTTCCTCGTCAGAATTATTGTAATTTAATAACCCTTCCCTTTTTTAACCGGTCGCCATTACAAGCCATTCAATCGCGAAAATGTCAATTGATCACTTGTCATGCAGCCAAATGCTATAGAAAATGTTTTGGATCGTAAATTTTTGTATAATGGCTACTTCTTTAGATTCTTATCTAAACACGTGGTGGATTTATATGACAGATGTGTAGATAAGGGTATGTTCTTAGTTGTTTAACTTGCTAATCGTTGTTCAGGTTGTAGATGAGCTGATAATTCGCACCCCAAGTGTACTACGTGTGAGAGTAGGTAGGTACAGTCATGAGCGTATATATATGGCAGTTACGCAAAATTCAAAAACGACTTTTTCCTATACTTGTGAATCAATTTTTATAGCATTTTCACAACAACGTTGGGGTCGGCTCCCACAACTGCCTGAGCTGACCTGCACAACCCAGTAACTGGGTAGCACTAATCGGTATCTAAAGCAGCGTCCTCACTGGGAGCATTCTTTCGTGAGCATTTGTAAACAAGCAATCGTAGGCGAGCCCAGCATTCACTTTCGAGCAAAACTATGAACGTTTGAGTCGAACATTCCGTTGTGAGCTTGAAGCATTCGAATACAATCTCGTTAAATGTCATTCATTTCAAAATGTCGGATAGGGGGGGCGTGGCTGCTGCATTTTTTTGCCAAGTGACAAATGGTTTACAAACACTTAAGATCAAGGAACTGTTCCTTGCTTTACAAGTGGCCAGTAATATTCCTACATAAATACTCATTCATTTCAATATCTTAGTACTCGCTTTCGAGCGTTTTATTTGCGTGAACATTCGAATGCGAGCCGTTCCCGCGAAAATCTTTGCGAAGTCCACACTGGCCGAAGTTCGCGCTTGCGTGTAATCTTTGTAACGCTCGGCTCAACGTCCACACCACTCGAATGTTCGACGTCGAATGCTCATTACACGTGAATGCTCTCAGTGAGGACGTTCCTTTAGATTTTCTTCTAAAGTATTAACGCAACTAACTATTATGAAATAGGTAGGTCTTTTCTCAAAAAATCATCTCGCTTGTATTCCTTGAAGGGTTATTAGGTGTACCTATATACGTAGAATACCTAAGTCGCCAGCTATGATCAAACCCCATGTAACTGGGCGAGCCTATACCCATCAACCGCACACAAATCCAGAGTATGGTTCTTCTCTTTTCTCAATGTTATATTTGTTATTTTATTTATTTATGCAAAATGTCATAAGAGTAAGGCTAAGGTATTTATTCTGGTGACTGTACCTGTACATGTCTTGTCTAGTTTGCCGGCTTTTCGATTGAAGAACTCGCTCGAAGTTAGCCGTGTCGGGAATTTCCGAAGGCGACTGTTGTATTACGGTGTGCAGGTAATACAGTATAATATGTCAGCTTTCATGTAATCTTAAGTTCTTGGCAACTTCGCCTCGGGAAGTTCCGCGTTGCCTATGACTTGTAAAACACGGGTTACTTTGATTAAATAAGTTGTTACCTAAGTAACGTTAAAAAAGAAAGTTAATTACTTGCACATAGACATAACCTCACGCCGTTTTTATATTATTTATTTTACATAAATTTATATGTATTGCATCTTCTGGTAATAAGTAAAATAATGTTTTTATTCAGCCTATTTTTTTTAAATTCTAGAAATAGACCTCAAATCAAACATCAAGTTAATGTTTCTTGCAATAAACCAAGTCCATGATATTTATGTAGATAAATAATAGTTCACTTTTACGATTCAGGAAACCTGTGTTCGCCCGTGCGTTGCTTGTGAATCTGGCTAGTGCCGCCATCTAGCTCTACTCTCTGCAGTTATCAGAAACAAACTATGTATGTATCTATCTAATACCTTTAAATGAGCAATTCTTGTGTATAGATAGAATATACTTTATTGTACACCATAAAAGTTATACACATTTACAAGAAAATCTTATTTATACGAGTACAAAGGCAGTCTTATCGCTGACAGCGATATCTACCAGTCAACCTTTGGATGGACTGAAAAAACTTAGAATATAAAAGGGGGTAGTCTGCGATGTACTGCTATTAAATTAAAACATAAATATATACAAAATTATATTACTCTATGTATATATATAATCTGAATCTCAGAAACGGCTCCAACTATTGTCATAAAGTTGAGTATACTGGGGGTTTCGGGGGCGATAAATCGATTTAGCTAGGTTTAATTTTTAGAAAACGTCGTTTTCACCAGAGCAGAGCTCGGTCCTATGTCCCGATTGACATATCAACGCCCAGCCTAAACCACTAATATTACAGAAGTTTGAAATTTTGAAGGTATTTTGATTTTAAATTGTAGGCGTCATTTGAGAAAGGATTTTTCGAAATTCATACTCTAAAGGGGTGAAACATGGGATGAAAGTTTGTATGGTAATTTTTATTTATTCTAAGAATGTCTGGGGGCTCAGTTAGATTTTCCACAAATGACCAGGAGACTCTCGAACTACTAGGAAATCAGAATCAATGAAGAAGTAGATCGAGAATCACCGGGGTGAGCAGCTAGTAGTATATATGTTTCAACGCGACAATAAGCTGCAATTTGACTGAAAAAAGCAATGGGAAGATCGGAAGTGATGTTATACCTTGCATGTGATAAAAAAAAAAAAATGAATCCTACTATACCTATATAATATTAATAAAATGTGAAAAATTGTGAGGATGGATGTATATTATTCTGTCACGCAAAAACTACAGCACGGGTTTTGATGAAACTTTTCATTAGTATATAGCATACATCGGCATAACACGTCTGGGTAAATGATCGCTTTGGATAATTTTCGACGATCACACGTGCGAAGTTGCTGGCAAAAGCTGTTTTGCAATATTTTTGACATTCAAAAATACTTCATCGCGACATTGGATGTCAGTGGAATGTCGTTGATTGACGGGTCATAATAAGCTTGTCATCTCCTAATTTGCCGGATCTAAGCAGTCCTTATGTCAAAATTCATCTAGGTATGCATAAGAACCACATGAGAGGTACGTAGCTAATTAGGTACGTAGGTACATTCACAGCAATAACCACTAACCCAAACAAATCATCAAAAACTTACAGGTCAATAAACCACACCAATTTTTTTTTGACATCCAACATCAAAGTACATCGTTCGATAATTACAATATAAAAATTGATGCAAACAACAATAGACCATATGATGTGTATAAAGAAGGTGACCTTGGCTTGATTCATAATGGTAAAAAAGGTTCATTTACATTGCAACTGTTGAATGAGAACTATTGTACTGTGGTCTGTGAGGACACGGTGCGTCTATATGCCCACATGCCTAGGGTTGCCATTCATCCGGATTTGTCCGAACATTTGGCGTCTTGTCCAGACTTGGTCCGGCCTTCTAATTGGTCCGAAATTTTTGCTTGGATGGCAAAATCTTTTCGTTTTGTTGCGATAAATAAAATTGACGGCAGCTTGACAAAAAGGAGCTACGTCTGCCAACAAACTGCTTTGCAGTTTGGCAGAGGTAATATTTAAATTGTAACAACTTTTTTCTGTGAATAAACACTTTTTCATTTTTTTTTTTTTTTTTTTCATTGCTGGCATTATATGGCATGGAGCCTATAATTTGATCAAAATCAATTCTTTCTCCCTTTTTTACCCGGCGGGAGGGTATTTGTTTTCGATCGTATGTATGTATCTATGTCCATTTCTATAGCACGCTCTACTGCCGAAACGGCTTGACGGATTATGACATGTGAGATGTCGTTGGATTCGTCTCATTGTGGGAGTGACCTAGGCTATATAATTTTTAAAAACAGCGCCCTCCCTTAAAAAAAGGGGTTGACACAATTTTTTTTCGTTATCCTAACAATATGGGTATCAAATGAAAGCTACTAAATAGGGCATTCCTAAAATATATATATTATTATTGTAACACTTTTCTACTCTCCTATTTTGGCACCAATTCAAGATAAGCGTAACTTTGATAGCACAATAATGAATCTTTTATCACATAACTTATTCTAAGAACTCGTTCAATACTAAAACAAATTATTATAAAAACAACATACCCGACTCCAAAAAAAAACATTAACTGAAAAGAGAAAAACAAGTACTAGCACCTCATAATATTGAATGTATAAATTATATCTAGTACATGTCTTTCTCTTTTTATTTAATGAATTTTTTGCAGTCGAGTTTATGTTTTTATACTAATTTGTTTTTTAACAGAATCCAGTCATATAATGTGAAAACTGTCGGACTTTTTTTTAAAGTCCGGTTTTTGTCAGGACTTTTCAATTTTCGTAATGGTAACCCTACTCAGCCACTACAGAACAAACTAGCAGGTGCTGCATTGTTATATGCAAATTACGACTTTCGCTCTCGTACTATACAATTATTTAGGGATATTGTACCAGTTTTTGATTTTGTTACCTACATATTTGTGTAATTGTTAGAAATGAAGAGTGCTGTTTGTGAGGCGAATCTGATTGCTGCCTTCTTGGCGTGTTACTACCTGGCGGGCGAGCACGGCCTACTGTCACACTTTTTTATCACAGTTCGGGAGCAAAACCCGTGATAAAATGCGTGACTCAAGCTTATCACAGAGTCCGTGCTCGCCCGGCAAGTGTGGTGGTGAGTTTCATAAATATCGTGGGCACTGGTCAGGTAATTGTTGAGTTGACACTTAATTTAAAAATGAATCTCCGTGTTTCTGAATTAAACTGATATGTCTAAAATAATTGCTTAGATCACCGTTTCATGTCTCAATTTAGAACACATTAGAGAATACCAGTTGTGTGCAGTCGCTAATCAATACATTTAACATGCCACCTTAGTAGGCAACTCGTTACCAACTTCATTTATTTCGACGACACGTTTGGCACAGTGGTTGAGCGGTCGGCTGCTGCGCTGCGTGTCGCGGCTTCGATTCCCGCACGGAACAAATATTTTGTGTGGCCTATAGATAGTGTTCCGGATCAGGCTGTTTGTATGGAGTTTAAATGTTTTTAACGGGTCACGATACAGGAACTTATCAGAACGGGACAACGTTTTAAAAAAAAGAACACTTATTCTTCAGTCTCCTCGCATAACCCAAGGGCTGGCTTTAACCTTGGTCAGAGAATAAGCATACAATGTGGCAATGCTGCCAGTCTTTTGGGCACATTACCAGTGGACAACGATGTGGAGAAGTTTTTCGACGCCATATTTTAGTATAGTATATTTTTAGGTTTAGTTAGTCAGTAGTTTTTGGTTTAAGTGTATATGTTTGTAGAATTAGTTAATTAAGTATTTTATCTACACTCACAACGTAATGTTCCAAATATGAATTAAAAAAATATTGCTTAAACACGTACTTTATATTCGTGGATAGGTAAAATTAAAAAAAAAACTATTACAGTTCAACATTTTCCTTCGATTTTCAAACAACTGCATCATAAAATAACTTTTTAATTTTTATAGCACACTTTTACTTTTTAATTTATTGGCGATTGGGCTGATTGACATTGACAATCATGGTGCAATGAGAATATAAATTGCCCGCCATACTGCATATTTTTTCCTTTTCCACTTTTATTTTATTTCAACTGTATGAGTCAAGATAAAGTAGTGTATGCAACAGCATATAATTAGGTATTAAAACAGATAAATGACCATTGCATAAACTACTAATAAACACTGTATATAAAGACGCTGTTTACTTTAATTAAAACAAAAATCTCCACCTTTTAATTAATCGACAAAACCAGCTTAAAACTCATGACGTACTCACGTTGATGTAAATATTATGATACTGCACAAAACACAGTCAGTTCAGACCACAGTTTTTTATGGTTCGCGACGAGACTGTAGCAGCTGAGTCACTGTTCGTGTATCATTATTGTTGCTTCATCAATACCTACAAATAATAAATGAACAAAATTGAGAAGTGTTCATCCACGGGAGTAATAGAACTACGAGATTAATCTATCAAAGGTTTTATTTACTACGGACGGATTCCTAAAGTTTCGAAGATTTCGTGTCCATAAAGTTGAGTTTTCTAAGAATCTCTCATAAATTGATCATGGAGAAGGTGTTTTAATGTACTATAGTCTACATTACACTGCGATGACGCAACAAAACAATAAAGTTTTCCCCCTCAAATACCCTCCTCCAACTGACTATGTTGAGCTTGCAGACAAACTCCCAGCGGGCCATAAACAGCCATGGCCTATCTGGAAATCCCTAAACTGGTTACTAAGCCAAGATGGGCCGCTGTAGGCATAACTTAGTCAGATGGAGGGTACTCCAATCAGCCACAGAGTGACTGCGGGACTACCCTACAGACGATGCCCCGTTTCCTGTCCTGCTCATTATGTAAAAACACCTCCACCATGCAAGACCTTTGTGAGGCCAGATCTACGTGGCTGAATACTGGTCGAAGAAAATTTACTGAAGAAGAAGATTAAAGTGTCATAAGGATCAATAATATGGCTAGACCCTCGGCCCTCGATAGCTTACTTTATACTAAGTCGTTTTGCTACAAAAAAAAACAGTAACACTAGTAGGGACTTAAACTTTGATGTGCCATGATTTTCTATTCAAATCATCTCAACAAAACTTTGAAGGCCATCAATTGTCAGTTTGATTCGCCCCCTTCTTGAATTCGTATTTTAAAGGCTCAGGTGTGGTATCAAAAAGATAAAGTACTACGGATGCTACGCGGTAAAAACTGACGTAACAAAACGTATTTAAACACTACGTTATAAGCTAAATTTTAGAGATGACTTAAAATAATTTCAGTCATCATAATCATTATTTTGTTCTTATCCCAATTTATTTGAGTTCAGCAGCGCAATAAGTCTTCTTACATGCTTCTCTAGAATTCATAATCTCAGTAGTACCTTTTCAAATCAAATCATCTTTTACATAGTCCATCTATCTCCCCCACGTCTTATAGCAATCCACATTCACCACATTCATTCAGACATTTTCCTTATTCTTCTGCAACACATGCCCAAACTATGACCACCGATTTTCAACTTCTGTACAAGTCATCAGAAAACTTCACCTACATAGAGTGGGTAAAGTTAGCAAAGCTAGCAAAATGCCAGACTTTAAGACACTAATACATTAACACAATTACCTTACTTTAAAATACAACACTCAGCCGACAATTATTCATATTCCGAGCCGTTTGTCCTGACGCAACCCGACTAGCGGCTACAAAAACTAAAACCAAACCTGTTTGAGTATCCAGACACAAAGATAAATCGCTCCCAACACTATTGAAGTCAAAACTAGTGTTGTAACTGACAAACGGCTTGTTAATCGCCTTTGTTATTCGATTTAATGTCTTGTATCGACTTAAAAGGATTCGCAGGACCTTAATATGAATGTAGAAGTGCACTTGCATGATTTTTAGGGTCAATTCAAACAAACAAATGGACATTTATATCGGTTAAACGTCAAAGTTGTCATGTCTTGCTGTCACGGAAAGTATTGTGGGAAGACACCTTTTTTATGTAGACTTACCGGTTTTTTACATAGAGAAAACAGTTGGATTGATAATTGCATTTTCTTGACGACGAAATTGTTTTGGTGACAGTTAACCGGAATTCTTGTTTCGTGTGACAATGTTGGTATGTAGCTCTTTATAAAATATTGTTTTTTGTTTGAAAATTTGACCCAGATTGTACCCGGACGCGAATAATAGTTAGTAGGTATAGTCTGTAGCTATTCAAAGGTTTTACCCCTATGCCTTGGCTTGTCTACCTATCCAGTTCCCAACACGTGTTTTAATACTAAGAGTAGGTTATATAGGTATTGAGAAACCGTGAGTCAGTTTTGTACAGGGTGACTTTTAATTCATTCATCTTCGGGTGAAAGTACTCATGAATATAAATAACTTTTACTGTGGGACCTAACCAGAAATGCGAATAAAACAACTGTTCCCTACACCAAGTCCAGTTATGCATGTACAAAAAAGAAATGACTGAGAAGTTGTTTCTTTCCTGTAGGTGTTATATTCGTGAGAGCTTTCAACCCTTGAAAGATTGCCAATGAATTAAATATACTCTGTATAATAGTGTAGGTTTTGATCAAATCTATTTATACTTTTGAGAAGCTGTCTTGTCCCCTAAACGAGATTTACCCTCAGTTTCCCAGCTCAAAATTATCGAAGAATTAATGTGACAAATTGTCAAGCACGCGTTATCTGCTGTGATTGGCTGTTGAAAATTCATTCAACCAATCGCAGCAGATAACGCGTGTTTGACAATTTGTCACATTAATTCTCCGATAATTTTAAGCTGGGAAACTGGGGGTAAATCTTTTCAAACGTCAGAATTTTCAATTTTGCATACATACGTAAACTCACTCAAACAAAGGGCAATAGAGAGGGCTATGCTCGGTTTTCCTTGCGTGATCACGTCAGAAATGAGGATATCCGCAGGAGAACCAAAGTTACCGACATAGTCCGAAGAATTGCGAAACTTAAATGGCAGTGGGCAGGGCACATCACTCGCAGAACAGATGGCCGTTGGGGCTGTAAAGTTCTGGAATGGCGACCGCGAACCAGAAGACGATGCGTTGGAAGGCCTCCCACTAGGTAGAACGATGACCTGGTGAAGGTTACGGACGTCTTTCGACTGAAATGATGATGATGATGATACATTCATAAACTCACGCCTTTTTCCCATGGAGGTAGGCAGAAACTACAGAACGCATCCTGATACGATCCTTACATACTCCCTTTACTTCATTTACGTTCATACATCTAGTTAAACACGCACGCCTGTTATGAGTACTGCGCATCTGGCTTTTCTGAAGAACACCATTTTAGCAGCAACTTTTGTAATTGTAAAATATATAAATTAAACGTGAGGCCAACAATGTCTCAACGTAGTGCTCTCAGTACAACTACACTGGTACCCTGAAAGACCTTTGTGAAGCAAATGATAATGCTGTTGGAGTGGCTGAATTCTGATCAAAAGATATTTAATTTTTGAATCATCGATACGACGAATAAGAAGAACGGATCTTAGAAAATTATATAAAAAACATGTTTGTTGTATGGCAGCCCCACTTAAATATTTATTTTATTCTGGTTTTAGTATTTGTTATTATAGCGGCAACAGAAATACATCATCTGTGAAAATTTCAACTGCCTAGCTATCACGGTTCATGAGATACAGCCTGATGACAGATAGACAGATAGACGGACCGCGGAGTCTTAGTAATAGGGTCCCGTTTTTAACCTTTGGGTACGGAACCATTAAAATGGCGTACAGCTAAGAAGTGAAATTCCCTGCCGGAGTCTTTGTTTCCTGATAGCTACAATCTAGGGGTCTTTATATCAAGAGTGAATAGTTTCTTTTTAGACAAGCGTGCTTCATCGTGGACCACATCATCGCTTACCATCAGGTGAGATAGTGGTCAAGCGAACCTATCTCAAAAAAAAAACTTCTCAAATCCTTGTCAATGCAAATATTATCTCTGTTATCAAATCCATGCAAAACGCGATATCGATTCTCAGCAAACACTGAATGACGTCAGTTTGATCAGCTGTGATCTAAATACACACATTTGTGGGTAGATATGTACCTACATATATGTACATATGTAACGCACAGAATATGTAAGAACAGGTGATTTTTATGTTTACATTGTTCTCGTTTGTTTTACACTGCTTCGTTGTTTGACTGAAGAGGTTTAGGTTCTTAATTTCTTTATCAAATTGTTTTATATAATGCTTTGGTCAGTATCGTTCAGTCAATGCTGGTTGTCGCTGAAAACCAGCGCTGAAGCTGTGTCTTCCATAAGAGACCAGCATTATGCTGAGCTTCTGTATGCGCCATATTTGGCGAAAATAATAGTACATTACTGCAGCGGCCAGCGAAAGAGGCATTGATGGACGAACTTGTAAATGTGGGCTGAGGCGAACTCGAGGCAATTCACGAAAATATGAGATGCTTTTTTAAGGAATGCCCACTTTCAGAACGCACTTTTCACACATTTTCAGGGTTCCGTAGCCAAAAGGCAAAAAACGGAACCCTTATAGATTCGTCATGTCTGTCTGTCTGTCTTCTGTCTGTCCGTCCGTATGTCACAGCCACTTTTTTCCGAAACTATAAGAACTATGCTGTTGAAACTTGGTAAGTAGATGTATTCTGTGAACCGCATTAAGATTTTCACACAAAAATAGAAAAAAAA
Source organism: Orthosia gothica (assembly GCA_949775005.1). Lineage (NCBI taxonomy): Eukaryota > Metazoa > Arthropoda > Insecta > Lepidoptera > Noctuidae > Orthosia > Orthosia gothica. The sequence goes on along the minus strand of OX459062.1, from coordinate 6,059,645 downwards.
AACAATAAATTTTGGGGGTTTCCATACTTGAAACTGAAACTAAAAATATTTTGTCCATCAATCCCGTATGTGTAGGGTATCTATGGATAAGTCTTCAAAAATGATATTGAGGTTTCTGGTATCATTTTTTCTAAACTGAATAGTTTGCGCGAGAGACACTTCCAAAGTGGTAAAATGTGTCCCCCCCCCCCTGTAACTTCTAAAATAAGAGAATGATAAAACTATAAAAAATATATGATGTACATTACCATGTAAACTGCCTCCGAAAATTGGTTTGAACAAGATCTAGTCAGTAGTTTTTTTTAGTACGTCATAAATCGTAAACCACAATTTACCAAGTACGGAACCCTTCGTGCGCGAGTCCGACTCGCACTTGGCCGGTTTTTTTCTTAAAGAGACTTGAAATGAGCTCTATTGAGGCACGCGAGAAGTCGCGTGTCACCTTTCTAAATGAATATGGCTACATGCTACTGAATCAGATAGTTGAGCTCTTAAATGACAGAATAAACGATCAATACTAGTAAATTATCAATTTTCTGGAAACTAAATTAGGTTGGTACACTATTAATTAAGTTCTGAGAAAATAAATTTATTTCAAATTTTTTTTTAGAAGCTGACAAGCCTCTTTAATACGCACTACGTTATTGGAGAAAGAGCCGAAACGAAAATTAAATCAGCTAGTTAAATAACAATTTGTGAGAGAAAACGAAACACGTTACGGAACCCATCCGCAACACTGCACCGTCATTGTTCTGCGTACACTAGAAACAGAGCTTCACAAACGTCAATTAAAATTAATAGATACTTTAGCCAAAATTCCGGTACGAAAAAACCGCGGGTCCAACACCGGCTCGTGTTTTTGTACCGTAAATATGGTTCCGTAGAAATATAATTAAAGGCCTATATACCCTTTAGTGCCGTAAAACGGTAACTTTCTAAAGCATACTCCTGAATAACGGCTAGGTTAAAAGGTTTGAAAAAAATATATATTTATTATTGATTCATGTAAATAATTTTGAAGACAAGGTTTTTTCGGGTAACTAATAGTTTTGCTTTAAAAAATAATTAACAACACGTTTTTTTTTCGCAACTTTTGGAAACTCCTCCAAAAGGACTTGGATGTTTAAAAATATTTTTACACGGAAATATTGATGGCTGGCATTTCTTCATAACTAACATAGCATATTTAAATCAAATAATATTTTGCAAACAAAACTCTTCAAAATGAGGTTCAATACAATACAATTCGATATATTGGCATCGAGCGGGCGCACGGCCAGTAATGCGTTAACATTGGGGCGTATATAGCTTCTGCCAGCGGCTCCTGCCGCGTGAATTTTTTTTAGTATGACTCGGATTATTTTTGTATTCCCGGGATAAAAACCCTTTGTCCTAATCCAAGACAAGTTCTCCTATATTCAAAATTTCAACGTAATTCTTCCAATCGTTAAGACATGGACAGACAGACAGAGTCATCATCTGCCTAGCCTTTTCCCAACTATATTGGGGTCGGCTTCCAGTCTTACCGGATTCAGCTGAGTACCAGTGTTTTACATGGAGCGACTGCCTATCTGACCTCCACAACCCTATAACTGGGTAACACGGTACCCCTTGGCTAGACTGGTGTCAGATCTCAAGCTTCTGACTATTCGTAACGACTGTCAAAGATCTTCAAATGACAGCCGGGACCAACGGCTTAACGTGCTTTCCGAGGCACGGAGGAAACTCGGTATGTTGAAATGGTCACCCATCCACGGACCGACCTCGTCAAGCGTTGCTTAACCTTAAAGATCGACCCGTGCGGCTGTTATTATTTACACCCGAGCTCCTCAGACAGAGTAACCTTAGCATTTATAACATAAAAGTATGGAAATATGAAAGATGGCTGTGACTTATAATTTGTCGAAATTCACACTAACGAAGAATAGTATAATTCTGCATCTTAATAAGTCAAACAACCTTGAAATCTTGCTCCACACGTACATTTATTGCGAAGAAACATCAAACAAATTGAAAGGAAAATTAATTGGTTTCAAATATTTTATAAGGAACCTTCAAACGCTCGTAGAACGTTCGCGGGTCTTTATAATCGTTCGGTTGTGACCTCAGCAGACGGCGCGGTCGACTCCTCGAAATTAAAAAATGCTCACTCATCATCAATCAAACGGGCTCGATGCCATCAATATAATTTACTTTTTGTAGTTTTTACCCGAAAGCGCCCTCCGTGACTCGCAAGTTGGGCCCGCCAGGTACGGGCCGTGTACCCAACTCTAATAATAAGTTCTGCCACGTGGATTCTAAGTAATACCTAAAATCCATTTCTGTAATTGATTTCTATTCGGAATTGAAAGCGAAACTTCTAATCACTTTTAATGTATAATCCTTTTACGTCTTTGAACATTTTCGTATTGATGTTTTCTTTGTTTCGTTTTTGAACTACTGGAAACACGGTTTTCCTACTTACCTTGGTTATTTCAAATACTTTCAATCAAATTCGAAATACATTCCTAAATCGAAAATAAGATCTCTTAAAACATAACACTGTAACATAGAACCCAACTTGCGCCACCTAAAATCAATAAAAAAATCTAAGTAGTTTATTTCAAATAAACCTAAGAGATACTTTTGAATTGTCAAACAAATAAAAAAACCATGACTCTAGTTGCCAATTCACAAGCGTCAGTAGGTCTCAATGGAGAAGAATTTGCAAGAAACTCCACGGATACCCTTTTCCATCAATTTCAATTACAAATTTTTGGTTACATATTTCTTGTTGAAAAAATAGATATATGTGAGAACAATGTAAAAAGACATGCACGTAAAAGCACCTAAAACTTCCCAAAAACATAATTATACAAAAGCGGGAATCTAAGTCAAGTGAAGAAAACTTGCCGCTAAACAAAGGCGCTTGGCCCGTAGGCGGTTAGCAACAGTTCCGCGCTTTATCACTGACCGCCAGTGCTGCCTACTCGTTTAAGCAAAAACGCGCTGTTAGCTCTTTGAAAACGCGCTAGAATGCGCTAAATGGTCGCTGTCAAAAAATCGCACCCAAAATCAAATTTGGCGCCAAATTCAAACAAAACTCCCAATTTTTTGAGACTATAAATGTATAAACGTAGTTTTTCCTTATTATTTAATCAAATTATGTCTTAAAAAAGAGATTAGAGTACTTGTTTAGTTATAATAAAAAAAGTAGTGACGTTTTAATGTAATTATTTTATAAAATAAAGGGATTAAATTAATTCATTATCGTCTGGTTCTACTACAATTGCTTCTGAGGCTGAAATAAGGTTGGTTTTGATCAGTTTTGGACTTCAATTTATATTTATCTGTGGATGAAATTGTCCTCAACCAAAGACCTTATACGTATTTCTTACTACAAGTATAAGGTCTTTGTCCTCAACACGTCGTTGGGATGTTGAAAGTTTGCGCAGTAACTCTTTTTTTAAAGAAAGTACAGAGTTTCAAAAAGCGCTAGATCTGGCGCTGAAAGCGCTAAGTTGGTAGCACTGCTGACCGCTACACGTGGCCCAGGCGTAAATATACCGGCATGTATAAGGTACAACCGGGAGGAATAGCAACTAGGAATATACGCAGATTTTAGCATAAATTTAAAAGCTTTTAGTCTCCCCGTAAGTGTATCTTTTTAGATATGTAAATAAGTTATTGCTAAGCATCTGTGCTTTGTTTATAATTTTAATTATATCCTATATACAATACAACCCGGTCCGGTCCCGGTTGTCATTTGAAGATCTTTGACAGTCGTTTCGGGTAGTCAGAAGCTTGAGATCTGACACCAGTCTTGCCAAGGGGTACCGTGTTACCCAGTTGCTGGGTTGTGGCGGTCATCTAGATAGGCAGTCGCTCCATGAATAACACTGGTACTCAGCTGAATCCGGTAAGACTGGAAGTCGACCCCAACGTAGTTGGGAAAAGGCTAGGCAGGTTGATTGATATTCTATATCATAGATATTGGATCTCGAATTCTCGACATATAATTTTCGCCTTGTAATGATTTTGACTTATGCCTACTGTAGATATGCATTATCCATGATTTAAGACGAAGGCATTTGATGATTTGTCCTTCAAAAAGCTAGTTCAGTGAGCCGCAAGTTTAGAAACGATTACACAAATTAACCTTTGTTTTAAATGGGCTATCACAATTCATTGACTAATTAAGTCTCCGATCTACATAGAACAATTTAATATTATTCTAACTACTATTACAACCTCATATTTGACCCCTCGCCCTTCAGTCCGTCCACGCGTCGCCAATTCATTCGCACTGTCCAACTCCGAGCCTATTGTTTTCATACACGTGCCGAGTTAATGACACAGACTACCTATCGGACGAAAGGCCGGTGTCTCCAAATTCAAAATAGAGAACTAAACCGGCCAAGTGCGAGTCGAACTTGCGCACGAAGTGTTCCGTACTTGGTAAATTGTGGTTTACGATTTATGACGTATTAAAAAAAAACTACTAACTAGATCTCGTTCAAAGCAATTTTCGTTGGAAGTTTACATGGTAATGTTATAATTTTCTTATTTTAGAAGTTACAGGGGGGGCGGACACATTTTACCACTTTGGAAGTGTCTCTCGCGCAACCTATTCAGTTTAGAAAAAAATGTTATTAGAAACCTTAATATCATTTTTAAAGACCTATTCATAGATACCCCACACGAATTGAAATTGATGAAAAAAAAAAATAGTTTCAGTTTCAAGTATGGGAACCCCCAAAATTTATTGTTTTTTTTCTATTTTTGTGTAAAATCTTATTGCGGTTCACAGAATACAATCTACTTACCAAGTTTCAACAGCGTAGTTGTTTTAGTATCGGAAAAAAGTGGCTGTGACAGACGGACAGACAGACAGACATGACGAATCTATAAGGGTTCCGTATTTTGCCATTTAGCTACGGAACCCTAAAAAGCCGATACCAACCTAACAAATTAAACTTATCCGTCGATGCATTGTCAAAATATGTTCGATCGAAGCCGTTGGCGCGTTCGTAGTGGTGACATGTCGAAACCGTTTCGGCCATGGCGCTGGCAGTAATCGGTTTTCTCCAATAAACGCCGATTAGACTCGCTGGCGTCAGCACGCTGGGACCAGCCGGATACTGTCGGGCGCAACACTATTTTGTTTATTAACGCTGCTATTCGGCCTTTGGTCCTTTGGTGATAGAATATTGTGGGCTAGGATAGAAAATAGGTTTTGTGAATTTATTTTTAAAATTGGATTTTGCGGTGAATTTTGTTTCAGCACCGATAAAGGTTTCAGTTTATTCCCTGGACCTTCTTTTCGTTTAATCATGCATATCATTAGACTCTTTGAAATATTCGAAACTTATAAACAATTTCCAGTAGCTTATTATTATGTTCATCTGATATTTAGGATTGACCTTGCACTAGCATTAATTTCAAGTGCCAAAATACACGCTTCATCTTCATCAGTTACGACTAATTGAGTTCTAATCTAGTATAACATTAAAAGATACATAATTATAACAATTAAATTATATCTGTGCTATAAACAAGGCTGAAAGAATAATGAAAACATCAAAAGCACTTTGTTATCGAGCGTACCCGCTCTGGTCGTGACCAGACGGCGATTTCAATTATTATCTAGAAGTCGTTTCACGAGCTCGCACTGCAGCACTTTTAATCATTCTCTTATCCTACTTTTAATAAGAATACCGTTTTTCGTGGAGTAAATATAACAGCTTATTTTCCAGTGCCTACCACTTAACTTCAGTTACTTAGTAGTTAATAACAACCTTTGGTTACAAGGACAAAAACATTGGAACAAAAAACCACATCTCGAGTTATGGCAGTCGTTAAAACTGACAAAAACTGAAGAAGTTGCAGGCATACGTCACAAAATTAACATCGGGGAACTTTGTTTACATACTGTATTAGGAATAAAAAAGATTATTTCAACTTTACACCTCATCTTGGAGTAAAAAACACAACATTCCATCTGTCTTCAGTAAGCCTTCCAAAACGATAAATAAACACTAGTCGAGCTCTCGTGTGGAGCGACGTTCAGAGGTCTACTATTATTGAAGTGCTCGCTAGCATGTCGAGCGGACTGTTTCAAGTTTGTTTTGATTCTCGAGTGCGTCAAATTGAGATATTTTTAATCCGAATTCGGAGATAGGCTTTGGGGAAATCCTTCAAACAAATGATAAAATTACAATATATCTGTTATGCGGGTACTGCCATATTATTTACCCGACTGGATTATGTGTTTCGCGTGTATCTTGTATGTATGTACGTTTGTAACATTCTTTATTACCTCATATCTTTTAAATCACTTGACCGAATTATATAATTAAGACATCGATAGATAAGTGTTCTTAGATAGGTGAAGTTCTAAAAAAACAAACATGGCGGATTTTGGGCGCCATATTGTGCGGGTCCCAATTTTTTTTTTTTCATCCAAACCCATTGAGTGGGGTATCAAAATTAAGGGTTTTAAGAGGTGATTACAAAAATGTATACCACAAAAATGTTTAAAAGTAATTCGAAAAAGAAAAATTTAACTAAAAAGTTGAACGATTAAGGAATCGAACTAAAAAGCTGTTAACAAGAAAAATCATGCTGTGCAGTCGAAGGATCAGGTGGTCAGCCAGTTCGCGAATATGTTTTCTCCGACAGCACAGCATGATTTTTTCTTGTTAACAGCTTTTTAGTTCGATTTGGTTTTGGATTTGGTTCCATTGACATTCGATATAAAAAAATCTTTAACCAAGAAAAACACCTTCCATCACTAAATCAAAATCGTCCTTAATTGTCTAAGTTCTTCCAATTTACTTTCGGTGATTCTAGCCCACAGAAGTCATAGCAGTCTTAAGACGACGACTAACGCCAACGACCTTGAGGGAACAAAACGCGCCATCGTTTCACACCCACGCGACCAAAAATTTAGTAGTTTTTGGTACTTTCCTTATTATTCTATGACTTTAAAAAAAAAGCTTCAGATCAAAATGTAGATAATTAAATTGTCTTTGATATGGTGTCGATTTCATTAAAATACGCCCAGCGGTTTTGTTGTGATTGTCGTGTTTTTGTCCGTTTTAGACATAACTTTACAAATTAATTACACTATGTTATACGAAAAAAACTCAAAATTTGCTCAGATGAAATTATTAAGAAAATGTTCTAATATATCATATATTTTTTCCAATAAATTACGACTAGCCGTTTAGACGTGATTCTCATTTTAAAATCAGCTACTCAAGGGAATCGGCGCCTTAAGTCATCAAATCAACTTATTCTCAAGTTACAAAATAGCCGCGGTGTGCCGAGGCGAAGTCGAAGTCGGCCCGAGGTGACGGCGCGACTCAAAGCTTCGACAGCCGTCCACTGCTGCTCATAATTAAGAACGGTGACTGTTGAAAAATGGCCGCGGCCCCCGGCTCGCCGTGAATAATCGTTGTAATTACGATTCGGAATAATTTCCAGCCAGTCATAGCGATGCTATCGGTAGGTGTCGACGCCTCGTTACTCGCACGCACTGAAATCACTACGTTCTCGGAATTGCGATTTTTCTTTTATAATAGACCGTTTGTTTCTTCAGCTATTGGAAGGTTTGTTTCTGTTTTCATGTATTTTGTTTTGGTTGTAGAGGTTTTGCTGGTGTCTGCCAGTTTGTGTCTCTTCAGTTGGAGTAAGCTTGGTTCTTGAATTCTTCTGCGAATGAGCAGCGTTGTCCATTGAAAACGTATGTTCGAGGAACTATTTAGTTCCACTCTTCTCTGCTAAAGCCAATTGAACAATTCAGCTTAAAATACATATTAAATATAGCCATTAGCTATATATTTACCCGACTGCCGAAGGACGGTAATGTGTTTATCAGTCTATGTATGTATGTATATCCTATATGGCGTTCCAGAAACCAAACGCGTTGGCCGATTTCGATGATTCATACGTCAATCGATGCGTCTTAACCCTGCGAGTGTCATACACCAGATTTTGGTCAGCCAGCCCGCGAATATGTATCCTCCGACTGCACAGCATGACTGACTTTTTTGTTCGCTTTTGAAGCAGTCGGGTTTTTAGATTTTTTGAATTAAGAATTTTTTTCTCAACAGCCTACTGAAGTTGGGTAATAATTATTATTAACATCTATTATAAAGCAATATATGCATCACTGCCCAATCCAGAACTCCAGACTCCTGTTTCATAATTGCCGTCGTTACTGTTAAAGTTTTAGTACCTGGGCGATCGAGCTCCGCCCGGGTGAAAATAGAGAAAACGACGTTTTCTATAAATGAAACCTAGCAACATCGATTTATCGCCCCTAAAACCGCCTGCATACTAAATTTTATGAACATCGTTAGAGCTGTTTCAGAGATTCAGATTATATATTTACAAGAATTGCTTGTATAAAGGTATTAGATTATATTTATCATGTAGTGATAGTTACTTACAAAACTTTTTTTTTATCAAATTCATCAAGTCACAAATAACTGACTCCTCTAAAGTTGAGTCACTATTATGTTCAACATAATATAAACTACGACTTACACACACTCCCTATACGTACACAAATATGTAAATGTCATTATTACCACATATATTAACAACCAATGATCGTAAACGTCCATACTACAATATATAGTTATGATACTACAATGACATTTGTCTCATCAAAACGCCATTTCTGCTCTTAATTATTCACTAAGTTGACATTTTGATTGTGACTATAAGTTATAGCGTTATGAATAATTGAATGTTTTAATTTTATTGTTTGTTCACGCTATAAACAAATAAATAAAATAATCTTTATTTCAGACAAGGACATCTTAACAAGCAATCTGCCTAGCCTTTTCCCAACTATATTGGGGTCGGCTTCGAGTCTAACCGGATTTAGCTGAGAACCAGTGTTTTACATGGAGCGACTGCCTATCTGACCTCCACAACCCAGTAACTGGGTAACACGGTACCCCTTGGCCAGACTGGTGTCAGATCTCAAGCTTCTGACAACCCGTAACGACTATCAAAGATCTTCAAATGACAGCCGGGACCAACGGCTTAACGTGCTTGCCGAGGCACGGATGAAACTCGGTATGTTGAAGTGGTCACCCATCCACGGACCGACCTCGTCAAACGTTGCTTAATCTTGATGATCTACCAGAGATCGATCGTTAGTACACTTATCATTTATATCTAAAAAATCTTATTTAGTAACTAGGTTGTTGTTCCGAATACATTTCAGAACAACATCCCCTAATAATGGAGTGTCGTACCTCCCGGCAATGGTTTTTAGGATGGAGTTGGAGCTAACCTGCACTCTGCAGAGCAAAGAGGCAGATCTCTGCCTGACGATGGCATGGAAATCATCGACGCGAGATGCCGCGAACATCTTATCTAATACGTTTAAACGATCAATTCTTGTATATATATATAATCTGAATCTCGGAAACGGATCCAACGATTTTCAAAAAAAATAGTATGCTCAGGTTTCGGGGGTGATAAATCGATCTAGCTAAGGTTTCATTTTTAGAAAACGTCGTTTTCTCTAGTTTTACCCGAGCAGAGCTCGCACAGGTACTTTATATTAATACTAGCTGCAGCCCTCCTCAGAAGTACTAATACCAAGCGGCTCCGCCTGCTTGGTATTAGTACTTCCCCCAATATCTTTATAAATTATAGCCTATGTGTTATTCTGATGTATAAGCTATATTTCTTTAAAGTTTCATCAAAATCCGTTTAGTAGTTTTTGCGTGATAGAGTAACAAACATCCATCCATCCTCAAACTTTTACATACATATGCGATACATGGAATTGTAGAAGGCTTCACGCATTGCGGTAAAACATCGCGCGGGAATAATACCGCAAGGAATCCGTGATTTACCACAGAATCCACCGCACCGCGAATATTTTCAGCTCTATGGACAGATAGAAAGAGAACGAAAATCGCGCGGAATTTTATCCGCAGTGCGTGTTAGTATAATTCAGTACGTGGACAACATTTCGTGCGAAAGCCTAAAGGTCAGATTTGTCAGGAACAACTCCACTTTTCCAAAAAGACATCTTGTCCACTATATAAAAGGCTCATATACATTTTTTTTACATGTTAATATTTCTGTTACATATTTGTACAAAACAACTGAGTGCCATTTCGATTGTGATTTGTTTTCCATTAAGTTCGAATACATTTTGCCATTAATCCGTAAGCAAATAATGATTAAGCTGCGTTCAACATCACTTGAAGTTAAAAGTTCAAAGGTCACCCTGCTATCATAAATAATTACTGGTTTCTTAACAGTCGCCTTCAATCAATATAGTAAGTTGTCTCCTTCATGCGACTTTGTGATGGGCGAAGAGTTGGTTCAATAATACTGTCAAAAAACTTGATGAGATTATCTTTTTTAGCTCAACCACCTAAAACATTAGTAGAAACTTACCTGTAGTATCAAAAGAAAAACCCGCCAAGTGCGAGACGGACTCGCGCACTAAGGGTTCCGTACCAGTATCGCAAACATCGTCAATAAAAATCACGTTTGTTGTATGGGAGCCCCACTTAAACATTTATTTTATTCTGTTTTTATATTTGTTGTTATAGCGGCAACAGAAATACATCATCTGAGAAAATTTCAACTGTCTAGTTATAACAGTTCTTGAGATACAGCCTGGTGACAGACAGACAGACAGACGGACCGCGGAGTCTTAGTAATAGTGTCCCGTTTTTACCCTTTGGGTACGGAAACCTAAATAAACGTGTTTAAATTTGAAGCTTATAATTATATATATTCAAATCGGTCAAGAATTCATACGTTGATTCACGTATAAATTCACTGATTTGTATATATGTTATGGACGTCATTATTCATAATGCCCGGGCAATTTGAAAAATGCCCAAAATGAGTCGGCAATATGATGAAAACTATTCAAATAATTAAATTGACCGGGCTTTCTAAATAATGCCCATCACTTAATGGGCAGGGTACTAAAAATATGTGTTTTATTAAATTATTTTAATGTTGATACTGATTTTAATATGGAATAGGTAAGTACGATTAGTATTTAAGGCAGGGCTCCTATTTCTGTCTGCAGGGTCTAAAGTAACCTAACATAAAGGAGATGACGGGAGCTGAGTTCGCTCGCCCACATTGCCCGTCATCTCCTTCAAACCTTACATATCCGTGTCGTGGTGCACTAAGCTCCCAAGCTCGCTTCGCTCGTTCTTCGACTAATTCACTGACCATTAATTATTATCAAATTGCCCAACAGTTACGTAGCAATATTCATAATGACCAGACAATGTGATAAATATAGAAGATTAAATCAGTATTCGTTACATTGTCTGATTTGACATGACTTTCCCTGATCAATCACTTGGTCCATGACATATATATTCAAATCGGTCAGTATTCCTACATTGATTTACGTATGAATTCTTACTGATTTGTATATATAAGCTTTAGTACCTACCTTCTCAAATCTAGTTTGATATTGTCATTCATCATCATTATTATACATTCCTTGAATGACCCACTGCTCGCTATAGGCTTCTTTTATTTTCTGCCATAATTCCTGATTCTGCGCGTCCCTCATCCAAGTCAGTTGTAATACCTATGATCTACTCTAAGAGCTCAAGGTAGGGCCCCATATCTTTCACTCATGAGCGTAATAATCTTACTAAATTCCTGAAACTACATAACATGAATCCTAAACTCCACACCAAATATCCTCCACTCATCATAATCATCATCATCATCATATCAGCCGAAAGACGTCCACTGATGGACATAGGCCTACCCCAAGCACCGCCACATTGACCGGTCCCGTGCGTGCCGCATCCAGCGGATCCCCGCAACCTTCACCAGGTCATCGGTCCACCTTGTGGGAGGCCTTCTAACGCAACGTTCTGCGAGCAATGTGCCCTGCCCTCTGCCACTTAAGTTTGGCAATTTTTCGGGTTATGTCGGTAATCCTGGTTCTCTTGCGGATCTCTACATTTCTGATTCAATCACGTAAGGATACTCCCAGCATAGCCCTCTCCATTGTCGTTTGGGTGATTGTAAGCTTTCTAATGAGGCCCATTATAAGCGACCACGTCTTTGAGCCATAGGTCATCACTGGCAACACACACTGGTCATAGACTTTCGTCCTCCACTCATCATCTGCCTAGCCTTTTTCCCAATTATTGTTGGGGTCTGCTTCCAGTCTTACCGGATTCAGCTGAATACCAGTGTTTTATATGGAGTGAATGCCTATCTGACCTCCACAACCCAGTTAGTGGGTAGCACGATACCTCTTGGTAAGACTGGTGTCAGATCTCAGGCTTCTGACTACCCGTAACGACTGTCTATCTTCAAATGACAGCCGGGACCAACGGCTTAGCTGCTTTCCGAAGCACGGAGGAAACTCGGTAAGTTGAAATGGTCACCCATCCACGGACCGACCTCGGCAAGCGTTGCTTAACCATGAAGATCGACCCGTGTGGCTATACATAGTGCCCTGATTAATCAATTGGTCGATGACATATATATTCAAACCGGTCAGAATTCCTACATTGATTTACGTATAAATTCTTTCTGATTTGTATTATATAAGCTTTAGTACCTACCTTCTCAAATCTTGTTTGATATTTTCACTCATCATCATCATTATTATATTTTACTTAAATGAATTTCCTGCTAACTATAGGCTTCCTTTCTTTTCTGCCATAAATCCTGATTCTGTGCGTCCCTCATCCAAGTCAGTTGTAGGGCCCCAGGTCTTTCACTCATGAGCGTAATAATCTTTCTAAATTCCTGAAAGTACATAACATGAAACCTAAACTTCACACCCAGTATCCTCCACTACCAAATCAAAAACATGTCAACATACCAAACCTTTTGTCCAGTTCAATATCACAACCCTCCGACTAGATGCAAAGATAATTATTTAATAAGATAATCCAATCCTTTCACTAATTGCTTCGCTCGGAACTCGGAGGCGTGTCGGTTGCGCCACGTCGCGACGTCGTGGGTAGATTTAATTAGCTCCAACTACTTTTTTTTTGTTACGTCATCAACACGGCCTCCATCACAATGGTGTTTACCAGTTATGCCTCTCAAAATGGTTGATTTTTCATTTTTTATTCCACCCGGAAAATGATTCCGGATTCCCATTAAATTGATGAGACGAAAAAAATTTTGATAAACAACTATGTTTTTGGTTATTAGATTTTTTGTGATTTTTGGTAAATGCTTAGTGAATGTTCATTTGGTGCTGTAAGTTCAAATTCATTCATTTCAGCCGCAAGACGTCCACTGCTGGACATAGGCCTCCCTCAGGCGTCGCAACATTACATATCTCCGACGACGTCTCGCTTCCGGCGGATTCCCGCAACCTGAACCAGATCATCGGTCCACACAGTGGCAGGCCTTCCAACGTATCGCGATTCTGCGAGCAATGAGCCCTAGCCATTCGCTGTTTTTCGGGGTATGTCGGCAACTTTGGTTCTCCTGCGTGCATCCTCATTTATGATGCGATCTCGCAAGGCAACTCCGACTTTAGCCGTCTCCATTGCCCTTTGGGTGACTTTAAGTTGTATAAGTACTGAGGTTAATTATATCAACATCCTCTTGGCCTTATCTTAATTAATTTGGGGTTGTTGCAACATGTTTTCATCTTCCAAACTTCTATATCAGTCGTCGGAGTCACTCCCTTTCTTGACATTTCATACGAGAGTTCACACCAGGCGGGCGAGCACAGCCTTCTGTGACAGGCTTGATACCCGTTTTCACCGACATCCCCTAAGTTTAAGGGATCTTCTAAGAGTGGTTAGGGGGCTGTATGAGGGTGGTTTCTGTTTCACATTTGTATTACAGTTTGGGTGCAAAAACCGTGATAAAATGCGTGACAGGCTGTGCTCGCCCGGCTGGGTATGTTGCGAACATCAGAACCAGCATCCACAGAAATGCAGTGCCATCATTTTCAATTTCAGCTCAGTATTGATCGACGCTGATTATAAATGCAGAAGTTAAACCTTTTATATGATGGAGATACCTCTCCTCCAAGATCTAGAATTCACTGAGCATTACCGAAATTAAATTTATTTTGCGCTTTGTAGTGTTTTTATTCGGAAGCCGGTTGTATCTTTTTTGGATATTATTTTCTTTAAATACAACATACCCTGGTTAGGATTCCAATACTAATAATACCTACCAAGATAGATAGCAGGTTATGCACAAGATACTTAATTATGTACTAATCTATTTCTAATCTAATTTCTAGTATAATACATAGCACCTAGGCAAACGAGCTCTGCTCGGGTGAAAATAGAGAAAACGACGAAAACTGTGAAACTTTTGGATATAAATTACCTACATACTTTTACCTGATTTTAAAAGAAAATAATTCAAATCAACATAATTATTTGCAATCCGAATTCAAATCCAAAATCAATATCTGATGCCAGTGATAAAATATCAGTATCAGAATCCGCAGATCTGAAAAAATGTGCATCAGCAACAACCCTGGTTCACATGGTCAATCTATCCTTTGTCTATACCTTACTCTTATAAGCCATGTATTGTATATTTACAGACGACAACACATTTTTTACGACATTTTCTTAATCGGACAATTCTGTTAAACCTCTTTTCTTTAACTCATTTTTTTAATTAAAATAAAGGGGCGTAGACATAGTAATACATTATGATAGGACACATTGTTGGATAACATTTTTTTATTATTTGAATGCAAGTGGATTTTATTTGTAAAACAAAGGTGTAAATATGTACATACGAGTACACGTACACATACACGTTGAATGGCAATGCTGATTCTTAACATTATTGATACACACCTTATATTGGGCTTTCTTTAACAACTCATCAATAAAACCAATCTCGAGATTTCTCTTCTCTCACGTTTAATACAAAGTAAACCACTGCATTGGAAGTAGTGACGTAACGACACACGAATAATATTTCGATCATCTTATTGGCCAGTGACATTAAGTGGACAGGTATCTCTTTCCAAGTCCTCACCTACCGAATGGCACCCACTGTTGAACTTAGACCTCTGAAGACTGTTGTTATGTAATGGTGGTTCTTGCAATGACTTTCTGCAACCTTTAAAATATCATCTGTCTATTATCTTTTGTTAAATGGACTTTAAGATAAGGTAAGGCTTGCGGGTGGTTAGTAAGTTGCTGTCAGTTGGTATACGAATTGCATTCAAAACAAATAAACTTCACATCACATCATCAGCCTATTAATGTTCCCACTGCTGGGACACAGGCCTCCTCTCTGTGAGAGGGAATGGGCCGTAATCCACCACGCGGGCCCAGTGCGGGTTGGTGGATGTCACATATCTTCGAATTTTTGGTTCTAGGACATGCCGGTTTCCTCACGATGTTTTCCTTCACCGTTTTTGAGAGCAGTGGTGAAGAAATAATTTAGACAAAGTAAAGCGCCTGCTTGGGCTCGAACCCACGACCTACAACTTGTAAGTCGCGGCTGATACCACTGGGCCACCACTGCTCTGACATACAAACAAATAAACTTACGAGATTGAAATTGCGCCAAATCAAAATACTTGACTCTATGCAGACAGCGCTGACTGAATATCCTAAGTAAAAAGTCATGATTCGAGGTTAGACTCTCGCCTATTTCTTCCTCCTATATTCGGCAAATTTGAATGATATTCCATAAACTGAAAATTAAAGATTTATACTATGCTCCTATTTTTAGGGTTCCGTAGCCAAATGGCAAAAAACGGAACCCTTATAGATTCGTCATGTCTGTCTGTCTGTCTGTCTGTCTGTCTGTCTGTCTGTCCGTCCGTATGTCACAGCCACTTTATTCCGAAACTATAAGAACTATGCTGTTGAAACTTGGTAAGTAGATGTATTCTGTGAACCGCATTAAGATTTTCACACAAAAATAAAAATAAAACAATAAATTTTGGGGGTTCCCATACTTGAAACTAAAACTAAAAATATTTTTTTTCATCAGACCCATACGTGTGGGGTATCTATGGATAGGTCTTCAAATATTATATTGAGGTTTCTAATATAATTTTTTTCTAAACTGAATAGTTTGCGCGAGAGACTCTGCCAAAGTGGTAAAATGTGTGTCCCCCCCCCTGTAACTTCTAAAATAAGAGAATGATAAAACTAAAAAAAATATATAATATACATTACTATGTAAACTACCAGCGAAAATTGGTTTGAACGAGATCTAGTAAGTAGTTTTTTTTTAATACGTCATAAATCGTAAACCGCAATTTACCAAGTACGGAACCCTTCGTGCGCGAGTCCGACTCGCACTTGGCCGGTTTTTTTTTCTTTTTGTTGATACATTATCTTTAGAAACACTAGAACCCTAAAAAAAAAAGTTAAATCAAAAAATCAAAAAACTCGACTGCTTCAAAAGCGAACTAAAAAGTCGTAAACAAGGAAAAAATCATGCTGTGCAGTCGGAGGATACATATTCGCGGGCTGGTTGACCAAAATCTGGTGTATCCTCCGCCTGCACAGCATGATTTTTTCCTTGTTTACGACTTTTTAGTTCGCTTTTGAAGCAGTCGGGTTTTTTGGTTTTTTGATTTAACTTTTTTTATTTATGACTTTTTAGTAAAGTTTTTTCTAATTAGATACATACCATATAAGTGTTATATATTTTTGAAATCTCCTCTTAAAATCCTTTATTTTGATACCCCACGCGATGGGTTTGGAAGCAAAAAAAAATTTGGGCCCCCACAATATGGCGCCCAAAATCCGCAATTTTTCTATTGACCAATTTTAATGTAGCCTATGACACTCGCAGGGTTAAGACGAATCGATTGACGTACGAATCATCAAAATCGGCCAACGCGTTTGTTCTCTGGAACGCCAGATAGGAACAAACATACATACATACATACTTACATACATACATACATACTTACATACATACTTACATACATACATACATACATACTTACATACATACATAGACTGATAAACACATTAGCCTCCTTCGGCAGTCGGGTAAAAATGCTCAAAATTGCGCTGTCAACAGAGGCTTAGTGTACAAATTTGACAAATATAAATGAAAAAAGAAAACATAGGGGCATAGTATATATCTTACTTTACCAGTTTATGGAATATCTTTTAAATTGGTACAATATTGGAGGAGGAAATCAACGAGAGCCAGACCTCGAATTATGACTTTTACTAAGGAAATTCAGCGCTCTCAAAAAATGCTCAAATTTGCACTGTCCTGTGCCTGTGTTTGTCTGCTTAGTGTACAAATTTGACAAATATAAACGAAAAAAAAAGGAAAACATAGGGACATAGTATATATCTTACTTTACTAGTTTACGGAATATCTTTTAAATTAGTCCAATATTGGAGAAGGAAATAGACGAGAGCCAAACCTTGAATTATGACTTAGAAAATTCAGTCGGCAGTCCTCTTAAGAGCGGACTCTAGTCAACAGGAATTTGAAAAATAGGTATTTGAAGAAACTATTGCCGTCGCGTCACCTCCAACCTCATTCCGTAAAGTGCGAAAAGGACAACTGCAGCTCAGGCTGATTTTACCTTCAAAAACTTTGACTAAAAGACGTTTCGTATTCTGCTGTTTTCTTCATGAAAACTGGTCTGATCTAAAAAATTCTTATATCAAAATTTAGAGGAAAAGTATATCTATGCTCCTCTCATTTCCTTTTTTGTTAAAAACTTATAAATTTTGTTTGAAAATCTTCTGAACACGGCGGTAAAAACGGGCATTTTTTTCGGCTTTTTGGATTGTCATATTTCTTTTTGTGATTATGTTTTGGAAAAAAGGAAATGATACAGGCACGTATTAATTAGACCTAGATTTTATGGAAAAAAATCATTGCTCTAGAGGCATTATCCATGAAGAAAACAGCAGAATGTGTTTGTATGGAGAAAGTCTCACTAGAGTCCCCTCTTAAGTTAGGTTTGAACGACACTAAACACTCTGTCTAGTACCTATAGCGTCTGATACTTTTATGCAAGCTTAAAAAACCTTACGTACGCTTAAAAAACACTACGTTATTCCAAATAACATACAATATCCATCGAGATTACCTCTAACCTGAGTAACACAATACTAATTCTGTCAGGAACTAATCGCGGCACGCTGATGGATGACATCGGTAATTGCCGACGACGTCGACGTTCGTCGTCGCGACTCAAAACACATTACACACTATTTTTCATTATTTATTCTGGACAAGCAACAGTTCTCGTAATCGAAGCTATTAGAGGTTTTTTGAGGAGGTTGGCTCTGCTAGATGTTGTGTGTGAAATGTTTATTTGTTTGTCCGTTTCAAGGATGAGGCTTTCGGAAGATTTTATTTCTGGTGTGTGTTTTTTTTTATATTCTTTAGGCTCGCGCTTGACCACTATCTCACCTGTTGGTAAGCGATGATGTGGTCGACGGTGAAACACGCTTGCCTAGAAATAACCTATTCACTCTTGACTTAAAGACCTCCAGATTGTAGCTGTCGGGAAACACAGACTCCGGCAGGGAATTCCACTAGCTGTACGCATAATAAAAGTGTTCCCAAAACGTTTAGTGCGTATGGTAGGGATGTCTACCATGTATCGATGGCGCATCGCCGTACGTCTGGTAGTCCGATGATGAAACGGGCTAGGTGGAATTAGATCGTGCAATTCTATCGCACACTCCCTGAAATGTAACCGATAAAAAAACCGACAGGCTGGCAAATCGGCGACGATGTTCAAGACTCTGAAAAATAACTCAAACTCTCTGTCTCTTAATGACTCTGAATATTTAATTAAAACCAGCCAAGTGCGTGTTGGTTTTCGCACATTTAGGGTTCCGTACCCGAAGGGTCCAAACGGAGCCCTATTGCTGTCACTCACCTATCCATCTGTCTGTCCGTCTGTCCGTCGTCTGTCACACAATTTTGTTCCGAAGATTTTTTTAACTTCCCTTTGACCTATGATCTTGAAATTTGGTGATAATGTTTATTATTACCTACGTTTACTTTACTAACAAATACCAATACATTAATATCTCTGTCCGATACGCGCTTGGCCGGTTTTATTTAGATATGAGTAAATTTCTGAAAACTCAAAAGTCAATAAGCGCGAAAATCTCTTTCACAAATCGCATGTAGGTCATATGTTCACTTGCATTTTCCCAAGCGCTACGAAAATTCTGCTCACAAAACCACCTTTGCAAACAATCATGGGATAATTGTCTATTTCCTCGCCAGCCTACCTTCAAAGACAAGCATAAACACCGAGCCAAAAACAATAAATAAAACCAATAAACAAAACAAACAATACCACTTCCAGCAGATCTATAGAATTGTATACAAAATCAGGTAGCGCCCGCCCGTCTACAGTTATTAAGACAGCCATTTAAAATGAACTCTTGTTTTAATTGAGTTATAGCCAACACTATGCCTATTTAACAAAGTAGCATATTACATGCATTTTATCGCATTTTAATTGGTATAATAAAAGCTAGGATATTATACTGAACGCTAATTGTCAGTTCATTCAACACTTAATAAATACGAGAATAGTGGTTATAAAAATATAAATCAATTACAAAGTTAATCCGGGATTGAATTAATTTGGACAAAGTGTTGTCGACTTTTTATGTTAGAGTGAGTGGTGATAGTTCTGTCGAATTTAAATTAATTCATAACAAGATTGTCTATGTTTCTTCCAGAATTTTGATAGGGAACGATGTTCAACAAAACGCTAGAAATGATTTATCTAGCTTTTAAATGATGTTAAATGCCCATGTTACACCCACTCCTATCAAGGTTGGAGACTCTACACTCGAAGTTGTGGGTGACTATGTCTACCTGGGACTAACGATCCAATTGGGTAGGGCCAACTTCGAGAAAGAGGTCAACCGTCGAATCTGTCTCGGCTGGGCAGCGTTCGGGAAGTTCCGCGGTATCTTCGCGTCCAACTTACCACAGTATCTCAAGACAGAAATCTATGACCAGTGTGTGTTGCCAATGATGACATATGGCTCTGAGACGTGGTCGCTTAAAATGGGCCTCATCAGAAAGCTTACAGTCACCCAAAGGGCAATGGAGAGGGCTATGCTCGGAGTTTCCTTGCGTGATCGAATCAGAAATGTATAGATCCGCAAGAGAACCAGGGTTACCGACATAGCCCGAAGAATTGCCAAACTTAAGTGGCAGTGGACAGGGCACATTGCTCGCAGAACGGATGGCCGATGGAGCAGAAAGGTTCTGGAGTAGCGACCGCTAACCGGAAGATGTTGCGTTGGAAGGCCTTCCACCAGGTGGATCGATGAGCTTATGAAGGCTGCGAGGATCCGCTGGACGCGAGACACATGGCACCGATCAATGTAGCGACGCTTGGGGGAGGCCTATGTCCAGTAGTGGACATCTTTCGGCTGATATGATGATGGTGAAATTTTAAATTATAATCGGATGAACCTTATATGGAATGACAAAAATACACAAATAGATTATGGAAAATTTAAAAACAGATGAATAAATGAATTCGATTTCGGCACTATCACGACTGAAAACTTAATAAAACTTTTTCCCAAAAAAATAAACCGACTTTCAAAGCAAAACGGTTAAAAGAGCAAAAATAGTTTCGGAAGTCGGTGTCTTTAGTAACTCTTATTTCTTTTTTCGTTTATTCCGAAGATTATTTTTGCTCTTTTCTTTTTATTGTTTTGCGTTGGAAGTCGATTTGTTTTTGTGAAATTATTTGAATTTTTCTGTTGTTTTAGTTTTGGTAATCCATCACTAAAAAGTGAGCAAGTTCAAAAAGGTAAAGGATTGACAATATACCGATAATAACTCAATTTACACAATCGTACTGTTCCTCGTTAAGGAGTTTGGTTGGATGTTCCATATCTTGAAAACTGCTGAACCGATTTGAATGAAACTTATATTGTACCTTAAGTTAAGAGATATCAAATCCAATAAAAAATAATGATTTAGATCCGATTACGAGCTTCGAAGATATGCGTGGACAAACATACATACAAATAAACATATCTACTAGCAAACATACAAACTAACAAACATACAAACTAACAAACATACAAACAAACAATCATACATACACTTATTAAATTTGGCACACATGTTTGGAAGCCCATACAGAGTAATATATATGTGAGTATTGTGCAATTCCAACAATATTACATTAATACGAATCAAATTGCTTACCCTTTTTTAGAAATCGGTAAAAATACGATTTAACGAACACATTATACGTACTTGCAAAAATATAATCCGTGACCTGCGCCGAAATACTTTAAATTCCATAAAAATTACATCTCCATACGGATAAAAATATGGAAGTCATAACGAAAAACAGCACAAAGTAATTGAAAACAAATAACACGCAGCTAAGACAACTTTAATATGTGACATTCCACATGATTACATGTCAAGTTAAACAATACGTTCTCACGGGTTAATGAACGTGAATTTCGGACTTGTGCGTAATAATTTAATGATATCCAGACACATTGTACACGTGAAAGTAAATCATTCCCACACTCCCATGTAAGAAACTAATCATTTTATTAAATGAAACGTGTAGTTGGGAAACGTGAGCGCCATTTTTCCACGCGTTCCAATTTCAATTATTTTCGAATTGCTTGTTTAATGCGTTCTTTTTTCAATTTAGCTCGATGAAATCAAACCTCTTTTTTTAATCCGTGTGTGAAAAAAAACGTACCTAACCTGTTGCTCTAAGTTTGTGGCCAAAATTGCCGAAGTGGCAGCAGGCTGGCCAAGTGGCAATGTCTGTCAAAGGATTGAGAGCCGTTGGAATCGACAAGAGCTTAAGTGGATATTGTGAATCAGTAAACACAGCAGGGAAGGCCCCCATCTAGATTGGACGACGAACTGAAACCGGCTGCCGGCTAAAGTAAAACGGTAGGGCAAAATTTGGGGAGCCCTAAGTCTTGATGTGTAAAATCCCTACAGACATTGATTACCCGAAGAAATTGCGTCCTACTAACCAATCTACTTTCAACAGTTTCCAATCATTCACCTGAAACAAAAGGGTACTAACTCAAAATTTTATTGAACTAGATTCCTTTACAACCAAGGAAATCGAACGCAAATTCAGTTGTTCAAGTATGAATCACGATGTCACAAGTTTTGTTCACCTCATAAAGAGACCGAAGCCAATAAAACCGCAAAAGAAATGAAAAAGCAAACGAGAATTTCTCACAGGGCAAGTGAATTTCAACTGTGACGTCGTTAATAAGTCAAATGTGAAATATTGGTCGATATTCGAATGGCGATGAGTGGCGACCTCGCTTCCGAAAACCATCACAGCGTCGACCACAGCAGAAACAAAAAGGTACACGCCGCCGGCGCGCTTCCGATTGCACTGCCAACGCTGAAAAATTACATGAACAACCCCCAACAAGGCGGGTTAATATATTACGGGTGCTCACTGCATTCGGTAGGGTTCTACCTGATGTTCTTTTTTCGAAATTCTAATTTTATCGACTGTGCTCCCCGTTTGGTCTAGGCTCTCGGTGATATAGCAACTGCCTCAGATATTCTACTCGGTAGTGCTTGCTTCATTTATGATATTTGATTAAAGAAATTTTTAATTGCTGTAAATGAATTTTAGAAATCAACGCACGGTATTATGCGTTTGATTGACTCTTAACGCTCTACTAACAATTGAACATTACGTTTTAAAAGTTTCGCAACAGTGAGTATACGAAACATTGGCAGTTTTTTTGCGATGCAGAGATATGTTTTAATTATTGATGTGCTTTATAACGTTGTCAAATCAGGATGAGGCGGCAGACATAATGGATGATGATAGCCCGCAAAACCCAGCTGCAATTTTTCAATGAGCGTTAATGTTTGCCATCAGAGTGTGTCCGAGGAGTCCTAATGAGTTTGCGCTCACAAATCTTTCGTAAATGGCTGCACTGATTTTTTTTAAGTAATCATGATGCACCTTGGTTTGTCCTTCAGCCTTCTGAGAAGTGAGCATGACTGTTACAAAAAAAAAACTGGACAATTAGGTACAACTTTGTTGCCATAAAAATTACAGCGTCCGGGGACGTGGACTTTCTTTTGTTTCGCACGCATCACTCCCGGAGCGAGCCGAATTGTGGCGACGACTTGTCAGCTAGCGGACACATGTTTTTGTTTTGACATATATTTCAACACAATGTTTTTTTAGGGACACATTTTTTTCTGAAAATCTGACAATTCCTTGCTCAAGGACTCAATTTGCGAAGCCTTACATTCACCACAGACACTTGGACTAGGGATGGGCAAATGGATAAAATATATCGATATATATCGTATCGATACTTTTCGAAAGTATCGATATATATTTTCTAAAAATATCGATATTCCGATATTTCGATATTTTTTGCTCAAGAGATTTCATACATACTCCCAAAGCATTCAAAATTCGTAAAAAAGAATAGAAATGAAGAAAACAGTATTTTTTATCAATGCTCGAGCGATAGAGTTAACGATGCGCGAGTAACATGCAAGGAGTTTCGAGTAACATTAAACACGAAACCAAAGTTGCGTTAAAAAAATATCGAAATTGATACGAATTCGATACTTTGAAATAAATATCGAATATCGATATATCGTGATTAAAAATATCGACAATATATATCGATAATGGTATGGAAAAATATCGATATTTTTTTCCCATACCTAACTTGGACAAGTAGTATCGAACGCACAATATAATATCGGTCGTCTACATTGTAAACACATGTGTAAATACGAAACACTAATGCGCACGGTAAAATATTTAACAGTCAGCTATAACAACTGGTTATTTTAATGTCTTCCAATTACAGTGTTCAGTCGGTTAACGATTTCGCTGGGCATTAACTATTCCAATTTTATGTTTGAGTCGGACGAAACGCGAAATTCTTCATATTTAAGGGTAACATTTACAACGTGCTTGCAATAATAGTTAAAATGAAACTAAGTAATTATATTGTGAAAGACGAAGCAGAATCGTCAACCCATAAAGAAGTCTACATCGGCGTTTTCAGCCACTTGATCGAATATAAATTGTAGATCTAAATTACTACTAAACACTGTTCTATGTTTCAGAGAAACATGCTGTCTCTCATACAGTCACCAATAAAATTTGCATCAAGAAAAAGTTTGAAAATTCTTGTTTGTTTTCCGCTATAAGTAAGCTACTTGTGGTCAGTAACATATTCAAGTCAGCCGTCACACGCTCAGCTTCCCGTTTCTGCACTCTCGTCCGGCTTGGTGACTTACGAATTTTATTATCTATGGCTTAAAATGATATATGACGGCTCTTAACTGGGGAATCATAAAATATTTTCTGTTTGTGAAATATTTCTGAAGCAATAAAGCAATAATTCACTACGGGACTACGGGGAAGACGACGGCCTTTATTTGCTGTCATAAATGTTCTGTTTATGGTGTACTTTTTTGCTGGCTGTACTGGAGACGGCCCAGGGATGCACATAAACTTCGGCTTTATCATTACGTACCTGTCTTCAGTTTTAACACTTAAGACTTTAAAACCTGTGCCTAGAGTCTAGAAACCTATTGCTTTTATTTCATATGTTTTATAGTATTCAATGTCAATATTTCCAATGGGTGGGGTTATCCAACTCAAAATTTATGTACAGTCACGTTCGACGAGGTACGTGTCCTTACGTGGGACAAAGCTATTAATTGGAATCTAAATGCAGTAGTGCCAGCTAAGACTAAGCTCACATGACGTGTTGGTTGTGTTACCAACAATAACGCGAAAGCGATTGTTGCTAACCTTTAAGAGATCACAACACTTTTCAGAGAAACACCATCAATGTCTTTGGAAACGTTCTAATCTCAAAGCTCTTCGGTCTTCCTTAACTACACAAGAGTTCAGTAAAGTAACTCTATTCAGAAGAATACGGTCAATCAGAAAGAATGTCTTCTTGCTGTACTATATATTATGTCCATAGCATCGTCTATAGCTAAGGCATTTTTATTAAAGTTTAGGAAGGTAACATCAGTTGTTAGTTCAGTGATCTCAACAATACACCCGTTAGGTACCGACACCGCCTTTTTAGAAAGAAGCCTGCCACGAAGCCTACCGTACCCCTTCGCATCCGCTTTAATTGGTACACTCATTGATCATAGCAGATCATTCGTTCTCGTCAACTAAATCAGAACTGACATGGAGGCGTCAATTCGTGCGTCGGCGTTTCACACGAGTGTGAAACTTAGGAAGTGTCGACGGGGGGCTCCATTAGTCAGCGTGATTAGTTCTCGAGAGCGTTAATGTTTCAATGAGATGAATAATCGCCGGCAACAGTGACAAATGCGCTTCGGTCTTTGCGCGCACGCACCTGACTCCCCCCACAAACGCGCCGCGCCATCACTCAGCATCACTATGTTATACGTACCAGATGAAGAGATTTATATTTATTAATGTTAGTGCCCCCAACGTTTTTGTTATTTTAAGGACTCGCACGAAATGAATTTCATTACCTCAACACTTATATGATGAGATGCATAAAATAAACGTAACTCGAATGTGACCGTTGGACGGAGTAGGCGATATGTGTGAAAGCATAGAAATAAACGTATGTCCGAGATTTTTATGAAGTATTATGGTCACTGTGTCTATTGATAAATGACTTGGCTTACGTATTCCGAGTCAAGGGTTAAAGTCGGCTGCGATCTAGAGTCGGGATCTTTTTCGAATTCTCGCGTCGAGTTTTTATCGAAGTGTGGCAGGATTTCGATGTGTGTCACTTTACTATGATTTAGCATTGATTGGGTCCTTTGAACTGAGCCGACTGTGCGTCAACGAGATTTACAACTGACGAGATAGCTACCGTCGTACCTTTGGTGTTATTGCGCTAAAATATTCGTATGAAGCACTCGGATGATATACAGTTTCCGAGAAGCCGAGACGTTAAGACCTTGCGGAGGAAATTATGGCAGGATTAGTTTCTAGACCTGTGATGCGGAGGATTTTATGTAGGAAACTGTTTGTGTGTATGTACAAATTGTACATTTGTACACAGATAGGGATGAAATGTGTTCGTGGCATAAATAAATGAGAAGTTTATTTATACGGTGTAAAAAGTTGGCTATTGGATTAGAATATGTATATCATTACAATGGAAGAGATCCTGATATTAAAGGTTGTTATTGAATAAAAAAACAGGATTTCAATGTGACATAAAATGAGCCAAATATTTAAAAAAATCTGTTTTAAACATTAAATTCGAAAATTGATTAGATCCAACCAAATGAATTTCAGTCAAGGAGCCAGTTTTTACAAGCTTTTAATTAACTTGCAATGTATGTATGTATGTAAGTAAGTGTGTTCGGGTCAAATGTCGCAACTGAATTTTAAAGCAGTTATCCTTCACCGATTAATTTG
Source organism: Orthosia gothica (assembly GCA_949775005.1). Taxonomy (NCBI): domain Eukaryota; kingdom Metazoa; phylum Arthropoda; class Insecta; order Lepidoptera; family Noctuidae; genus Orthosia; species Orthosia gothica. The sequence goes on along the minus strand of OX459062.1, from coordinate 6,033,274 downwards.
GATGACAATGCATGGTTAGCTAAGTTACATCATTCTAAATCGAATATGGCGGACGGCCTAAGATGGCGGACCAGTTATTTTTGTTCACTGCCATGATATGGGTATCAAATGAAAGGCTTTGCTGAGGAAAATACGAAAAAAAATACTACAAAATCTGACTCTTTATAATCGCAAATCAAAACCTAATAAGTACCTATTTACAGCAAAAGTATTTACGATTAATCGCAATAGCTTTAATCATTGGTCCATCACGCGCGTCTCGCGAGTCGCGACAAGGCGCGCTGATCCGTCCGACTCCGACCGACCGCCGACCCAACGCCTATCATAAATCATAACATTCGTGTTTGTGATTAATCAAACAGACCCGAGAATACACCTTGAGGTTCATATTTACCTACACGTACCTGTCAGGTGTAATATTAACAGGTATAAAACGTATTCCTTTATATTTCATTAGCCGAAGAATTTCGAAAGATATCCCCGGTTGGCACTTAGCCTAAAACATGACTAATGGATGCAGCTATGATATCAAAATCGTTTTAATAATTTGATTGAATGTTAGTCTCGTTTCGCAATGTACATCAACATCTGCCTAGCCTTTTTTCCCAATTATTTTGGGGTCGGCTTCCAGTCTTACCGGATTCAGCTGATTTCCAGTGTTTTACATGGAGCGACTGCCTATCTGACCTCCACAACCCAGTAACCGGGTAACACGGTACCTCTTGGCAAGACTGATGTCAGATCTCAGGTTTCTGACTACCCGTTACGACTGTCAATGATCTTCAAATGACAGCCGGGACCAACGGCTTAACGTGCTTTCCGAGGCACAGAGGAAACTCGCTATGTTGAAATGGTCACCCATCCATGGACCGACCTCGTCAAGCATTGCTTAACCTGGAAGATCGGCCCGTGCGGCTGTTATTATTTTGCCACGAGCTCGTACATGTATATGAAACAATATTTTTATAAGAGACTTTCACTGAAGATATTCTCGTCACGTTGCAGGATTTTATTGAATAAGATTCTCGGTGTCTTTTTTCGGGAAAATCTTTTTATTAAATCTATGTGCTCTCTTAAAACGTATAACAGTTATTAACCACGGAATTCGTAATCTTTTTTTACCTCCATTAATTACTTTCTAAATCATTTAATACAATTTCGTAACGTTGGAGTGCGGTCAGTGCGGTGGGCTAGCGGCGCGGGCGCATGCCACACAACACGATGATGTAGCGATTTGTACCATCATGTCGGTCTCATTTAAAACCCTCCTATTCCTTTTTTATATCAATAAATATTTTTATTATACATTCCACACTGATGTTGAATCGATCGTAATCAGGTTAATTCTTAAAATAGATCTGCATCTCCACTCGCGAATACCTCTCATTTATTTTTTTCTCCTCTTTCGAAACACATTTTGATCGGATTGTAAGTGCGTTCAATTTAAGTGACTTTTTGTCAATATCGATTACTACGACAGTAGTGCCAACCAATATGATTAAAATTAAATGCAAAATAAAATTCTATTACACACTGAGATGAAATATGTGAATTCGCGATTGAATTTGCCTTGTAACCGCTGCAAAAATTTTATCGAATATGCATTTTGGAACGTGGTTACTTTCAAATTCAATTTTGATTCTTTTTTCAAAAAAGTTTAATAAAGTTACCTACCGTTAGTTCCCCACGGCGATTGTTTATTGTTTTGTTTATCTTTTACAAACAACGTGAAAATAGAGCCGTTAATACGGTTAGACGAAGCTTACCAATTTGTTAGTAAATATTGTATCTTTTGTGCATCAAAAACCACATTTTTATTATGAATTAACATGTTTATATAGAGACTCATTTGGTCGAAGATCTTTTTCGATAGTTTTTCTTTTGCATTCTTGTGGTGTCATGACAATATGAGTCTTATTGTGATGCTTTTTGAATTATTTTCGTTTGAAGAGGTCGGCTTAGGTCCAGGCAGACTGGATGTCAAAGTTATGACGTGTTAGATTGATTATCGGATGGATGTTAAAATACGTTTTACGACTTTTTATGGCGAGCTTTCGGTGTAAACCCACCTTAACAGATTCGTTCGTGGTCATATCGGCTGTTGGAGATAAAAAAAAAGAATATCTTAAATTATAAAATGAGCTTTTATTTCTAAAGAAATGTTACCTATGAGTGTTACAAATAAAATGGGATGGCACTATTTATTTATAAACTAGCGTAAGACTCGCGGTTTCACCCGCGTTGTTCCCGTTCCCGTGAGAACACATAGATAAAAATTTGCCTATGTCACCCGGGGAGAGTGTAGCTGCCCAAAAGTTAAAGGATTTTTGAAATCGGTCCAGTAGTTTTTAAGTTTATTCGTTACATACAAAAATACAAATCTTTCCTCTTTATGATATTACAAGTATAAAGAATATAAGTATAGATATATAAAACATAAGATAACATAACATACATAACCCAATGACTTGGCGCGCGACGATGGGAAGAGACCAGACGGGATGACCATAATGCCTTGGAAGGTGGGTAGGCCTTTGGTGTGGGATGCAACATATGTCGACACCCTTGCGCCATCCCATCTTCTTAGCACGGCGGGCTGTGCTGGGGCAGCTGCTGCTGGTGCAGAAAACCTCAAACGGCGCAAATGCAACAACCTTATTGGAAGTTATATATTTGAGCCGTTTGGGGTTGAAACATTAGGTCCATGGGGTCCGAGTGCTCTTCGAGTATTTCGAGATGTAAGCAAACGGTTAGTCGACTCTTCACGTGGCTGGGCTTTTCCTTGGCCAGAGAATCAGCATTGCCATCCAACGTGGCAATGCTGCCAGCGTTCTGGGCACTTTTCACGTTGACAGCGATGTGGACGAATTTTATGACGCCCTATGACCCCCGCCCTTTTATTCGTAGTTTTATTTTATTTTTATTTAAGTGTATATAGAGGTAGTTATTTTTAATTAAGTATTTGAAATGATGTACTAAGTTAGTTAAAAATTGAATTATAAAACATTAATTCGCGTCGTTACAAACATACGTAACTAACTTTTCAACAACACTGCTTAAAATATACTTGGATTTATGAAAGATTTTTAACCATACCTTTATAGACTCGTCTGACACACGAATGTGAATGAGGTGCGCCAGTGCAGAATATGACAGATATGCTGGAGTGCCCCAAGTGCCCATACCTACACTTAAGAGGACCTCATGAAAGCCCCTGACGCTGCTATTGGCGTGGCTGCTTACTGGTCACAAAATATCTAAAGAGTTTGCCATTAAATCGAAAAGAAGAAGAAGCCATAGACTTACTAGACTCTTTCCCCGCGGCCGCAGTAGATTAGGAGAAGTGAAAAGAAGAGAGGCACTCAGGCTAAACTAACTAACATAACGTATGCTAGTTATAGACACATAATTACGTAAGTAAATAGCAATTAGAGCTAATTGGCATATCTCTCAATATAATTAGTCAAGAGATTCAGGAACACCCACGGAACCAAATACGGAACAGCACTAAAGAAACTTAAACCCTTCGAAATTCGAATTCGGTAACTGACGTAAAACGTAGCACGCCTCACGCAGCTTGGCGCCACAAAAAAGAAACAAAATTTGAAAAAAGAAGAAAATAATTTGTTTTAAAACAAATCTGTCGCAGGCGCACCCACACTTTACCTGTCACATATCCGGAATAACGCGGGGTCAATGCTCTGTGACCACCAGTGTATGACGCCAAAACATTTGACTCGCAGATCCTAGTTCCGATTGACATCCGTGTAGCAGGTGGCCATAGAGTTTTTAGATTGGTTATAAAAAAAAAAAATGTCAAGTTCGTGTGTAATCGGTTAATCAGTGTCATAGACTAATGGAAGTTGACCGCAAAGGATTTGGAATTCTCAAGGAAGTGCTCCAAGGTCTAATTTAAAGAGTGAACTCAGTGACAGCTGAACGCGGACCTCCGTGAGGATATATAGTCTGTTATTGCCTTCACTTCTGTTAATCTTAGCACGGGATAGGTAGGTTATCTCATGGCAAACCACAGCTCATCATTTACATTTATGCACAGTAGTAGATAAGTTATTTTCTAGCAGCAAGAAAACCATGATCAGGGGCGGCCTTAACCGCTAACGCCGGCCGAGTGGCATAAATTTGTGAGGCCCTTGTCTTTTTTGCAATGTACTTTTTGTATAGGTACCTATATGATAAAACTTGGCACATATTATTATTAATAAGTATTATTCTAGTAAAGTAAATAGTGAAGTTACTATGAAATATTTTACTTATACAAAGAAGAAAAGAGGAAGATCTCAAGCCACATGGTAGTCAACAGTAACTTGCGACTTGGAACGAGCAACTTACAGGACAGAGGACCATCCTGGCGCATCAGAACGTGGAGAGCCACCCTCAAATAATGGGATGAGGCAAAGAGGTAGTCGAGAAATACTTTACTTACCAACTTTATTTTATTATGATTAAATATATATGTTTGCTAAGTCTGAATTGTAAGCTTTTTGGGTGGTGTCGCGAGGCCCCTGCAAGTGCGAGGCCTTGGGTGAGTGCCCTGCTCGCCACCCCTTAAGGCCGCCACTGACCATTATTAAATGATAACGGTGCAATCACCTAAACATAAGACTTTTTACTTCACAATTTTGTCATCCCATATAAATCTATATTATATCCCATAACCATTTCGTAATCCCCATAGCAATTCCGATTTTATCCTTTGCGACAGGCGTCTAGCCTTGTACGCCATGGGGAAACCCATTAATTAACGGACATACTTATAATTATCACTGTCACGAATCTTTAAATGCTAAATAGTTCCTAGTTTCGATTCCGATCTCCGTTTTCGGTTCTGGGTGGTCTAGCCCAGTTTTTGTGGCACTTAGTACATATAAAAAGTTGAGAGTAGAATAATTTAAAAGGTGTCTAGAATGTAGTATTTAAATGAACCAGGTCTTATAGTAATGATAGATGAAATTAAAGAGGTTGATGGGACTGAATAGATACATTCCTTATTAAAAAAGCATATTATAAAATCAAGAAACGTTGAAGATAAGAAATTGGCTTTAGCTCCTTCTGCGCATGCGGCTTCCCTGGTACGTGGTATAAACGGTACAAATATGTGGATGTCTCTAAATATTCTCAATCTCATTTTTTCTTCTTTTAATAAGACTTTTTACAATGGTTTTCAATCATCTTTATATCCCTTTGCTAAGAATAGTTACAGCACTGATAACAACATTTGTGCCACATGTTAAATTTAGTCTTGTTATATTTTGTATAGATTATTTTACCGATAGTTTTGTAAATGTGTGAACATTGTAAGCCTTCTAGAATTGTAGATGCTTGTTAACATTTTATCTCGTTTTACTTTTTTTAAATCTTTTTTTTTATATAATATAAAATCTTTTTTTTTAGTTTCTTACGACTTATTGTTGGGCCTACGTTGTCCCCCCATCTAAGTATTAATGCTGTAACATGAAAATATTGTTAAACCAAACAATTTTTTAAAAGAGTAAACGTGGAGTTTCTTGCCGGTTCTTCTCCATAGGAAACGACCAACCCGAACCGTGCATCTTTTGTCGACGTTTTATAAGTGCCCATGTAGGCTTATGTGAATTTTGAAATTGGATCCATCTATACTCTGTGCGAGATTCCCAGAGTGTAGGAGAAGACATAATATGAATTTGGAAAATTAATTAGTGATAGTGCCTGTATTTCTTCATGGTATTCCTAGCAATACGTTCCAAGTAAAAGAGAGCGACACTTTTTAAGATCCCTTGTTCTTAAGAATCTCGAACAAACCCTCAGCGTTGATCATCAATAGTGAAAAAATGGTCTAAAACTATTCATAAATTTAAATAATGACGGTCCCCATAATTGCTTGCAGGTTGACCAACAAGTGTAACCTGTGTGACATCGGAAGCGGAAGCTGCTCCCACGCGGGGAGGGTTCCGGCGCGTGCGCACCGCGATCTGACATCACTTCCGGACGGGCCTTGATTGAGAGTGAGGTAACGGTTTATCACTGATTGCTCGCTGATTGTGTTGCCAGTGTTTTAGTATCCGTTGACAGTTATAATAAATGCAGATGTAGGAAAACAAACAACCGGCGTAAATGGAGTTGGATTGGTCACACGCTCCGGAGAGATTCCGATCCCATTCCTAAACAGGCCTTAGATTTGAATCCTCAAGGAAAAATGAAGCGAGGCTGTCCCCTTCAATCCTGGCGACGTACCGTATTAGCTGAAGCGACGAGCATTGGAATGACGTGGAGCGAGGTGAAGCGCGAAGCTCAAGACCGGTCTCGATGGAGGACTACTGTGGAAGCCCTCTGCCCCAGCTAGTGGACATAGGATCTTAAGTCAGGAAACCAAGGTAACATCGAGTAATAAATACAAATTTAAGCAACCAAGTTAATATCGAGCAATCAAGTTAGCAACAAAGATCCAATCTGTACGGCTTCGGCTTCAGCCTTCATAGATCGAACTAGCCATCTACAGACCTCGCTCAAAGTAAAACCTGTCAATGAAATAAAGGAAACTCACGAAACGTGGTCTACCAGTAGGTATACAGTTTCCATTTAATCATTCTTATATGAAAATATTCTGCAACACTAAAAACAATTAATCTAAAACTTATAAAGGCGAACGGCAGGTTTGTATGGGAATTTCGTACCACTAGTAAAATCTCGTGTTTTGGGATATTTTTTGTTTTAATTGGTAGTTAATATGATAGATAATCCCTTTTTAAATTCTTAGATTTTTAGAACTTAGGACATAAAAGTTATAACGAGTTTTATTTTTGGAGGTTATGTACTAGTGTACCAATGTAGATTGTTACAAATTGTAAATTGTTTGTTGCTATCTTTGTAGTGTTTTACTTACCATTAAGTAGATAGATTAAGATGAGGATCGTATCTACTCAGGGAATTAAGAGATACCTATGTCCAGCAGCGGACTGCAACAATTTGATATTGATGAGTTTGATTATATTTAATGTTATGTATTTCTATTTCTAAATAATTAATTATCATTTCAATATTTGTGTTATTTTACATAAGGCAATTTCTAAAAACATAACTGCGTTCAGTGTACGAATTTATTACGTTTATTTATTAAAATCTTTTTATTGATATTATTAATTAATCCGAATTTCTAAAAATAGTAAACTTACATGAAAATAAATGGCTTAGTTGCCTTAATAAGTGGTACAAATTCTATAACCGAACAACAAAAAAGTATGCGGTACAAAATCTGCCATTCAACCTTTCTGCAGCTGACTTGTAGGCTTTGCAGTTGGTAGATCAAATAGTCAATCGTGGGTGTTCCTACTGAGCTCTCTCAATCTTCTTGTAATCAAAGAGACTTAAGTAATCCGATTATCCTTTAGTGGCTATTAATAAATATGGGATTGTGGCTAATCCTCGTACCATCATCATACAATGTGTTCGCTTACTCACAAGTACTTAGATTTTGTTGTTAAGCTAGAAAGTTTAATACTAAATCATCTCGTCGTTAAACTTAAAAATTATATACACTTCGCATGCACCCACATGCTTCTCACAAGACATATAACATGGCATTTCCCTACTTTGTAACAGTCCATAAAACAGAGACAGCTACAAACTTTTGCAAAACATAATTACTATCCATTATTCCATTTGCTAACTCCATGCGTCAAGAACGACACACCTACACGGCACTCCGACTCCGTTCCACATTCGTACTTTCAATCAATGCCATTGTTTGTCTAATTACAGCCCGTCCTTACTCGTAATGATACAGTTTCGTTTGTTTCTAACAACACCAACGCGCTTATTCATCAAAAAGACTCACCGACAAACAGGTCGGCTCACAACTAATTCGTGCATTGTACTGCTATAATTTGCCATAAGCAACACTTACTATCTCTCGTTATCTCCAACTTGAAGCGTTATGCCTCATAAGAACCACGTAATAGGGGCATCTTTAAAAGCCGCCGAATTATCATAATGAGCAATAACCAATTGCACGAAGCTCACGTCAAATCGGCTTAACTCATGTAAATTTATGGTTATAACTCAACTTTTTTTGTGTTTTAAGTCAAATTACTGCGTTTTAAGCGATGAGCCGCAACGGGGCCCTATTAGCGGCCAAATGGCGTATGGCGGGAACGATTCGTGAAAGAAATCAAATTACAATAACGATGCACGCTACTCGGCAGGCCACCGATACCTAAATAACGGGTTACGTCTAATTTATAAGAGGTAAATTGTAGGATGCCACGCGCTAGAGATGTGTCATTAGACGTCCCTCGTAGCCCAAGAATTATGTTTGGTTAGGTTTGTTCACGATGATTATACGTATTAGTTCCGAGCTCAATAAAACGGAAGCTCGTTGTCTCGTTTGCTGTGTTACGTAGGAAGTACATATGGTAAATTATTTTGGAATTTAAGTTTAACGCAGTTAATATAAATTATATTCCCACTGCAATTAAGGCTAATGAGGCCCGCCGCGACGTCCCCGAGAAGATATACAAGCCAGCCCGCGCAATGCTGTGCCTTAGTTAGAATCTAGTTAGTTAATTGGAGTTTCTTGTCCGTTCTTCTCCACGTAGGCTTTTTCCGAACGGATGGTAGAATCACTTTATTAAGACCCAGCCTTAGTTGTCCCCCCAGCGACGCCCTGAGCCGAGGTTCGAGGTTAGCCCTCAGCGTTGTCGCTTAGGTTTAGTAATTTTGTGCCTGTCTGGAGGCTATATAGCTTAGTCTCCACGGGGAAGTACGGTAAAGCAGAAGACGGGCACTTTGACCGACCTGCGAGACGCCAAGAAAAAAAAAGTAAAGCTATGAAACCATAGAATCTTCTGCAATCTTACTACATTCTTGCGGTTTCCTAAGACGAGCAAAACTTCGGTAATGAAATCTTGAGTCAATGAACATATTAAGTATCTTTCTCCTTTTCCATATTTCCGATACTTGAAAAGGTGCCCTGGAAACTGTGCTTGCAATTACATTTTTGCTGCCTAGAGTTTTCCAAGCTTTTGCCTACCCTATGATGAATCTGATACAGATGACAAGAATATTGTATGAGTTTGCAACAATTTCGTAATAAAATTTGTAATACTTGGAAGTGTCAAGTTAGGCATTTGCAACCTGTCCCAGACATCCACCTGACATTGCTCCCACATCAATTCGCCAAACCAGCATAGGGTCGTTTAATTTTAGATCCATTAGCGCTGAAAACTCATTAAACCATTAAACAGGGTAACATGACATTCTTCCCTTCCAATTTCGTGTTTCATCCCAAAAATTTGGTAACGAGAGCCGAGACAGTGTGTCTACGTATGTGGATGTACCGGCAGCATGCAGGTAGGCATGAATGGCCGGCGTCCCGCTGCTAGTGAGTTATGTTGGGCCCCTGGGGCGCAGCGCGGGGCTCCTTCACACCTCCGCCCGCGTGTGGTCCCGCGGTTTACGACGCCAGAGCTGCTGCGCGCGCGCTGGTCCGTCCATGCAATATTGCGGCAGCTATCTGCAGAAGTGAGGAAGTGGATTTACATTCACATTTTTTCTAGCAATCATGTCTTCTGAAGAAAATACTTTATGGGCAGGTTTCTAAATTGAATATTAGGAGTTAAGAACGTGTTTTGCCAAATTTTGTCAGGTTTTCATGCTAAAGTAGACTTTAGCAAACACTCAATTTCAAATAGTTAATTCAGAAGTCGGGATGGTTTCTTAAACCAAACATATTAGACTCAATATCCGCCCTTCATTTCTGGATTTTTACCCGTTAGATAGTAAGTCTCACCACCTTACATTGAACTTACCTACTTAGTCTTACCTTATAACCCCTAGCGGAAGACAGGTGGTTTAGTAGTTTTGCCAGGTCACAGATAATTATAATACTAGCATACAGATGCCTCATCCCATACAAACCGTGCCGACGTAAAGTAGCGTCTTTTGGCTAAACCAATTATTTTACTAAAATACATCGAGGCGGTCAATTCTCTCCCAAGCGATAGATGCAGTTAGCAGTGACTTGCAAGTAAAAGAGTTTCTTGAAATACAGTGACGATTTTATTTATATTATTTTTTTTTTCACGTTTTTACCGTTTCATTGTACCAAAATGTGCGACACTACATATAAAAAAATTCAAGCGGAATGCCTCAGAAATTTAAAACCGCGCCATCTATTGGAATGAATTTGAAATGATCCGTCAAATAATCTTTGAAATGTGAATTAAGAGCCCAATATTTCATAAATTTATTCTTAGGAGTGTTGATTAAACAATAACATACAATTTTTATGAACAATTCTAGAAAATGTTAATTATATAACGCGCCATCTAGTGAAATTTATTTAAACCAAATTTTCATTCTGAGCTGGAAACAATTTATCGGACGCGGCTGAGGGACGCGACTTACAGCCGCGGCTGATATGTGTGCACAGTCGTATGGGACGCGGCTGCCAGATCAGATCTCTATCAGACGTCCGAACGCCCAAGGTCATGTACGCGACTTACGTCCGATATTTTGCACAATGTAATGTACATTCATTACCCAGATACTCTATAAGTCGCGGCTGTCAGTCGTGTCCGTATAAGCCGCGTCCGATAATTTGTTTCCAGCTACTGTCGGGTCCGCGTGGCCAGGTATATACATGGCAATAGTCTCACCAGTAAACCATTCACCTTGCTATATCATAACCGCCTTAAACTCTTCATGGGAACACATACATACGTCCAAAAGTGATGAAAGAGATTTGCTGGACACAAACTCAAAGTATTCATATTAAGACGGTACCCTGACCAAAAAATCGGCATGAGATATGAGCATTCCTATTGGTCTAGCGGCACTGGTGGTGCATGAATTACAGTAGTGAATACGCCCAGATTTCAGAATAAAATCTTTATAAAATCGAATATTGGTCTTTTGAAAAAAAAAACTACAAAAATGTTTGTTATTAAATTGTCTATCCATTTGTGTTCGAACAAAAAATAATTAATGAACACTTTACGAGGAGATGCATAATATCAATAATTATTTCTCATTTTTATGTTTTTTTGGAAGGAGATTAGTGAAATATATACAACATTTAAAAAAAAACTAAATCTACCATTTTAGAATCAATATTATGTAGAAATTTAATGTATTTTTATTAATTGATATTTCTTTTTAAATAACGAGTAGATAGCTCCTAAAAACAGCACAAAAAACGGCATGCGCGGCGTTTTGCTCGGGGTACCGCCTTAACGTGTCTAGAAGCATTCGGTCATCTATTTAATTTAGGAAATTTTGTGTGTTTTGGAATACCTGTTGCTATTGTCCTGGAGGAATCTGGAATATCCAGAGTCCAAGACAATAAGAAATCTTTAATTGTTTAATCCTTTAAATGAACTTGTCTACACATTTAGCAATAACTTATTACACGTTTTATGAATTTTATTTTATTTATTGACATTTTAATTCTCTGACATTTTTACTTTTTGACAATTTTAATCGCAATTTTAAATAACGTCTTTCTTATTTAATTTATACCTAGATCCCTGTAATTATTTTAAATTCATTCAATTGTTTTCGTGTCATGTACTTATTACTAACATTAATTATAAGTTGTGTACTAACAAAAAACAAGTAAAATTACAAAATTTAATAACCCCCGACACATTTATCTTGCGAAAACACCCCGATTCAAACAGTAAAACGCCAATAACTTTTGAACGGCTGAACCGATTTTATTCAAACATAGCTAAGAACACTCTCGACAAAATCACCTTTCAAACAAAAAAAAAAAAATCAAAATCGGTTCATCCATTTAGGCGCTATGATGCCACAGACAGACACACAGATACACTGATACACATATACACACGTAAAACTTATTCCCTTATTCCCTTCTTTTTCCGGCGGGGGTTAATGAACTCCAAAATTGTCTGAATTTGAAAATAATTTAATTTAATTCTAACACTAAAAGCTCCTTACAAATTTAATTAATTATTACTAAAAAATATTCTTGGGTGCATTCCACATAGCGCATCCCGAAACGCACCTAAATCTTCCGGCGTTACTAGTAGATATCCTTACCGTAAGATATTATAATATTAGTCACATTAGTGTGTATATTTTACCGAGGAATTATTTTATTTGTTAGACTTATTACGACCTGCCGGGTTTCCTGCGAGATACGATACAGGCCGGTGCCATTTTTATTAGACAGGAAGGAAATTCTAACGTTTAATATATTCTAAGTAAAACGTTTGAGGTTTATTTATAACAGTCGTATTCGTATACCCTTCGATCCGGTTTGGATGTCTGGTGGACTGGTGGAGCGAGCCTCTTGTGATATTGGAAGTAGATAATGTACACCTAGTGGTACAAATAGGTACCGATAAGTATTAGTAAAGGGGCGTCTAAACGGGCTATATTTTACGACAATTTGTGGCTGCAATTATTGGCAAACATTGCCCAGCCATCAAAAAAACATTTTAGTGCATTTTATGGCTGAGCAATCAATTGCAGGCAACATGTTGCAATATGGCTGCAATAGTATGGCCTTTGATTCAGAACCCTTTAATGAGCCACACAATCCAGCAACAATGGCCGACGAAATGACGCTCATCGCAGCCGCTTACATTGTTTTGGCAGAAAAAGGAAAAAAAAGGATACGAATGTGGATTCGACCCTACCTAAGTAGGCGTGACACTTTGGATTCCGCAGGCAAGGAATTAATGCTGGATAAATACTTATTTAAAAATTTTTACTTCACGTCGCGCAGAAGGTGAAACGCAAAGTACTTCACGTCGCAGGGAGAAAGGGACGCGCATATACAGTAAAACAGAACAACAATATAGATGGCCCAGATATATTGCAGTATTTTCGATTGCGAGGCGATCGTTCGGCCACACGCCGGCTACACATAAAAACATTTTGACATACCAAAAAATATGTAGCTATAATGCCGGGCCATCCTTAAAATATTGCATAGTGTGGCTGGTATTGCTAGCAATGTTGCCGGCCACAGTATTGCAGCCACAAATTGTCGTAAAATATAGCCCGTTTAGACGCCCCTTAATACCAGGAGAAAATGTTGACCGTGTTTCGTGCCACCTTCACTTTGCATGTATGTCGTCTTGTGAACTGAAAAATAAACTAAGGTAAGTTACAATGAATTTGCAGTGTTGTCAGGGAAAGTTTACGAATGTTCTTAAATTGAGGAAGCCATATGTGCATCCGACTGCACAATTTTTAGGGTTCCGTACCCAATTGTAAAAACGGGACCCTATTACTAAGAATCCACTGTCCGTCTGTCTTTCTGTCACCAGGCTGTATCTCATATACCGTGATAGCTAGACAGTTAAAATTTTTACAAATACCGTAAACCGGCCAAGTGTGAGTCGGACTCGCGCACGAAGGGTTCCGTACGATTATCGCAAAAAACGGCAATATATCACGTTTTTTGTATGGGAGTCCCACTTAAATATTTATTTTATTCTGTTTTTAGTATTTGTTGTTATAGCGGCTATATAAATTTCAACTGTCTAGCTATCACGATTCATGAGATACAACTTGGTGACAGACAGACAGACGGACAGTGGAGTCGGGTTCCGTTTTTACCCTTTGGGTACGGAACCCTAAAACAAAATAAAATACATATTTAAGTGGAGCTCCTATACAACAAACGTTTCTTTTTTTAACATTTTTTTACGTTTTTGCGATAATGGTACGGAACCCTTGGTGTGCGAGTCCGACTCGCACTTGGTCGGTTTTTTCTTTTAGACGAGGAATGTCCGAGTATCAGCATGTTGTTAGATTGAAGAACCCATATTGGCATCTGACTAAATGTTCAATTGAGAACCTCCGCAAATATTTGTAAATTCAATTTAATTGCCTTAAAATTGTATCCCTTCCATTAGACCTTTATTTCTCAGTTAGCAGATTAGCTATATCATTGCTATATATCAAACACTATATAGGAAGGTATGTATAAAAACGAGGGGTCTTAACACTGACAGTTCCTACTGTAAGCCTTGTTATTTATCGTCGTCCCACTGGCCGCACCAAGATTTATACCGTCCAGAGGAAATCATGACGGAGAAGCTTTTTGTTATTACTGCTTTCGTACTGAAAAAGTGTTATTTAAATTGGGTTTTTTCTTTGTTTAATGTCGTTAGAGCAATCGGGTTTCTGTAATAAACTAAACTTTCCAGTTGTGGATTCTGACTTATCTTTTTAATCACCACTATTAAACCACCGCCGGAAAAAGAGGGGTGTTATAAGTTTCACGTGTGTTGCTGTGTATCTGTGTGTCTGTCTGTGGCATCATAGAGTCCAAACGGATGAACCGATTTTGATTTAGTTTTTTAGTTTAAAAGGATACTTAATCGAGAGTGTTCTTAACTATGTTTGAATAAAATCGGTTTAGCCGTTCAAAAGTTATGGGTGTTTTACTGTTTGAATCGGGGTGTTTTCGCAAGACATCGTGTCATAATTACGTGTTCAATAGATTGCCGATCGAAGCGTATCTACTATGTACTATGTACTAGTAGCATGAAATAAAAATGTGTTGGAGTTTTTTCAAATTTTGAAATTTTACCTTTTTTCTATTTTTATACAAAATTAAGCATTTGTGTAAGTTCGGTAATTTTTATCGCCCTCCTTCGAAACCATCCACATTAAATCTCGTTAAATGGCAGGTCAAAACCATTATATATTATTTCCTTTAGACATTTTGTTTCTTATAATCTATAAGTAATATTTTTATTAAATAAATAAAAAAACTAAAACATTTAAAAGCATAAAAAAATAGAGGCCTACCGGTATCGGGAACAGGGTCCAAGCTACGGGCGGTCAGGTCTCCAGAGAGAGGAACCTCCTAGCAATACGAGCCGTGTCCAGCAGTACTGCTTTCTGGATCAGGCCCTAGACCCAGCCGCCTAACGAGAGCCTCCTAAGGTGATGGTCGAGGCTCGTGGCTATTAAGCCATTGGTCCACATCCCACATGTCGACAACCTCGCGAGCCAAGTCAAGATACTTGATTTGCTTATCTTTATTTATTTTATCATTATACAATTATAATTGAAGAATTACCAACATGCTTGCAGTTTTGGCGATAAAAACCTCTACCTCACTCGTATGCTTTTCATAAAGTTAGGTAAACACTTCATCCAACACATAAAATTCAAATTACAATCACAGTTCAATCAACAACCAATCACAAACAAATTAGCAGTAAATCACAATAAGCGCCGTTCAAAGGTCACTTCGGGCAGTTTCACGTGTTAGGTATTTTAACAAAATCTCAGTACTGCACCTGCGTGTGTCCCCTTGAGTCGTGACCGGTAACCGCACGGAATGACCTAGGAGCGTCGTCTGCGGGGGCGAAGATTTATTAAACGGCTACTGCTTTACCGGACAGCGGAGGTCGATTTAAGTGAAATTTATTTATGCATTTGTATGTAGTTATTGGTCGTTGCTAGTTATAATGTCGGATATAATAGTGGGTATGATCGTATGGTGGTCGTTGGGCGGTCAAGGGTTTTGTTGACTCGAACACTAATGGTTAATTTAGATAAATTAATGATATTTTGGCTTCATGCGGAAGACAGGACTTTAGGAATCGGAAACTAAATAAGTGACAGATTCATGTCGTAGTAAATATATGTCGGGTTTAGTCAATAGTTCGGACGTCGGAACAAATCACAAGCACGCCCCTGGCGGCAATCAAGAACAACTACGCATTGGCGCGCTTTTTCTAACCACTTGCGTGGTAGGGACAGCAGAATATGGCAGTTGAGTACTGACCTGACAGCCTTAGAGCTAACAGGTCGTAGAATCAGTGTCGATCCGTAATATTAGTAAGCAAGATTGTTACTGTGAATATTTGAATAAACCCAGTGTATCGAATAATTTGTGTGATTTCATTTTCACGATTGTACCCACCGACCTGACCACACACGATGTCTTAACCTTAGGGAATTCATCCTGACTGCCCAATGGTTTGCATCTATCGGACACCCTTGATGCGACATATATATGACTTTGTCTGGACAAAGACAGAAAAGCAAAACACCATTTTAATATTTTGATTTTCAGTTGTCATTTCAAATGTTACTTGAACAAAACATGACTAACTAAGGTAACCTTAATTTAACTAAGCAAAACATATTTATTTTACTAAACCTCCAACATCAATAACAGCCTTGCGAGAACACAACGCGGTACATTACCTGCTGCAACCTAGCAAAAAACCTCAAATCATCGTGCCTAAAAAATTCGACAATTACATGTATATGTAACTGTTGATTCTTCACACGGTCATCTATCTACACCCACATATACATTATACATGTATATGAGTATACATCTTGATAATAAGTGGACATATTATAAAAAAAAACGACTCATCATCTCAACTAATTTGCATCGATGCGTGCAATCCGAGGCACTTGTACCGTCTTCAGCATAATTGTATGGCCAGTAAGAACTGATTACAATGGGCTGTGCTTGCATGTACTCCTTATAGAGTACGCATATCTCTCTTACGTGTTTTGTGTTTCAATTTCGATGCGTAGCTTTGGAGTCAGTTTCTCAATATGAATGTGAGAGAGGAACGAAAAGAAAACAGCCTTATTACCGTATCTTTTGCGAGAGCAAAACGATAGCTATTTTTGAGCAATCATTGGTCTTCTATACAGAAGTTTTTGATTTGTTGGCGGTTTTTTTTTTTTAATAAGTCCATTTGACAAACAGCGAGCGATTAGCAAACGATTGTGTAGGACCTACCATACCTACACTGCAGGTAATGTCGACTTTTATCACTTAAAGCGTTTGATCGCTATCGTTTTGCTCTTGCAAAAGATATGTAGTAACTAGTAAGTTTAAGTTTTGCTATGTTCTTATGAGTTCATGATTCTTAGTTGTCGAAAACTCCTAAAATGATCGTGAAGATTAAGTCTCCTTTCTGACGGGTCTTGACTTCTTGACAATGGCGAATCCTTTAGTGAAAATCGGCAATACATAAAATTTTGATAACACAAGTAAAATTTCAAAATTTAAAAAACCCGTGACACATTTATCTTGCGAAAACACCCCGATTCAAACAGTTAAACGCCCATTACTTTTGAACAGCTGAACCGATTTTATTCAATCATAGCTAAGAACACTCTCGACAAAATCACCTTTCAAACAACAAAAAAACTAAATCAAAATCGGTTCATCCGTTTAGGCGCTATGATGCCACAGACAGACACACAGATACACAGCAACACACGTGAAACTTATAACACCCCTCTTTTTCCGCCGGGGGTTAAAAATAGATGAAATAAAACTAATGCCAATTTAGCGACACTAACACATTAAGGATATAGATTGTAGATCTACGTTTTAATTGGCTCCAGATGGACCCCGTTATGATTAGTGTAATGAGATCCAAATTGATACAGATACAGCCAATCTCTACGTATAGCTACTACCTACTACCGGAGCTATTAGATTAACTAAGATGTTGTTATCTGATAAGCCCGTAATTGGATTATTTTTTATTTAGTTTTCGTTTACTAAGAATTGCGGCTGCGCTGGCGTTTACGACCTAATGAACTAAAGTCAACAAGTCGTCCAGAATATTTGTTTTTGCATAGAATGGTCATACGGTAGCTTTTAAATATCTTAGTTGGGACTACAAAGCTTCTACGCAATGTAGGAAAAACGTAGACAGTGCTACGTGGGTGCTAAACAACTTAGGCAAAGCGTAGACTTTGCTACGCGACTACTCCGCAGCTTTGTCAAAGCGTACACTTTGCTACGCGACTACTCCGCAGCTTTGTCAAAGCGTACACTTTGCTACGCGACTACTCCGCAGCTTTGTCAAAGCGTACACTTTGCTACGCGACTACTCCGCGGCTTTGTCAAAGCGTACACTTTGCTACGCGACTACTCGAAGCGAAGACTGAGCTACGTAGCTGTTTCATAGCTAAATCAAATTGTAGACGCTGCTACGCGACTACTACGCAGTGTAGGCAAGACGTAGGCGCTGCTACGCGGGTCCTACGCTGCGGAGGCATAGCATAGATACTGCTACGCGAATACGCGATTACTACGCTGTGCATACGTTCGACATTCAAGACTCTCAAGGTGCACTAATAAAAGAAGATTGTGGTATTTTAAAAAGACTGGGCAATTCATAAATTCGTATTTACAAGTTCAGCATGAAGATATAAGAGAAACCTAACAGTATGCTGTACTATAGTTATTGTTCGTTTTAATAAAACAAAAGGTTTGAAACATACAACAAGGTTTAAAACCAAACCTATAAATATCAGGGTTGACGCCCATTATGTTTAATAGCTACAATTATATGCGTACAGCAAATAAAATTTATGTGTAATACATAACTCTTGTTCTTAAATTTTCAATAAACACAAGTCTCCATGACGTATTTTATATTGTCTGATTTTATGTTCGTAATAAAATATTGTTGAACTAGGATAGACGAACGACTGTGGCTGAGATAAAGCATAAAACTAAGACACTTATAGGCAATACCAGATCTGAGTTGATACGAGATATTTATCTATACTATAATATTATAAAGCTAAAGAGTTTGTTTGTTAGTTTGTTTGAACGCGCTAATCTCAGGAATTACTGGTTGGAATTGAAAAATTATTTTTGTGTTGGACAGTCCATTTATCGAGGCAGGTTATAGGCTATATAACATCAAGCTACGACCAATAGGAGCGGCGCATAAATTAAAAATGTTGCAAAAAAGGGCAAAATTATTCCTTTTTGAGAGCTTCCGTTGCGTGCGCTAAGTAAACGCTTTAAGGCGGTACCCCGAGCAAAACGCCGCGCAAGCCGTTTTTTGTACTGTTTTTAGGAGCTATCTACTCGTTATTTAAAAAGAAATATCAATTAATAAAAATACATTAAATTTCTACATAATATTGATTCTAAAATGGTAGATTTAGTTTTTTTTAAATGTTGTATATATTTCACTAATCTACTTCCAAAAAAACATAAAAATGAGAAATAATTATTGATAATATGCATCTCCTCGTAAAGTGTTCATTGAATATTTTTTGTACTAACACTAATGGATAGACAATTTAATAACGAACATTTTTGTAGAATTATTTTTTTCAAAAGACCATAATTCGATTTTATAAAGATTTTATTCTAAAATCTGGGCGTATTCACTACTGTAATTCATGCGCCACCAGTGCCGCTAGACCAATAGGAACGCTCATATCTCGTGCCGATTTTTTGATCAGGGTACCGTCTTAAGTTACGCAACAATCATGTATGTAGGGTAGGTAGGGCAGGGTAAGTAGGGTAGATGGGTGGTAGGTAGCCAGTTGACCGGAGCGTAGCCGCGTGGGACAGCTAGTTTATTTATATGTCCGGCCTAGCTCAAGGATAATAACTCAACTTCAATATCTTCGTAGGTCACATAAACCATTCGGCGTTTTACATTTAAAGAGGAAGTCGAAATGTCGGTTTTGTCTGTAAATTCATGGAAATCCTTACGCTACTCTTATTCACACACATAATTCTGGAAGTTGTGAGATTATTATTTTTTTATTATTATTGATAGGCTCGCGCTTGACCACTATCTCATTTGATGGTAAGCGATGATATGGTCGACGGTGTAAGACGCTTGCCTAGAAGAAACCTTTTCACTCTTGACTTTAAAACCCCGAGGTTGTAGCTATCGGGAAACACAGACTCTGGCAGGGAATTCCACTCCTTAGTTAGCATAATGAAAGTATTTCCAAAACGTATGGGTGATGTCCACCATGTACCCATGGCACATCGCTGTACGTCTTGTAGACCGATGATGAAACGGGCTTGGCGGAATCAGATCTTGCAATTCCATCGCACACTCCCCGAAATGCAATCGATAAAAACCGAGAAGCTGGCAACTCGGCGACGATGTTCAAGGCTCAGCTAAAGCCTCTTCAACCAATTCTTCTAAGATTCATGTCGTAAAGTTAATTTTATAATTAAAAACAAAAACTAAGAAGTTTTATAAAAATTGAACATTGGTGAGTACCAAAAATCGACACCATAAATCGTTACACGTGTTTTTTGTGTTGCCTAGTGTTAAAATAAAAACATATATCGTCAAGAATCTTCGATGAATTATTAAATCGAAGGACGAATTAGGAAAGAAATAATTTCCTTAAAATTTGTCAGAATATTTCGTCTGTCGTGTGTTGAGATTGTTTTTGGGTCGACATACAAAGAACCTTAAAATAACTGTTCTAAAGGAAATTCGTTCCAAACAGCAACAAAAAAAAGCGAGATTAAACCAGTTCATTCTAGATTTCATTTGCGGATTCATTCTCTTAGATTAAGTTAGTGCGACCACTAGTTCATTGTTGCATTTTCATGAGAACTTTAATAAAGACCTTCCACACATAGCACAATACTCGTATCTCAAGCCCACGCGGCGACCGCGGGAGCCCGCGACTCCTTGTCAAGCGAATAAACTGCGATTCTTACGGCTAGTGTGAAATGTTGCTTACATTAAATATGAATATATTTTAATAAATGCACCATGTGCTAGTAATATGGCCAGTTTATGGCCGCGGAATAAATGGTGTTGGGGATACGCGAATGTGAGGTACGGTTTAAAATTTAATTTAATTTGTTTATTGCGATGATGTGGCTTCATAATTCGTTTTAAATCATTGAACAATATTTCATGTTTTAATCATCCAATTAATCTGCCTAGCCTTTTCCCAACTATGTTGGGGTCGGCTTTCAGTCTAACCGGATTCAGCTGAGTACTAGTGTTTTACATGGAGCGACTGCCTGTCTGACCTCCACAACCCAGGAACTACCCTACCCCTGGTACCTCTTGGCTAGACTGGTGTCAGATCTCAAGCTTCTGACTACTCGTAACGATTGTCAAATATCTTAAATGACAGCCGGGTCCAAAATGGTCACCCATCCACGGACCGACCTCGTCAAGTGTCGCTTAACCTTGATGATCGACCCATGCGGCTGTCATTATTTAGCCACGAGCTCCTCCTCATATTTTAATCACCCATTTACCTTAAAAGGCATATTTTACACAACAATTAATTAATAGAAAGCGATTTTTCTTCTAATATTTCAGAAGCGGTATTTAAAAAAAATGTTGTGCAGAAAAACCAAAGCTAAGTCCATGTACCATAATGTTTGAGTATGTTGAAGAACGATGTAGAAAATCAAAATGACAAAAACAAAAGCGGCTCTACTTTATAAGCCCCGCTAGATACGCCTATTCGAAATGCCCACTATACCCAAAGACAGGTTACACTATATCTAATTATTTATGCCCACTCGCTCTCTGCAGGCGTATTCCACGTAAACGCGGTAGGCTTCAACGTATCATGTTAAGACATTAAGCTACTGCGAGCGAATAAAACGCTGTTTACATTGTGCGAGCGAGCCAAGATCCAATCTGGACTGTAACTAATCGGGCCGAGCGATGTTCTCGCGATTGAGTTATTACAGCTTCCTGTTAGGCTACTTGTTTTTGTGACTCCTACTGTTTTAATTAATTATACACTATAAATAATAAATGTTTTATGCGTAATGCGATACGCAGGTTGTTCCGATGCAGCGGCCGATATGCGCGCTCGGATCGAGTGTACGCTGTACGGTTATTATTCAAACGACCAGTTTTTATTGTTTCTTGAAGATATTAATGTTTTGTACGATTGGAGGATCTGATGCGTGCGTTCTTTGTGTTCAGCTTCGGAGCTACTGTATTGACATAATTACCTACTTTTCTGGTGGTGCTGTATCAGAAGAAAGTTATGCTACAAAATATAATTATGTTTTTTTTTTTTCGTTAATGAGAAAATTATAAATTCGCCAAACACCTGCTGGTGTCTGTAACAAATCACGAAACGGATATTTATTTTCGGAATGTGTGATTTTTACCCGACTGACGAAGGAGAGATGTGTTTATCAGTCTATGTATGTACGTATGTATGTTTGTTCTTATGTGGCGTTCTAGAGACCAAACGCGTTGGCCGATTTTGATGATTCTTTTTCTTACGTCAATCGATTCGTCTTAACCTTGCAAGTGTCACTGGCTACATTAAAATTGGAAAATAGAAAAATTGGGCGTCATATTGTGGGGCCCAATTTTTTTTTTGTTTCCATACCCATCGTGTGTGGTATCAAAAAAAACGGTTTTAAGAGGGTATTTCAAAAATATTAAAATGTTTTGAAATCCCCTCATTATATGTTTAAATGTAACTGATACGAAAAAAAAAATTGGTAAAAATTTCAAAATACGTCGCCATTTTAAGGGGTTGTGAGTGGTTGGGGGAGGGGGGGGAAGGATCCGATCCCCCCCTCACCATTTTCACCCACCGGAAATAGGTACTTGGTTTTCTTAGAAAAAAAAAAAAAAAAATACGTCGCCATTTTAAGGGGTTGTGAGTAGTTGGGGGGAGGGGGGGGGAAGGGTCCGATAACCCCCTCACCATTTTCACCCGCCGGAAACATTTGGTTTTCTAAGAAAAATAAAAAACAGAAATTTGTAAAAAATTGTTTATTCCACTTTATAAACATGTTTTATCGCTTTTATCAATTCCATGAATGGATCTTTCCTGTATTTTACGTTATTTCGCCGCCAAAAATATTCAAAAATAACATCTGCAAAATTTGTGTGTTATTAAAATTGTCTTTATATATAAAAACTGGCTTCAATTAAGAGTCGACGGAGCCCCGCTAGGCGGGGCTCCTAATTCTGGGTGGTATAAAAAAAATAACCACGATGGCTAAATCGGGAGCTTCGCTGCGCTGCGCTCCCGCCTTAGCCATCTAACCTAACCCAATGAAGTCGGATTGTGCCAACTCGGAGTAATACATTGCTATTAATTACATTAGAATTATATCCTGTTCTTATACATTTGACATTAGCTGTCAATATCATCCATCCAAGATGGCGGGTTGCGTTTCGTTTCACGTTTTTCACATAAAACCTAAAAATTCCTAAGAATCCTCAGCACCTTTACAAACAAGAACACTACTTAATTCCAGTAACCACCCGACCTTACCAACATCAGAAACCCAAGAAAATCGTGACGACATTTCCTTCTAACAACCAACCATACTCAACCCTAATAAGGCAGCTAACAATTTACTTATACTTCAATAACATTTGCAAGAAAGCAGTTAAGCGAAGAGTTACGTTCGTCATTCGTACGAGTGTCCCTCGTTACTGGACGTGACGAAGCACTCCGAGAGCTCATTACACTTACCCTTTGAGCTATACTACCGAGTACCGACATACTGACTGCGTGGACTACTCTCACCTGGTTAAAAGCTGCTTGTAGGACGTTTTCACGAAGCAATGTCTAGGTAGGTCTAGGTAATGCCACATGTAAGCATATCCACTCCAGCACCTGTAGCCAACTTGGCTACAATCGATAACGCTAGTAAAAAACGAATCAATGTATGGGAATGACACATCTGAACGTTAAGTCACGTGGTCAGACCATACAAATAGAAGGCGTTAACGATTGTCGAAAGAGATTCGATACGAAACGTTTGTAACTTGGCTAAGGGGGCAGTTTTACCATTCGTTTCTCATGGCTTAGAAGTATCATACGAGTAGCTTTGATGTAGCAAACACAAACTCAAATAAAAATCTTTTTATAAAAAAATACATCATCATCATCGTTTCGGAAGTCGGTGTTCCTGTTTTCGTTTTTTCGTTTTTTGTCACCGACTGCCGAAATTGAAATTATTTTTTACTTTGTAGCGTTTTTATTTGGAAGTCGGTTGTATTTTTCTGTAAAAAGTTTATTTTTTATTTTCGCGGTTTTGTTGCGGCACATAATGGGCCAGTTCTATAGGCTAGCTAGGTAAATGTAATGCACAAAGTGATGCCAGAATAGATTAACCTTGTTATTGACATAAAACTTAAACAATACCAGTGGAATAAGAGAAGTTAACTGTTCTCACCTGCCTCTCCCTTTAGAGCGTACCAGTGTGATGTTATGTTATGAAATGGTGTTAACAATAAACAGGCATGCAATAGCAGCTATCCCGAGTGATTTGCTTTTATTGAAGAGTTCTGATGTATATCTCCAAAGTTGTTCATCAGATCTTAATGAAATTTAAATGGGACCACATGACAAGCACCAGCTTTCTAATAAAAAAGTATCATCAAAATTGGTTTACCGAGTAAAAGGTTCTGAGGTAACACAAATAAAAAAAAACAGTCGAATTGATAACCTCCTCCCTTTTGGGCAGTCGGTTAAAAATCATTAGCGACTTAAAGTTTCGTTGAAGGAAATATGATTGTGACTCCGAGTCAAAGAGTACATGCCACATAAAATTTACACGATGTTCATCAAACAAAGGTAGAACACTCTCAACAAAGTCACCTTTCTAACAAAAAGAACTAAATTAAAATCAGTTTATCTGATAAAGGAGCTATGATGCCACAGACACACACAGGGGATTAAAAATCGTTGATTTCTCGAAATCCGAAATATGTATTTACTTATAAATGGCTATCAGCTCTAATAACCCAAAGAGATGCAACGGTTTTACCAACTCAATGCAGCTTTTCTTATTTATTTTTTATTTTTGATGGGTTTGCTCTTGACTCTAGTCTAGGTCAGAGGTGACAGAGACAGAGTCTACGATGGAGTGAGCTTACCCAGAAGAAGCCTGTTCACTCTAACTTTGAAGACATTCGGGTTGAATGCGTTCGGAAACACAGACGCAGGTAGTGAGTTCCATTCATTCGCTGTGCGCATTATGAAGGATGTTTGGAAGCGCTTGGTGCGAATTGGTGGAATGGCAACAAGATAAGTATGGTAACTTGCAGTGCGTCTAGATGTCCGATGGTAGAAGGGGGCTGGTGGGATGAGGTCGTGGAGCTCTTGAGCACACTCACCGAAGTACAGTCTGTAGAAAACCGACAAGCAGGCAACCTTGCGGCGATGAGCCAAGCTATTAAGCTTGGCATCCACCAGTTCAACGTCGCCGATGAGCCTCTTGGCTCTGCGTTCCACCGAGTCAACAAGTTCACTCGTGCAGCTTTCATAAAACAAGAATCCAAACGAATTGGGAGATCGCTTTTCGCTCCAAAGTCTGGCCTTTGCCCTAAAGGATGAGACTAAATTGAAAGCACCGTCAAAGCAAATGACACTGAAGTATTTCGTCTGTGTTTCGATCACGATTCACAATTATTTCGTAATATTAAGGCACACTAAACGTTACCTTAAGGCGGGCCTGTGAGCGTATTGACCGACTCACGCGAATATAGATTTCATACCCCCTACCATGAAATTGTCGCTAATCAAACTTACAT
Organism: Orthosia gothica; assembly: GCA_949775005.1. Lineage (NCBI taxonomy): Eukaryota > Metazoa > Arthropoda > Insecta > Lepidoptera > Noctuidae > Orthosia > Orthosia gothica. The sequence continues at coordinate 6,007,970 of OX459062.1, read as the reverse complement.
TACATGTAAATCACTTTTGGAAAATCAGTACGGTCGAAACGGTCTTACCGTTCACCTAGTCCTAGACATTTTGTGGCAACTTTACACAAAAATAACGACGTTCACAGATACTTTTACTGGTCATCAACACAGACATAAATCTAACTAGATGACGCAATTGTATATACATCGCTTGCCAAAAAAAAAACGGGGTAAAGTTACAATCAATGATCGTAATCTAAGCTTTTCATTTAGCATTATCGGCACTGGCAAACCACCGAAATCTATACAAATGCATTTTTAGGGTTCCGTACCCAAAGGGTTTAAACGGGACCCTATTACTAAGGCTCTGCGGTCCGCCTGTCTGTCTGTCTATCACCAGGCTGTATCTCATAAACCGTGTTAGCTAGACAGTTGACTTTTTCACAGACGATGTATTTCTGTTGCCGCTATAACAACAAATACTAAAAACAGAATAAAATAAATATTTAAGTGGGGCGTCCATACAACAAACGTGATTTTTTTTGAGGTTTTGTGCAATAATGGTACGGAACCCTTCGTGCGCGAGTCTGACTCGCACTTGGCCGGTTTTACGCCATATTGAGCTGTAAATAAGGTATAGAAAAAGTTGGCCGAGGCATTAGAAATGTTTCCTTTCATTGTTAAGTAAAATTATTTTTAAATTGTTTTTGAAAAAGTGGACAGATGGAGGGACTTGCGTTATCTAGTTAGATTTGTGTCTATGGTCATCAATACTCACAATTTGTTTGTAGTGGCATCTGTTGGAACATTTCAATTTATCTCAACAATTCGAAGTCTCATCATCAAATTCTACCAGTATCACAAAAGACACGTAGTAGCGACGAAAATTCGACAAAGAATAAACTCCGTTAAAGTGGATACGGTCGCAGTGGCGTGGTGGCGTCGGCCTCAGGCGTCGCCGTCGCGCACATCACTAATGTCCTGATTATACGAGCATATTGTCATTATGGGTCATTACCGACGCTAATAGGTCCACGCGGGGACACACAGAAATTGTTTAAAATTCTTAAACGGCTTGTTATTCCAAATATGTGATCCGACGTCGCTCGAATAGCCGCACGTTTTGCAAGTGGCTGTGTGTCACGACTTAAGGTGTAAATTATTTGGGATGAATTCCTCGGAAATTACCCTTTTGTTGCTTGCATTGATTTATTTGAAAGAAACTGTATCAATGTTTTGCTGATTATTTTTAAGATAGATATGGAAGCGACCTACATTATAATCTGGACCTTATTTATATCTCTGAGCTGTTTAGCAGATTCTTTATTCAAAATTTCTATAGATACCTAATACATTTAGACGAGCAATTCTTGTATATATGTACAATACATAATCTGAATCTCGGAAACGGCGCCAACGTTTTTCATGAAATTTAGTATGCAGGGGGTTTCGGGGGCGATAAATCGATCTAGCTAGGTTTCAATTTTAGAAAAAGTCGTTTTCTATATTTTCACCCGAGCAGAGCTTGGTCACCCAGCTACTAAATATATACGTATAATGTACAATCGCTGAGCAATGTCGAGATTTTTATAAATAAGAGTTTATAATGAAATTTCTTGGTGGTCTTGAAAACAGTTTAGAGACTCAGAAGCACTTAAAAATTCTCTCCGACACAATTAAAAATAGATAGAAACAATCTCTAGCGTTACGAAAGCGGCTCGATACCAAATTAATAGGTGCAATTTCCAAAATTATCCCGAAAACATCAAAAATAAAAAGTGCTATCTATCGAAACCGCATCGATCTCATTAATTCCAAAGGGTCGTGTTAGATACGTCGAATTAGGACGTATTTGGGACGGAAATCACTAGCCTACCAATCCTGCCATATGTCGATTTCAATCAGGAAAGGATATACACATACTTATCTACCTATTTGGATGTTTGGAATTATATCTTGATGATATTTGGTAAGTTCCAAGTTAGCATCGGTAGGATAGAGAAAAATCTGCTGTGACGGGAAATCCTTAACGCACACAATGGAATCAAATGCAACGTTAAATTCGACAAAAATAACATATTATCATTATTTTTTTAGTTAATTTTAAGGTTCGATTTTCGTGAAGCTTTCACTGAGTCGAAAACTTAATATGTAAAACCCTAATGTCCACCGCGTTTTTCTGTCACCAGGCTGTATCTCATGAACCGTGATAGCTAGACGGTTGAAATTTTCACAGACTAAAAACAGGATAAAATAAATATTTAAGGAGGGCTCCCATACAACAAACGTGATTTTTTTGCCGTTTTTTGCAATAATGGTACGGAACCCTTCGTGCGCGTGTCCGACTCGCACCTGGCCGGTTTTTTTGAGTTTTTTCGTGAGGCTTTCACTGAGTCGAAAAAATTATTAATATAACATGTAAAACCCTAATGTGACATAAGTCCACCGCGTTTTTTATTCTAATATCAATTTGTATATACAGAGTTTTCATTTCATTTAATTTTTAGATTAGATGTCTGGGTATTTGGGACTTTTATTTGTGACATCTATGCTTCACTGAATTCTTGACGCTTGTACGCATACATCGAAATACGTAAATTCGTTTCGCTCTCCACCTTTTTGTCTCAGAGCGAAACTGCGTCGTCACCCTTTTTTGTAAGTCGCATCACGTCCAAAAATGACGTAAAAACAAAATATAATTTTTCGTCACGCCCGTCCACGCCACACTAGCTATTTATTTTTGAGTTTCTAATAAATTAGTTTCTCCTGTTTTTGAGAAATCAAAAAAACTTTTCAACACTTTGTTTCGTATAATTAATTACCGGATCTCAACAATATGGCTGTAATTTGTATCAAATAAAAAATATTTGGGAGTGCGAGAGCCAGTTTAAATATTTTACAGTGAAATTGAGTTTGGAAATAGCAAATTGTCGTTTAAAAAAACCGCAATAATTAAAATAATTAACGAAGGAAGCTAAAAATACCTTCGATGATTAAAAACTAGGCAAAAGTGCCACTTCGCACATGTCGCGTCCCCCATTAAGAAGGCGTCATACAAAACACGACTTTAATTACACATAACAATCGCTTACTGTTTAACTTTGAATTTTATTCAATAACTCCTTTAGTTACCATGTGTCTTAAGGATTATAATCGCGATGCTCTTTTCGTCAAAATAGAATACAGTAGGATGTTTTCCATTGCTGATTTACTTAATGCACTTTTAAGGAGCTTGATACAAATTCATCAATGTATTATGTGGTGTGCTTAATAGTGTTGTTGGTAAGTAAAGGGCGTAGTTCGCGTGCGGCCCTGCCGAGCTGCCAGCGGAGACCGACATATGGGCATGACCGCTGTCATGTGGGGCCTAAGGCACCTGTCAATATTATGAAATTGTAAAGTCGTTGGTGGACGACCAAGGTAGCTTCTTGGCATCAAAATTGCTAAAAGAGTGGGAATAACATTTTAATTTTAAATATTTCGGTGTTTTCTGTTGTTTACGGAACACCTGTAAAGGTATTTCAGCTTATTCAGGCAAAACTTTCAACAAGACCAGAATTGATACAATAAAGTATATGTAGTGCCTATGGCATTTTTTTTCCACTCATAGTTGTTCGAAGGCTGAAAACTGAAAGTCCACCAAAACTGACTCACTTAAAGCCATCCTTCAATGAAGGATGGCTTTAAAGGACGGAATTTGGGCTGTCTTACACAGACAAGAACAACATATTCGCCTTCTGTCATGTAGATTGTTGCCAAAGATTTAGAGTAGGCACAGATAATATAATACCAGCATAGAGTAGGTATTGTGAGGGGACAGCTCAAATGATATATGAAGAAATTACTTTAAAATGCTATATTGACTCCACAACGTGTCTACTCTAAGGCGGCATTTACAGAAGTGACAAGTAAAGCTGAACAAAAACATCTTCATTTATTTTCCTAGCGTTCTGATTTCAATCACCTTCCAAAACTAAATAGTTATCTGTTGCCAGTCTTATAATAGTCAAGGAGGTTGCCTATAAATAGGAGAGCAGTCCTCACAATATCTACAGTATATACCTAGTCTAAATCTTCATCATTATCATCATCATCATGTCAGCCGAAAGACGTCCAATGCTGGACATAGGCCTCCCCCAAGCGTCGCCACATTGACCGGTCCCGTGCATCCCGCATCCAGTGGATCACACAACCTACACCAGGTCATGGGTCCACCTGGTGGGAGGCCTTCCAATGCAACGACTTCGGGTTCACGGTCGCCACTCCAGAACTTTTCTGCTTCATCGGCCATCCGTTCTGCGAGCAATGTGCCCTGCCCAATGCCACTTAAGTTTGGCAATTCTTCGGCAACAATAATTAATAGCCATTCTCAATTCTCAAAAATTGCTAAAATAAATTTTCCAGGCAAACTGCTTGAAAATCTAGTAGTTTAAGACAGCAACACAGCTAGCTAAGGAGCGAAAAGGACCGTGTTTATATTTTAACCACAAACGAATTCATTTTACAAAACTCATCTTGCAGACATCGCGTCATGTGACAGCACGACACAGAAGTTGGCGCGAAAGCTTTAGTTTTTTTGGAAGAGACAAGGAGGTTTTATTGCATAGTTTTTTTTTAATTGTTAACACTGGCTTTATGGCTGTGCTATTGGAAAATCTGCCAATAAAATGCACGTTTTCAAAATGTTTCAATTGCGATTCCTTGCAAAGGACACCAATGAAAGGTAAAGTTTTCCCAACGCCCGGCAAACTGGTAGAAAAACAACTTTGGAACCTACAAATTAGTAATAGGACTTCAGTTTACAAAATAAAATAAAAGTAGGTTAAATGTGCCAAGTAAGTACTGCACTTTTTAAAACAGTAAGTACATTATGTAAAGATTGTACGTTTTCATTTACAAGAAATCTTAATTGCATCGTTTTATTTCTTCATGGCAAATATTGGAACCTCTTATTTTTGATTGCATTTTCCAACCCTTTTGAAATTATAACAACAACTTTTAGTATGGCCACTACGTTCTGTAATTCTGCGAAAGGGCTAAAGACATCTATTTCCAGCTTCACTTTAGAAAAGGCTCTCTTAAGGCATTCTAGATTACCAGGTATCGTTCATTCTCCCGTCGAAAGCTGAAAACAAATTGACGGACGCGGCTGACGGACGCGACTTACAGCCGCGGCTGATATGTGCGCACAGTCGTGTGGGACGCGGCTGCCAGATCTCTATCAGACGTCCTGAGACGTCCGAACGCCCAAGGTCACGTCCGCGACTAACGTCCGATAGTTTGCACAATGTAATGTACATTCATTACCTAGATACTCTATAAGTCGCGGCTGACAGTCGCGTTCGTAAGCCGCGTCTGATAATTTGTTTGCAGCTTAAGCTTTCTACTGCTCAGTGGCACGCTTTATTCTGATTCAATTAAACAGTTCCTAAATATCTCTTCTAGTGCATCAGTAGCCTCGTGATCGGCGTCGGCGACGCGTGCCCGGAAGCGTCACGGCCACGTGAAGACCGGAAATGGGCAGGATGACCGGATCCTATCTCCGCTCTCCTGCCTACCTGCCGGCCATGTTGTGACGTCACCTCGCCCAGGCGCGCGCTTCACACAATACCACACATTCTGCTTAGATTTTGGAGTTGTTCTGTCACTCGGAAACCGTTTTCCCGGTAGGATTTTGAAAATGGAATTTGGATAGATATTGTGACGTGTTTGCAAAACAAACTGCGATGCGAACAATCGCCACTCGAGTCGTCGGATCTCGCTAAAACGTGCACACAGCCAAACCTCGGTTTGCCGAAGCAGAACATCTACCGGTTATCATTGCGGGAGTATATAATTGTTGGCAATTTCGCGTCTCCATTCAAGCCGTGAATAGGAACCATTAGGCAGAACCCTCCATGCGCCCTCCTCAGCTAATAAGTGCATTTTCCTTTACAGGACTCCTTAGTGCCATAGTTAAAACCTCTACTTTTAAAAAATGGCCGTCTCCGCAATTTTACGTTCCGCTGCATATTAAAATGATTGCTAATTGTAGTTATTAAGCAATTTGTTTAATTGATAATGGGTATTTAAGTGCTGCTGTTTGTAATTAGCAACACTGGCTGTATTGTCAACTCTTTTTAATTTTGAGCTAACTAAAATGAGTTAAAGGGTTACTACTGTTCCGTTGGCAGATTTTGTACCTATCATCTTTAATCGATTTTCAATTATTATCACATGTGTCGTAATCATCGTTGAAGAATAGAACTTAAGAATTTGTAGGTGAAACATTTTACTTTTAACATCTTCCTTCAATAAGTAATAGCTTTGTCCTTAAACTTGTCTCTGGTAACCGCCATCGCCAGTCGGAATTCCCGCCCACAAAGTTTGCGGCTTCCAGAATTTTCTCATTCGATTACCAGATGGCATTTAAATATATATCTCATGGTATATTAACGTGAAACATAGCAAATTACTGTAATAACCACTTTCGTGGAACACTTACATCGAAGTATTCATTTAATATGGTATCTACAGGACCTACCCACTCACCTTCCTCTGCAGTATTTTGGTTCCTATCTACAAATTGAAACAAATTTGTAGATAGGATACAACATTTTCTTCACAGAAATAAACGAATAGATTTTCCGTTTTTGACTTCAAATCCTGTCTATAAGCTATCTCACGAGGCCTAAGACTGATTTGGGATTTGCATTAGGTAATCTCAAACTTAGGGGAAGGATCATTTCAAAATACAAAAATTTAGGCTAAATACTTCCGCAGTTAAGAAGTATTCGTGTTGCGGTGTCTTTAAGTTTTCCAATGATTGGTGTAATTGGCAATTTGGAGTAGTCACAATACAATATGAGCCGCTGCTTTCAAAGCCAACCTTATCCTTAGTGCAATGGGTCCTGACAATGGTGCCGCCGGAGTAAGTCACGACTTGGTGTCCTGCGGGCACCCACCTGTGCACCACATGAAAATTTTGAAATATTTTAGCACATTTCTTTTAATAATTTGACGGCATCATTACTGTGAACGTGATCTCTGAACAAAGAGCGGCTACTTTGAGCATATTTTGTATTGCCCAATCTTTATTGTCTTTAGTTTTTCGGTTGCTACTGAACGGGAACGTATCTGAAATTCGTGAGTAATTTGTTTTCTTGGTTAAGTAATATTTAGACTACGAATTCATAACACGAAACATAACTGGCACAATATCTACTATGCTATGGTATTATTTTGCGTAACTCTTCGAAGGCATGCTCGGAGTTTCCATGCATGATCGCATCAGAAATGAGGATATCCGCAGGAGAACCAAAGTTACCGACATAGCCCGAAGAATTGCGAAACTTAAGTGGCCGATGGGGCTGAAATGTTCTGGAATGGCGACCACGAACAGGAAGACGATGCGTTGGAAGATCTCCCACTAGGTGGACCGATGTCCTGGTTAAGGTGGCGGGAATGCGCTGGATGCGAGACGTACGGGATCGGTCAATGTGGCGACGCCTGCGGGAGGCCTATGTCCAGCAGTGGACGATGATGATGAACTCTTCGAGGGATACTGATGATGTTATGTATGGAAACTCTTACTCTGACGTTGGTGTCAACCACAATAAAAACTCTTCACCAGATATTGCGACAACAGATCTATATTTCTACTTAATTTTGTACATTATTACATTTCAGACTTAATATCTTAAAGTAAAGTATCTCGATCAGGCACATCGATGGCTACTTCGTGAGCTTGGCTTCTCTCCTCTGCCCTGATGCTCGCATTTTCCAGCTTCATAATCTCGCTTCTTACAAGAATGATGACATACCACTGCATACCTGTGGCATACAGAAAAATGTTAAACAAACAAATTATACAGTAACAAATTAGGATGGACGGTGCCTCTAAACTGGGCATTTGTCTGTATCTATGGGAGTCAGAACTGGTTGGTAACAAAGGAATACCTAATACTAGCTCTTAAAAACAATACTCTAATCATCTAATAATCTCGTAGGTATAATTATCTTATCGCCCGGAGGACTCGGTGGAGCATACGGTGGCGGTCTGCCCCGCTTGGTCGCTGTACCACCGTGTCCTCTTGATGGCGATCGGCGGTGGCGACCTCTAGCGTCCGGCCCTGGTCAGGCCATAGTACGGGGCGAGAGGGCATGGGAAGCTGTCACCTCTTTCTGCGAAGCAGTAATGCTCGCGAAGGAGAAGGCGAAACGCGTGAGGGAGACGCAACGGTGATGCCCTCACGCCGCTAGCCACCGCAGGAGACACCCTGTGCGTCGTGAGTCGCAAGCCGATTCCCAGACACCGTAGGCGCGGGCTTGCGGACGGCGAGTAATGGGTAGCTCGCCGTCCGATAAGTACCAGGCCCGAGTCGACGACACGTAGTGTTCCACGCGCGCCTCAGAGAGATGTCAGCAAAACTGACAGGGTCCGCTAGGGCCGATACCTGTCTGGGTCGCGGATCAATTTGAAAGAGAGTTATCACGACCTGGATCACGTAACTGGAGGAACACGGGTGGGATTTAGTCAGTAAAAGTCTGACACAGCCTCCCGCCTCACCCAGAAGTCATTGGATGATTACATACACAAAAAAAAATATAATTATCTTGCAAAATAACATTGATTATAAGTTCGACGTAATCAAAATCATATGTTTTCAGTGTTCGAAAGGCTGAACGACACAAAAAAAATATTTAACATGCTGTCAAATCTCAGTTTACTCTAAAATTGGTGGACAGATATTCAGGCTCTCAGTAACCGGGAACTGGCGATCTCCACTTCTGGACATAGACCTCCCCCAAGCGTCAGGGATATCTACCTAAGTCGTAGAATTCTGACTTGGTGCTCTTATTCCAGACTATAATCTATCTCTGTGCCAAATTTCATCCAGATCTGTTCAGTCGTTCTGGCGTGATTGAGGAACATACATACATCCGCACATTCATCCATACTTTCACATTATCTCAGTTTTATATTGCGTGTGAATATGAAACTATTCCAAATATTTCATGAGATAAAGTTAAACGTTTTATTGACAACCGTATGTAAAGTCACGTATCTCACTTTCTTTTATTCTAGGGGGTAAGCAGAAACGTCAGTCCTAAGTACCGCTCATTCGTGACCAGCAATAAACGTGGCTTTAATTAACGCAATAGTAATAATTTGCATTTACAACCAGAACCACAGTAGTGTACTTATGTGTTGTGTTGACTCGGACTGGAAAAGGTGCGTATTAATAAAAGATTTGTAAAATCAACGTCTGATTAAAACTAAGAAACAACGACGGATCTTTGTGTCTCTGAATTGGCTGCAACAATTAGTATTTATTGTTTTATTTTCACCGATTTCGCCATCAAATTGTGGCCTGATTTTGAAAATTCTTTTTTTATTTGAAAGGGTATATTCAACAGAACTCTTCAATAAATGACGGCAAATTTCTCGGGATTGCTGCAATCCCATGTCTGTTTATTGTTTATACCATTTCATGATATTAGGGTAATCTATTCCGGCATTATAGGTACCTTACTAAAGAACTTGCCTAATAAGTAAAACTAAAAAGTGAAAAATAAAAAACTTTTCTACAAAAAATATCTACCGACTTCCAAATAACACTCAACACAAGTTATTTTTCACTACAAAAGGAAAAATAACTTTTTTTTTTTTTAAAGAGTTTGTGTGGAGATTCTTGTTCTTTCTACTCCATAACAAGAAGCTACTTTTGCAAATGGAAGGTAGAATCAGTTATTATTAAATCAGTCATTAAAATTTAAATATTTGATGTTCAAAACTGCGGCTTAATCGGCAAATTGAAATTCCCTCAGTTGGCCCTCAGTTGGTTTAAGGTTCACTGCTGTGAGAATGGGGTATGTATGTATAGGTGTACCAGAATCTCATGGCATATATTTTTTTAAAATTGTGATTTTCATATGGCAATGTCAATTGTCACCTATCAAATCAAAGTACTTGATGTGTCAACCGCTGCTGAATTTTTTTGATATTATCTTGAAAGTTTGTTATTTTTGTGAAAATGTCGAAAAACCCACTTCGATCTCAAGCGAGACATATTGTTTTCATTGTGTATCATAAAATAAGGGAAGAAGAAGGCGTTAATCAAACTCAATCTTTGATTTTAAAGTGCGTCGTAGAGTGGACCGGTAAGTTGGACTGACTTGTTTTGATACTTTTAGTTTAATTTATATTTTTCTTACTTAATTTTAATTTCTTTCCATTACTATTATATGGTAAATCTTAGGTCAGGGCACATCGAATGATGGCCGAAAAGAAATGGCAACAGTAATGTCACTGTTACTAATTCTTCGACAAGATATTGATTTTAACGGAGATTGAGAATCTTTGACGTAAGAAAAATATTAAGTAATAATCCGCGCCCTGCAGTGGGACGTGTATATAGACGGGAGTTTTTGGCGGGATTTTGTCGAGTGAAGTTCAGTGGCTGTTAATATTATTTGCAAATTGATTCCTAGTGGATATTGTGATATATTATTGGTGTAGTTTTGTGTCTCAACTGTCTCCGCAACTGGACAATTTGTAAAATCATTGACAGAAGCGATCTCGGGATAGTGGAGCGGTGTATTTTATTGTAGTATTGACTGCCTCTGCAAAGCTTACTGGGAAGACTGACTCGATACAATTTGCTGCCAAATACTCCAAAAAACATTAGAATCTGTTACATCCGCATTCTAACGCATACTAAAGAATAAATATAAGATCCAAAACTCTTTCCAAAGACGTGGCTAAAAGGTCCTAGCAACCAGGCCATAAAACTTACATAAAATATATATATATAGACTGATGATGATGAATGACTTTAAGTAACATGATACATTTTATTATTTTTTACAGACTTTATACATAAAGAGATTGGTTTTGAATATGTTAAATGCCAATGAAAAAGAACCATTTTGATGGAGAGAGATGACATAAAACTACAAAGATACAAGTTTTTGAAATGCCAGTGGAGTTCATAGAATCGTATTCTAGTTTTCTAGTTCTGAATGAGGTTTTAAGTTATTAGTATGATTTAAATGCTAAATAATAAATGAGTACATAAATTAATATTCAATTGATTTATTTTTCCTATGTTAAGAACACGATGTATAACAACATTATTCATACACATACCTATAATACTCACAGTGGATCTTTGTGTCTCTGAATTGGTTGCAAGACCCCGCGCAGTAGCTATTTTTGTGTCAATGTTGAAGGTGAAGATAGCATTGTATAACTGTCTCTTTCACTCGCTTATGTATGTCACATAAGCTTACGGAGTTTCTTGTGCATTCTTCTCCATAACAAGCTACTTTCCGAATGCACGGTAGAATCAACTTTTATTCCATGTAAATTTAAATTGTGACATTCAAAAGTGCCGCTTGGTGGCCCAGTTGAAATAAATATCGTTTTTCTTTTTTGTCATCGTCCTATCTCGCTTACTCTATGCAGTATACTCGATGACAAACTGTTTCTTACGCAATGGTTGGCAGGACCAAGTTCAAACAAAGACACAAAGAGCCGCTGTGACTACTATAATATAGGTACCTCATGTTCATTAATACTAAAGACATAATAAAAAATTAAACAGTATCAAGATCGTTTAATCCAATTTCCCCAGTATTGCACACAACAAATTTTTATTTCCCCTTTTGCCATGAGATTCTGGTAGACCTATATATGCTTTTAATATGCTACATGTATACTTACATATTGCAAATAACGCGATGCAGACATCGAAGGTCATCATCCTGGAAAGTAGTATGAAGGTCGGCACCAGTGCCGCTAGTGTGGTCACCACTCCGTAGTACATGTATAGACGCAGCATCAGTATGTCTTTCTGGAAGTATTTCAATAGGTAGACATAAATCATTTAGTTCTGATGAACGGGAGGTTTCCGCAGGACAACGTCATTTGCACAAGTTATGCAAATTAAAATACAAATAATTTATTTAATTTCAATATTACTATTGAAATAAAAGTTGCACATTCGCAAGCGTCAGAAGGTCTCTATGGAAAATAATGAGCAAGATATTCCACGGACACTCTTTTCAATCAGTAAAATTGTATTACATTAAGTATTTGGTTATATCGTTCTTGTGGGAAAATTACATATACAATGTATGTGAGAACGATGTCAGAAGAAGTGCACGTAAAAGCGTCTAGAATAAAACAAACAATTCAAAAAAACAATAAGTAATTAAAAACATGCCGTTTAGTGACGTAGAATTGTTAGGAGAAAGCCATGAATTTGAAATTACTACATGTTATAAAACAAAGTCCCCCGCTGCGTCTGTTTGCGATAATCTCAAATACTACTTAACGGATTTTCATGAGGTTTTTACCAATAGAAAGAGTGAGAAAGATGCAGATGCAGGTTTTTGTATGTAATTTGTCATGGGCGAAGTCGGGGCGGGTCGCTAGTTAATAATAATTCAGGTTCATCTAGCTGGAGGCGCCCCACGCTACACCTTCAGATACGCGGTTTTCACTCCAAAGTGGTGGGTGTGCGCAAAGGACAGATGTATCTGATTTGTATACGTCTGTCCCTTTTTCTCAATCGAACCACAATAGTTATGACACGTCATGGTACGGGGGCAGGACTCGATTGCATTACCAGCTCACTACCACTTCAGCGTGCTAACTCTCGTAGCTTGAGAGTTGCCTATGTCCAGCAATAGACTGCGATACGCTGAATTGATCTGAAGACATCAATCTGGATGTGCCATAGCCTAAGATGAGGTCAGTCAAAGTAGGCTGACTAAGTACTTTTCTATTGATACCACATCTTTATTATATATTTCCATACAACGAAGCTATAAGCAATTTTTCGGGCTTTGTCGGTAACCCTGGTTCTCTTGCGGATCTCTACATTTCTGATTTGATCACGCAAGGAAACTCCGAGCGTGGCCCTCTCCATTGCCCTTTGGGTGACTGTAAGCTGATGATGACCTAATGTTCCTACTAAATTACTTAGGGTTATATAAGTAGGTGGTACGGGGCACCTAAGTGGGTATTGTTTGCTCCACAATATAATAGGATAGGTAAATCTATTAACAATATCTAGGTTGGTTTTCACTATCTATCGTCATTCGAAAATGTAAACATCCGATAATAAAGTTCGTTCTCTACCACACAAGACACACATATTATATTATTAATGTGGCTGGCTTTTTGTCCAATGCGCATCTAAATTCTGAATTAGGACTTTTATTCAGAACAACCCAATCTACCACCACGCTGATAGTTCATAGTCAGCTTACAATATTCCCACTGCTACCTATAGGAAACGGGCCTCCTTTCTGTATGAGGGAGTCTCACCTCAAATGCACTTTCATTGACTAAAGTTATCTGCGATTGTCATTTAACCCAGACCTTTCGTAAAATAAGTTTGACCCGCCCCAAACCAGCCAACCAGCCAATGGCTCGAGCCAGCTACGCTGAGCCTGTTGACTTAAATTCGTCCTCAAACAGTCTAAATCCTATCCAACCTGTCCCTTGTGTCATCCCTACAAATCAATCTGCCTAGCCTTTTTCCAACTATATTGGGGTCGGCTTCCAGTCTAACCGGATTCAGCTGAGTACCAGTGTTACGTGGAGCGACTGCCTATCTGACCTCCACAACCCAGTAACTGGGTAACACGAGACCCCTTGGCTACACCAAGACGAACGACCGACCCATTGTTGTCATCCCCACAATGTACTAATGCACTAAACCGAGATCCGTACCTCATAGGGGCTACCCTTAGCATTTTGTCGCTTAGTTTTAAGATTTTTGTTACCCTGGTTTGTTAACCTGGCTTTAATTTTTATTAAAGCTACCACAGACAAGACCGATAGAGCAGACGACAACCACATAGATAGACCTGCGAGAGGCCACTCATAAAAAAACCGGCCAAGTGCGAGTCGGACTCGCGCACGAAGGGTTCCGTACTTGGTAAATTGCGGTTTACGATTTATGACGTATTAAAAAAAAACTACTTGCTAGATCTGGTTCAAACCAATTTTCGCTGGTAGTTTACATAGTAATGTACATCATATATTTTTTTTAGTTTTATCATTCTCTTATTTTAGAAGTTACAGGGGGGGGGGACACACATTTTACCACTTTGGCAGAGTCTCTCGCGCAAACTATTCAGTTTAGAAAAAAATGATATTAGAAACCTCAATATCATTTTTGAAGACCTATCCATAGATACCCCACACGTATGGGTCTGATGAAAAAAAATATTTTTAGTTTTAGTTTCAAGTATGGGAACCCCCAAAATTTATTGTTTTATTTTTATTTTTGTGTCAAAATCTTAATGCGGTTCACAGAATACATCTACGTACCAAGTTTCAACAGCATAGTTCTTATAGTTTCGGAATAAAGTGGCTGTGACATACGGACGGACAGACAGACAGACAGACAGACATGACGAATCTATAAGGGTTCCGTTTTTTGCCATTTGGCTACGGAACCCTAAAAAGAATATTGGAAAGCTTAGCTTACCTGACAGCTAGCAAAAAGCAGCATGATGTTCAATATGACGCCCATGCCGAAGATGCTGAACAGTATGGTAGATGTCACGACTTCCAGAGACGAACCATCCATCAGCTTCGCTTTCTTCAGCTCTGTTGTTATCACTAGACATGTTACAGCTACCATGGAGAATATCTGTTGATGGAAAACAAAAAGGTTGGTACCTACTTAGTACCACTACAAACTGGGTTAGTCTTAGCTAGTCAGACTCTGAAGTTCAACAAAGTACCTTGATTCTTGAGTCCATATATTGGATGGAAAACATTCTCATGTTTAGCAATTTGGACACTGCACTGCATTTCTATTAAAAAAGCCTCGTTGAGAGGTCTAGATTCTAATCCTCAGGGGGGTAGACAGGGAGAGCTACAATTAAATATAGAAATAACTTTATATTTTATATATTTAGTAAGAATTTACAATACGCCTGCCTTTGGGCGGCCTCAATCCAATTCTGTCGTGGATTATTAGTTGCAACCCTGCGCCAATACGAATTACCTACTCTACTTCATCAACCAATAATGCAAGGCAGATGAATGATGGCCACAGAACTTTGTCCGATCAGCAGCTACTTTTAGCAGCTACTTTAAAGAAGACGAAGTAATACGAAAAAATCAGTAGGTAATTTAGTCAGCTGCTCCTCAAATACCTCGAGGACTACACTCTTGATCGAGAACTTGAAGCAGCTGATTGTGATTCTCGAAAGGAGAGTAACACCTCAGCTCCTATCAACTCGTATACACATATGGAGCTAAGGTGGGTCAGAGGTTCATCTTAAGGTTCCCCTAGTCGACGGCACGGCCGACAACACGAGCGAAAGATATAGATGGTGTGATGAGCAGTAAGAAGCTAGTTCGCGTACGAATAAACACTTTTGCAAATTCGTATAAAAATGGATGATGATTTAGGGCGAAAACGAGCGCGCGTACTTTTATAAACAGGCCTTTGGGAGTCTAGATATCATGAAAAATCGAAATGTATATTTTCAAAATCAAATTATTTGCATTGTTGAATTACTAATCTATCCCTGTATGGAGGCCGTTTTGCAATTTTCCTTCTTCTTATTGTATCTATTTCCGCCCAAAATTAGTGTTGAAATATGGAACTTTCGACGCTCATATCTTTAATTTTTTTCTTCTTTTTTGTTTTGCATACAGGGCTAGATAATGATGAGACAAATTGATATCTGTTTTTATTTTAAACGTACATCTTCAAACAGTGGAGTAATCGCCAGACTACGTTTGTATGGAAGAATGATCGACTAGTGTAACCTTAAGGGCGGGCATTTATCTAAGCTACTAAAATACCTGCAGTCAGACTTCGTCAAATTACTTACTATGTTAATCAATCCAAACATAATAATTCCATGGCGCAAAGGAAAGCAGCAACAGCATCGTTTAACTTCTGGCACTCGCACACGCATTTTAAAACCCAATTAAATCCGAAATTGAATTTAAAATTATGCAACAATATAGCCACACGTTCTGCAGTACAAACAAAACTATAATTATGCAGTTATTAACGATTACTGCACTATCTATGCAAAAGGTCAACACCGACATCTTTGCTCACAAGAGTCACAATGTCAACAAGTTCATTGACTTTATAAATAAACAAATCGACAATGTTGTTTCAATTAAATGATTAATCGGAATGTTTTTTTACGGACAAGGATTAAGTCAACAACGTTCCTTGGCTGGGATTACGTCATAAATATTGCATGAAGTACTTAATACACTTGTCGAATCATTTGCTTATTGCTAGTTATTGCATAATTGAGCCACCCACGGCACGACCCCCAACATACTCGAGCGATTATCCCCCTCATTGTTTATTTTTCGTTCAATTACCATCTGGTTCCAGTTAACCGTATTAGCGGTCTGTTTGCTGATTTAACTAATGCAGTATCGTGTATCGAGCAGACCCATAGTTTGCTTTTCAAATTAACTGCAATGTTTTGATTTTAGAATTGATATATTTTAACCAAATAAATAGTACCTCTCTATCTAGTTCAGTATTAAAACATCAGTAGGTAGGTATGTATCCTACAGCAGAGTAGGTACAGGCATTATATCTTCTCAAAGTTTTAAGAATTGATCACTCCTAACTTATGAGCGATTTCAGACTGATTGAACTATTCCCGAACCACTGCAATTCCTGAAAGCCAGAACCAACAGTGGCGACCACCAGAAAAGCGCCGAGGCAATGAAGCTCGACGAATTCTCGGCGAATTAATTTAACTGTCTTGAACCTCGCAACGAAATTAATCAGAAATTAATAATGGAGGAATAACTCCGGCTGCAGCATGTACATTATCCAACATAATATTGCGTTGATTCTGCCAAAGAATACGAGTACACGGTATGGGACATAAGATATGATGTGCAGATTGTACATATTCGCAGATGCACAAACATTGACGTAAAGGCGAGGCAACAAGCTTGAAGGACAATAATTTCCAGCTTATTTTACTTAGACCGAACCCAAATCTTTGTCTTCTTCTTTTCGAGTCGAAAGATAGCACACCAGATCCATAAATTGGTACAGCACTCCAATCCGGGCACACTCTCCTTTGTATTATTTATATATTATTTGTATATATTATCCGATATTCCCACTTTTCATTCACCGAATCGTATTTGCAACAGTCTACTTCTATTTCTTCTTCTTCGTGTCGATGATTCCTTTTTCAAAATTTTCTTCGACCAGTACTCAGCCACGTCGATAACCTTAGTGCTGGCCTCGCAAAGGCCTTGCAGCCTACTTAGATGCGTAATCGATTAGTCCCTTCCACATGGAAAGCATTAAGCGACTGCCGAACATTCAGTAACGAGAAACCAGTGGAAGCATCTACTTGGCGATCTTAGTGCTACACGAAGTCGTATGGGTCGGATGCCTCTTCAGTCAGAGTCTGATTTACCCAAAAGCTAAGCCGAGAGGGCGTTGAACTGCCTTGGCGCACACCTCTTATTTAGAGAATAAAATTGGGAAATTTCAAAATTCGCGGGTTTAATTAAAAAGCTCGTTTAAAATGTACGTTTTCTCCTATACAGCTAGTGCGCCGTTACCCTGTAGCCTATTTACAATATATATACTAAAGAATATTGGTATAAATAATAATAAATAATAA
This sequence comes from Orthosia gothica, assembly GCA_949775005.1. Lineage (NCBI taxonomy): Eukaryota > Metazoa > Arthropoda > Insecta > Lepidoptera > Noctuidae > Orthosia > Orthosia gothica. The sequence goes on along the minus strand of OX459062.1, from coordinate 5,990,363 downwards.
ATCTTTATTCCGTTCATTTTAACACAGTACAATATTAAAAAATAATACATTACATAGAAACCCTTAAGTGCTAGTTATTGACAAATTCCCTGGAGCCCACACTAGGATTCCCTGTGTTGTGGGGTCCAGTCTCTTCCCAAGTTGTTAAGGCAAATATTTTTACATGGTTATACAGAGTTAAAATTAAATTAAATTGTAATGTAGATAAATAGAAATAGAGGTTACTAATTTATTATATGCATTTAGTTTAAGTTGCTTTTTGGTGAGTGTATGTGTATGAGTATAATTATGTGGAGTGTGGAGTATGTAGGGGTGAGTGTTAAGTGTATAGGTAGGTAGGTATTTTAGCTATTTATGTCCCAATTTTACGACTGTATGTGCAAAAGGTCTTCTGTTCGGTTATAGTTTAGAGGATGCAGCCATTCAAATATAACATTTTTTAGACGTCTGTAAGTTAAGGTGACAATAGTTCTATCGTTAGAGTAGAATTTTGAATAGAGGTAGGGTCCCTTAAATGCGAAAGATCTGCGTGTAAAGGAAGAGTGAACTCTAGGACGATCCCATTTCAACGTTCTGGATGAATGGCGGGCTAGTTCTTTAGCATCCCTGTGAAAGCGCATCAGAGCCGAAGCGATAAACAGTTGCCTCACTCTGAGGACGCTACAATCCGAATATAGAGCATCAGTTGAATATCGCCAGGGCTTCTTGAACGCTATCTTTAGAATAGCTCGTTGAGCTCTCTCCAGCCTAAGCAAATTTGTTTTGTTTGCTGTTCCCCAGGTTGACACACAGTAACTTAATAATGATTGGCACAAGGTAAAATATAACATACGAATCAGCTTTGGTGTTGCGATGGACCTGACTTTTTTAAATATGTGTGAAAGTTTTCTAGTACGCTTCACAAGTGCATCAATTTGCGCTTTCCATGTCTGGTGCTTATCGATTTGTATGCCTAGGTATTTTATACTTGTAACTTGTTCGATTTGCGAGCAGAGACAGCTTTCGTCATCGAAACTACCACAAACATGCAGCTTTATTTGCAGATCCCAGTCTGGCGCTGACCGATCAGTCACACTAAAACACATTGACTTAGTTTTAGCGACGTTCAGGGTCAGTAGGTTATTTTGGAGCCAGGCAGCAACACTCCTAAGTCCCTCCTGAGCCACACAAACGACTTCGCTCCAGGATTTCGCATGAAAAATGATTGCGGTATCATCTGCAAATGTAAAGACACTGGCTTTACGAAGTTCTAGAGAGCATAGGTCGTTTATGTAGATGAGGAACAACGTGGGACCCAGGACACTGCCTTGGGGTACACCGTAACCAACATCTGCAAGATCACTGACATACTCGCCAATCCGGACGCGCTGTTTACGCTCTCCTAGATAGGACTTAAACCAGTCTAGAGCTAAGCCTCTGATCCCGAACACCTCCAGTTTTTTTAAAAGTATCGGCCGGGAAACTGTGTCAAAGGCTTTTGCAAGATCCAGGAAGACACCGACGCATTTCTGCCCTTCATCCACTTTGTCAATTATAGAATCTACAAGATGCGTGACGGCATCCTCCGTGGACATAAAAAAACGAAAACCAAACTGATTCCCGGCCAAAAGACTGTTTTGATCGAGATACTTATGTAACCTTATATTTATCACCTTTTCAATAACTTTTGACAGTGCGCTCAGAAGCGAGATTGGCCTATAGTTTGCTGGTTGATATGAGTCGCCTGCTTTCAGTATTGGTATCACGTTCGCTACTTTCAAGTCATTGGGTACTACACCAGAGGAGATGCTTAAGTTGCAAATGTATGCTACAGGACTTGCTATAACATGTTTTGTCAACTTAAGCATATCGTTGCTAATATTGTCGTGTCCAATGGCTGAACTAGATTTTAGGGTACTTATTAATTTAACTATTTCAAATTCGTCAGTTGGTGAGAGAAAAATTGAGTCTGATGAGGCTGATGAGGCATTTCTGCCAGAACTGTAGTTGTTAGCCAGTTCAATTTCAGTTTGGCCTAATCTCTTAAGCACCGTACTAGCCAACTGATCGCCTATGGAACTAAAATAGTCATTTACTTCGTTCAGTGACTCTGTAGGATTAGGTTTTATTTTGAGTAAGTCTTCATTTTTATTGACTACCTTACTAATATTACAGATAGTTTTAATTGAGTCCCATGTTTTTTTACAGTTATTTTGATTTTCAGTTAGGAGTTTCCGTTCGTATTGTTCTTTTTGCTGCTGTAATATGTTATTACAATAATTTCTATAAAGTCTGTATTTTTCCTGTAAATTTTGGTCATTACGATTTTTCCTGGCTTTACTATGCAACTCATCGCGGCGTCTGATGCACTTCAAGAGACCAGGCGTTATCCACTTCTTAACGATCACATTTGCACAGGTCACTTTACGTGTATGTTTATTCTTATCAAGGACTAAATTAAAGTTTTCAATAAAGAGTTTCGCGGCTTCGTTAACATCGGTTTTGTTATACAGGTCGGTCCAATCTATTTCTTTGAGGTCTTCATTTAGGTTTAAATAGTCAATTTTAGTACATGTTTTAGTTTTTTTGTCCTTAGGTAACGATGATCCCATGATGCACAGTACTGTGCTGTGATCTGTTATATCGGAGTGGCAAACAATTGTTGTAGAAACAAGTTTAGATTTAATCATGCAATGGTCTAAGCTATTTGTACCACGCGTTGGAAAGGTGTGACCAGGAACATATCCATAATGAGTTAAAAGACTTAGATACTCATCAACGCGCGGATCAGTGGATGTTTCTTTAATATCAAGGTTTATGTCACCAAGCAATGCACAATGCTGGCTGGTACAACTACCTAGGACGTTTTCCAAAGAACTTAGAAAGTTACTTATATTATGAAACGAAGGTGATCTATAGATAATTATGACAGAGTATAATTGACCAACATCTACTTGTAAGCAATTGGCATTGTTGAAAATGGGCTCTGTTATAGAAACAGACAGCTCCGATTTCGAAAACACCACAATGCCGTCGTTTTTGTTGATGTAGTTTTTAGAATAACTACAGTTGTAGCCTTCCAGACTAATACTATGAAAGGCATCATCAAGCCAACACTCAGTTAGTAGTATAAGATCGGGCTTAAATTTTAAGCGTTGCAAGAATATGAGTAGGGTATCGAAATTCTTATTTATACTGCGTATATTCTGAGACAAGATTGTAAGTTTTCCATGGGCTAAATCGAGGTATTCCTTACAAAGATCAGGGGTATCGAGTTCAATACAATTTGAAAGATGCGTGCTGTCAATATCTTTAAAAAATAAGGTTTTATCCAACATATTGCTTCAACGAAAGTATTACTAGTAGTACTAAATAAACTAGATCGTTACAGTGAAATGTTGAACAGCAAAAACTAATCGAAACCGTTTTTAACATTAAGTTCGGTTGCCATAATGTTCTACTATTGACCCCTGTATGAAAATTTATTCTATCATTTTTATAATGATTACTTTTTACATAATTTTGACAGATCAAAGGCAAACATAAAGTGAGACAAGAAGGTAAGAAGGTCCGTAGATTATTAAGCACTATATCATGTTTTCTATATGTAGGCCAATTTAAGGACATTCCCGCTTTACTTTTCCTACTAGTGAGGTTGTGATAGCATGTGTAATTATGTAGTATGAATTGTGTAACTAAGTGTAAAAGTAGATTGTGAGTAACACCAATGATTACGACGAAAAATAGATGAATGAATAATGATACATAAACATAAATGACAGAACAACAATACCTTAGCATGCAAGTAATTAATACATTTAGCAATTCTAGTCAATTTGACTGTCTCAACTTATTTATTTGCTGTTCATCGCTAATACGTATATATTCAGCACCGTCCTGTTTTTTGACGTACACGTTACCGTTTGATGTCCAACAATACTTGTATTTTTCTGTTCTGGCGAAGTCTCTTGCGAGGAAGTAAAGACGCCTGGTTTTAGCAGTGAGAGATTCCGAAACAAAAAGTAGTGACAAGTTTTTCTCTATTCCCAAATGGCTGACTTTTAGCTCTTTACTCTTGTTGAAGCTTTTCGCAGAGGCCAGAAAATTACTTTTGATTAAGGTATTGGAAAGCTCCACAATCACCGTTGATTTCGCTGGATCTTTTTTATTGGGTACGCGATAGACATCCCGCACGTCGCCAGGACTCAAGATAACATTAAGGCAGTTGGAGAGCCGCGTTATGTATTTAAAGAGAGTTTCTTTGTTTTCTTTATCTATTCGTGGAATATACTTTAATTCAATACTCGTCTTTTTAAGAGCTTTTTCCAGAAAATCACATTTTTGGTCAATGTTTGAAATTTGTGATGTAAGATTGTTCCGTTGTTTTTCCAACCCATCAATCTTGGTCTGCACGGAACGCAACAGGGGGGTAACCACAAGCTCTTAGAGTAAGGTTATTTTGAGATCGAGTACGGGACAGATGTATCTGACTTGTATACATCTGTCACTTACTCGATCTCAAAATAACCTTACTCTAAGAGCTTGTGGTTACCCCCCTGGCCGTTCATGTCCTCCAAAGCTCTTTCAATATCTTGGTTTGTGCTGCGTATCGAAGATGTTTGGTTCTTAACTTCTTCTAAATGCTTGTTCAGCAAGTCGAACTTCTTAGTTTGGATTTCTTTAAAGTCATGAAACATTTCCCGCATTTCCATTTTAAAAGCCGTGAGTTCATCATACTCATCATCAGATAATCGGCGGCGCTTGTCTCTCATTGTTATGTTGGTATCAGAAGATGATTGGGCCTTGTTTAATGGCGGGGAATCCATATTTGGTTATCAAAAAATATCCTAGTAATGTAAATAGTTGTAAACCCAACCCAACCCAGATTACTATTGTCAGGTGCGTATTTAGCGCACTAAGTACCAGAAACAAAAATTGTAATCAACAAAAAGCAGTCGATCGCAGCTGGGATCGAACTCAAGACACTCTACACGTCAGTCGACCCCAAACGGTACTAGCCTACTTTGACGTTAAAAAGTCGTACGAAAAACTTGTGTCTAATCAGAGTACGCAACTTGCCGCCAGTGAAATTGGTGAGGTGACCTTTTTGATACTATCAGTCACGGCAGCAGACACAAAAACACTTGCACCCTCACTTTTGAAATGATATTATTGTGTCTTGATTTTAATTTTGATTTATGTAATAGTAATAGTCCGTATAATTTCAATTCTATTTCACAGTTTTAAACACTATATTTTGTCCATATTCTTGTACGAATTTCACAGTAGTCGAAGCAAGTATTACACCACTTTTCGATTTTTAAACTCGGAGACCGCACGCAAACGTGTTTGTTACTCGACAACAGCAAGGAAGGTATGATCCCAATAAGGTCTAAAATTGTAAAATGAATTGATTATGCATCAAGTTTAAGTTGTAGTATGTTGTACTGACCTGTTCTTAATAATTAACAATGTTCTTAATATTTTATACTACACCTGTTCGGAAACTACCTTGATACTTTATCAAATTTACGGTAGAAAGTACGTCATTGCATATCGAACAAATATGCGGCGAGAAAACGCATCTGAGCGGGAGAGAAAAGTGTATGAAAATCCATTTCTTACGTGGTTTTTCTTTTTTAATTTTGGGTAAGACTATGCGCTGGTAACCTAAATATCAAAAGCCAAAAAGTTTTTACAGTGAGTTTTTATCTCCAAGTTCGCAAAATGACACTGGCCACTAGCTGTGTGTTGGATGGTGTCAAACAATTTGAAAAAAGAACATGTGAAAATTGCAGTTCACTAACTGCAACAATTTCAATATAAATTTCAATTAGTAAAGATTTAGTTTTTTATTTTCCTCGTAGGTGTAGTATAAAGCACTATGTATCACTCGAGAGAAAGTGCGATTCCCGATCTCGGGTGTTTTAAAGCGACATGTGTTTTTTTTCAAACGACACCCTCGACGGTAATCGGTCACTTTCTTCTCTCGGTGAACAATGTACTATTTTACCTACCGATTTTGGGTAAGATCTACCGATATTTGTGGTCAGCTCTACCGATTCTGGCTTTTGACTTTCGAGACCACTGCTGCACAGTGCACAACCATTAAGGGCCTACATACCCTTTAGTGGCGTAAAACGGTAGGTAACTTTCTAAAGCATATCTACTCCGTAACGGCTAGGTTAAAAGGTTTGAAAAAATATATATATATTTACTATTGATTCATGTACATAATTTTGGACACAAGGTTTTTTCGTGTAACTAATAGTTTAACACGCTATTTTTTTCGCAACTTTTGGCAACTCCTCCAAAACGACATGGATGTTTAAAAATGTTTTTACACAGAAAGATTGATGGCTGGAATTTCTTCATAACTAACATAGCAAATAAATCAAATTAGATAATTATGCTACAAGTGCAGAAGGTAGGTGATTTCACGAGTCGGAAATCATCATACAACATTTTATTATGCATTGTGCGAGGAAAAAAATAAATTAATAAAATTAAATTAATAAAATGGCGGGCTTATTCAAGCGCGTTTAGCATATCCACGGATTAACTAATAGTTCCTCGGGCATATCTACTGCGCATGTGCAAATAGCTGTCACATCGTAACGCAATACTATACTAATACTATTTTTAAGGGTTTAGCATAAGTATGTTATTTTATTATATGTATGTCGTGTTGCGACTAATAAACACTTTTTCTTTCTTTCTTTTCTTTTCTTTCAATAAGGCACGAGCAAAATATACGTTATGCCAAACATATTTAATTTATATTTAAAATTAATTTATTAATAATAATATTTTTTTTTTTTTTTTTTTTTTTTTTTTTTTTTTTCGGGCTGACGTTGGAGTTAAAAATAATAAAAAATACAGGAAAGTAAAAAAATAAAAATATTTTATTGCAGACTCAAAGGTCCATAGTTTTGTTAGTATTACAAATTACTTAAAAACTATGTTAGTAATACACTTAGACACAACATTTTTTTTATATTTATATTGTTAGTACACAATACTTACAAACTATGTTAGTTACACACTTAGACACGACATATTATTTATATTGTTAGTACACAATACTTACAAACTATGTTAGTTACACACTTAGACACGACATATTATTTATATTGTTAGTACACAATACTTACAAACTATGTTAGTAACAAAACAAAACAATCAATTCATGTATCTGTTGCGCTCACCTGACACACCGGGCACATGCACGTGTACATGTACCCAGTGCGCCATGATGGCGCAACACGGCTTATCACGGCACTAGCACACTGCACTAGCACTAGCACTAGTGAAAAAAGTGACACTTTCCGCACAGTTTGGCTGCTTGGAAAACCGCTCTTTTCGAGGACATGCATTGTAAAATATTTTTCTTCCAACTACGTAGTAATGTTATCATTAAACACTACAAAACTGATCACAAAGTACGTATTTATTGCTTAGAACCAAAACAGTGCAGAAAAGTTATATGAAATCTCATTGTTGCACTGTTTTACTTTAATGCACTGTTTTGTATATTTTATCTAAACTAATATTATAAAGCCGAAGAGTAGGTACTGTAGTTAGGGTAGGAAGAGTAGTTAGAATAGATAAAGTAGGTAGATACGGTAGAGTAAGTAGAAAAGGTAGAGAAGGAAGCTAGAGTAAGTAGAGTAGGAAGAGTAGGTAGAGAAGGTAGAAAAGGAAGAGTATGGAGTAGGTAGAGTAGGTAGGGTAGGTAGAGTAGGTAGGTAGATAAGGTAGAGAAGGTAGAGTATAGAGTAGGTAGAGAAGGTAGAGTAGGTAGAGAAGGTCTTTACCTTCTAGTAAGTAGAGAAGATAAAGTAAGTAAAGTAGGTAGAGTAAGTAGAGTAGGTAGAGAAGGTAGAGTAAGTAGAGTAGGTAGAGAAGGTAGAGTAAGTAGATTAGGTAGAGAAGGTAGAGTAAGTAGAGTAGGTAGAGAAGGTAAAGTAAGAAGAGTAGGTAGAGAAGGTAAAGTAAGAAGAGTAGGTAGAGAAGGTAGAGTATAGAGTAGGTAGAGAAGGTAGAGTAGGTAGGGTAGGTAGAGAAGGTAGAGTAGGTAGAGAAGGTGGAGTAAGTAGAGTTGGTAGAGAACGTAGAGTAAGTAGAGTAGGTTGAGAAGGTAGAGTAAGAAGAGTAGGTAGAGAAGGTAGAGTAGGTAGAGTAGGTAGAGAAGGTTAAGTAAGTAGAGAAGACAAAGTAAGTAAAGTAGGTAGAGTAAGTAGAGTAGGTAGAGAAGGTAGAGTAAGTAGAGTAGGTAGAGAAGGTAGTGTATGTAGAGAAGGTAGAGTAGGTAGAGAAGGTAGAGTAGGTAGAGAAGGTCAAGTAAGTAGAGAAGACAAAGTAAGTAAAGTAGGTAGAGTAAGTAAAGTAGGTAGAGAAGGTGGAGTAAGTAGAGTAGGTAGAGAAGGTAGTGTATGTAGAGAAGGTAGAGTAGGTAGAGAAGGTGGAGTAAGTAGAGTAGGTAGAAAAGGTAGAGTAGGTAGAGAACGTAGAGTAAGTAGAGTAGGTTGAGAAGGTAGAGTAAGAAGAGTAGGTAGAGAAGGTAGAGTAGGTAGAGAAGGTAGAGTAGGTAGAGAAGGTCAAGTAAGTAGAGAAGACAAAGTAAGTAAAGTAGGTAGAGTAAGTAGAGTAGGTAGAGAAGGTAGAGTAAGTAGAGTAGGTAGAGAAGGTAGAGTAAGTAGAGTAACTAGAGTAGGTAGAGAAGGTAGAGAAGGTAGAGCAGGTAGAGTAAGTAGAGTAGGTAGGGTAGGCAGATTAGACTAGGCAGGTTACGCTAGGCAGTGTAGGCAGGATAAGCTAGGCAGGGTAGCCAGGGTAGGTAGAGTAGGTAAGGAAGGCAGGATAGGTAGGTAGTGGTAGGTAGATTGGTAGCCAAATGACGGGAGCGAAACCGCGGGGGTTAGCTAGTTTAGATATAAATTTACCACAGAGGTTTAATGTCTCCCATTAAGTTTAATATAAAATATATGCAGTAGATCGAAAAAGGTACTGGCGTGGTACGAGTACTGGCTGAGAAAAAAAATCGGCGTATAAAACCAATTAGGTGAAAAAAATGCCCCGCATTTTGTACCATTGTAAAACTTTGATAGGTAGGTACTTCATATTTAGCAAGAAAAGTATAAAAAAAGGGAAATAAATGAGAGGTAGATTGGTAGTTGAAAGAAAAGTAGATTACGCACCTCGCTAAAGTGAGTAATTAATGCACTCGTGTTAATTTAGTGCCCTCGCGTGCGCTCGGGCACCAACATAACACTCATGCATTAATAACTCACTTTGCGCTCGATGCAACAATCTACTATTGTGACAAAACTGTTCAAAAGGAGGTTCAATATTGATATTTTGACATCGAGCGGGGCACGGCCAGTACTGCGTTAACATTGGGGCGTATATAGCGCCTTAAAATTCTGCGTACGTACTACGTAGAGCTGATAATAAAGTGAGCTTAAGAAAGCCTTTCCGCTAGGTACCCAACAGATCTAATCCATAAATAGAACGCAATCCTAAGACTACGACAACTATTTATACTAAGTGCAACACTACGTGTACACAAAACCCTAAAAAATAGACCCAATTACAAAGAAACAATAGATATCTAAACGTATCCTCCACTAGAATGTGGAGGATACGTTTAGATATTGTTGATTATTATTGTTTGTTCCCAAAGCAGATCTTGGCCAGACGATGGCCCTCCTACTCACACATAAACACTTATAATAAAATCAAAAAAAGCTGGGAAATCAAAGACCTAAGGCATTCTTCTTGGCAGAAAACCTTAATTAATCTGGCTTGCCCAGTTATCGTGCGAAGAGAGAAATTTTATATTAAAGATATCATAATATAGAGCTACCAGTACCAATATCTACACTAAATGTACACATAAACCTCGCACACACTGGCACAACTAACCCACATAGAAAGAGTTTTCGCTGAAAACAGTCCTAAAACTCCTGATCAAAAACTTACTGGTCACACGATATCTACTTATTGCCATTAACTTTTAAAAAGGAGAAGTAAAACTACGTTTAGTCGTCAGATGTAGATCGTTAAAAATTACGATAAAAAAAAGTACTGGAGGTTCGGAACAATTCTATAGAAACCTTTCAATAATTATAATTAATTATTTCGTACCCCTATAAAGCTATACATTTTAATGCAATATAGTTGTAATACAAAATGTAACTACAATAATAAATTGGTAACGTTTAAACGCACGCGAACGAAACGTAGCGAATTATTTTTTTATCTTGTTTTTATCTGTGCTCCGTCTTCCTGATTTTCAATTGAATTTGGGACAGAAATTAACAAAATATTACTAAATATAAAATCAGTTTTGTATTACGGACATTAAAACTAGTAAGGTAAGGTATTACTAGGTAATATCATCGATTTAAACTTAAAAACCGATGCTTCTTACTCGAAATGTATTTTGAGGTTAGCTATCATATCGTGGAATTAGATAATTTTTGGGTTTGTGAATGAATTTCTTTATCTGTTGCAGTATACAACTGCATAATATAGTCAATGAGTGTTTTATATTGATTTCAATGCTTTTAAAACTTAATTGTTTAGAGCTTTTGTCGATCGGATTCGGATGATAATAGTGACACTTTGGATGCTGCAATAGTGCACATTGAAGCCGCAACCAGAATTTACACATTTTTATGTTACAATATCTGGTATTATAATAAGAGATTTTTGCTGTTTGTTCTAGAAATGGCTGCTCAGCTCTTCAACCGGATTGGTCAAGTGGGCCTAGGTGTGGCGCTCGTTGGTGGAGTCGTCAACTCCGCTCTCTATAATGGTACCTATAACTTTTTTTTTCATCCCATACTTGATTGAATAATTTGTTTACATCACACTATTATTATGTACCCATGATTTGAGAGAGTTGTTGATGATCAATCAACATCTATCCATATTTGAACAAGATTCTTATCAGCAGCTAGGAGTTTCTTATTATAGCTTGTAAGCTAAGCAAAAGCTGAGCTTAGCAGGTATAGAAATCAAAAGAAATCTTGAATCTGGGCCTGTCAATCAAACCTTTGAGTCTTTTTTAAACCAATGTGTGGGTACATGAATACTACAAAATACACTACACTACTAAACTATTAAATATTCTCTGTTCATTTTGTGTAATTCACATAATTTTTCTTTCTCATGATACTAGCAATGCCAGTGAGTAACAAGTTTTTGTTCCTCAATTTCCAGTTGATGGTGGCCACAGGGCTGTAATCTTCGACCGATTCGCCGGTGTTAAAAACTTGGTGGTTGGTGAAGGTACCCACTTCTTCGTGCCATGGGTGCAGAGGCCCATCATCTTCGACATTAGATCACGCCCCAGAAATGTCCCTACTGTCACTGGCAGCAAAGGTAATTTAAAAATCAATTTTAATTTTATTTATAGAATGAATAAGCATGAAGGTTTTTGTGTGAAATATGATAAATGCAGATGTAATCATGATTTTCTTATCCTACAAGGTGGACCAATAACATTCTAAAGGTTCAAATAAATATAATCAAATACTGTTATCGAAGTTTTTCATTTAGAATAAAAAGAGAGCCAAACAACATCGGATGACTTCTTTTGGCCCACCTTTTATGTGTGGAAGTTACAAAAATAAGGCAAATCAGAATGTATGATGTGATAAGTATTAAGTTCTGTATAGTGTAATTATTATGGACAGATTGACAAATTTGAGCTTACTTCTCGCCATTGCAGGGCCCGATGGCCCAGCCATGCAAAATTGTTTTTAATACTTTGTTACAAAATATTTCGTTGTGCATTTTCCAGATCTCCAGAATGTAAACATCACACTCCGTATCCTGTTCAGACCAATTCCTGACCAGCTACCGAAGATCTACACCATCCTTGGTATTGACTACGATGAAAGGGTACTGCCATCCATCACAGCTGAGGTGTTGAAGGCAGTTGTTGCACAGTTTGATGCTGGAGAGCTCATTACACAGAGAGAGGTATAAACATAATATTCATTTATGCTAATATTTGATAGGAATTTGCTGAATCTAGAAAAGTACTAAGAACTGGAGTTCTTTTTGTTCTGTTCTTCAATAACCATATTGTGGCAAGTTTTAGGGGTCTATGTCAGGCAGTGAATGTCTTAGTTTTGTTCAACTCCAGTATAAAAGAGTCATGTCTGTATTTTCTGAAAGAGCTGGCAGAGGTATATTAATTATCCTTAGTTCACAACTTGTAAAACGAGGTTCTCAAATTGTCTGAGTGTTTTTTTTTAAAACCAACATAATAGCAAGTAAGTCTGTTGTCACTAACCTTGTAAAAAATTTACTTGTAAGTAATATATTCAACTGCATTGTGTTCGACTGGTGTCTGTTTAGAATAATAATGCCATTGGAAAAAGCTAGGCTGATAATTTTAATATTTCTTTAGTATTGAAGATTTGTTGTGCTGTGCCCCCATTGCCTTGCCCATGTTCTATAAATCCCTAAATAGGCTACAAAAGCCAAGTGGGCCACTGTAGGTATTACCTGGTCAGATGGGGCAGCCACAATGCAACTGTGAAACCACACTGCAAACGATGCCCCATCTGTTATCCTGCTCCCTATGGACAACCACCTGCACAATGAAAGATCTTTGCGAGTAGTCAAAGCACAACATCTAAATTAAAACAGTAAATGGAACATTGACACAATGAAGAAGTTTGTCCTTGGTTTCATCTTATGTTTTTTACTGGATGTCAGAGGCTTAGAGAAATGCCAAACAAATAACATTGATATTCCCTAGTGATTAGGTTGTAACCTAACCTATACTGCAGTTTTAATGCTCATTATAATAAACTAGCTGACCCCTGCGGATTCGCTCCCGTCAATATTATAGCCTATGTTACTCAGGCATAATGTAGCTTTCCATAGGTGAAAAGGTTTAAAATTGGTCTAGTAGTTTTGGAGCCTTTTCGGTACAAAGAAACAAAAAAATAAAAAAAATCTTTCCTCTTTATAATATTGGTATAGATAAATAAATTTAGCTTCCAGGTTCATTTCACATGTAAAAAATTGTGATTGTGTTTTATTGGCTACTGATAAGGCTGTGGTCAGATGTGACGCTGAAAAGTCGATTGTTTGTGTTCATTGTGCGTGAAGATTTAAACAGTTAACAAGAGTGCAGTGGACTAATGAGAGTGTTGCTTGATTAATTAAAATCTACAGATACACTTATAATGATTAAAAAAATCTGGTACTTCTATTTTGATTTTCACTTCTCTTAAAAGATGCAACTCTACCAATACATCCAAATAACACTATTTAATCTTGTTTTACAGGTTGTATCACAGAAAGTAAACGAGAACTTGACTGAGAGAGCACAACAGTTCGGCCTCATCCTGGACGACATTTCAATCACACACTTGACCTTCGGCAAGGAATTCACACAGGCCGTAGAATTGAAGCAGGTCGCACAACAAGATGCTGAAAAGGCTAGGTTCCTCGTAGAAAAGGCTGAACAACAGAAGAAGGCGGCTGTCATCGCCGCGGAGGGAGACGCCCAGGCCGCTGTACTACTCGCCAAATCCTTCGGACAAGCTGGAGAGGGTCTTGTGGAACTCCGTCGTATTGAAGCCGCTGAAGACATCGCCTACCAACTATCTAAATCGCGCAATGTAACCTACCTACCGGCCGGACAAAATGTCCTCTTAAATCTCCCCACACAAAACTAATCTCGCTTAAATAATGCTGGACGTGTTCACTTAAAATCGGGGTTGGTTCTGTAAACTGCAGGTGTATTTACAAAACATTTAATATTGTATAAGTATGTTGCATTTGTTGAGACAGGTATGGTTGCGCCTAGATAGTAGTCCATATTAGTTGTATGAAAAATTGTAATTACGCATTAAACTATAATTTTGTTGATGATTTTGTTTTCTGCCACAATGATGTTCAAAGTAGGAATCCTCCAAGAATGTTGCTCCCTAAGGTAATTGTTGGCGGTAGGACAAGTACACAGATTACCTTAATCTGTGGACAAGTACTTGTCCTACCGCCAACAATCAGCGAGAAGCGAGTAGAGCTAGAAACTAGATACGAGTTGGCGAGAAGCGGGTGTGTAGTTCCAATAGTTTTGTCGCTCGGCTATAAGCGTGTTCTTGGGCGTCGGGCGATTACTCGGCCTCCTGACCAACTCGCTCGGGGCGCCAGTCCTGCGCAAACCTGTTAGCTAGCACTCATATCCGCACTGCACACTCGGCGTGAGTTCTAACCGCCAAGCGAGCTTCGGTAAGCGAGTATTATCTTTGATAGCTCTGTCGCTGCGACAAACTAGTGGTGAGAGTTCTCGCCGGCAGTGGACAGCCAGCGATCAACTATTAATACATGTGTCTCATTTATTGAGAAGGGATCTATATCTCTGCCATTTACTTCAGCGAGAAAATCGTCGATAGCTAATCGCTTCCTTCCTCGTCGGCGGTGGGACAAGTGCATAACCCCCTATTTTAGATTTTGATTGCTCATACATAGCTCACAAACTATAAGGCGATTCACACACTGCATGCTATACGGATACGCTGCGGGGTGCGTGGGGCGACGAAGTCATGACATTTCGCGTGAAGGCGTTTTCTTACGCGTGTTTTCAATTTAAAGACAGACACTTCCAATCAACTTAAACATAGGAACACGCACTCGCGCGCTACGCTGCGTAATGCGGTGCAGTGTGCCAATCGCCTCTAACTCTCGCCTTCACATTTAAACTCAATTTTTCGAATAATTACTTGAAAAAGGAGCAAATTGTAATAGAGTAGGGTAGTGTGTGGAGTGGTAAGAAAGAAAAGGGAGTTATAATAGTGATAGCGTGGCGGGGAACAGGACGATATGAAAGAAGAAAACGTGTTGCGCCGAGCCCAAGTAACATGGGACAAGGGCAGGAAGATGATGACCGTCTAGCTAATAGCGGAAAGAGACGAAAGTATAAATTAAACTCAGTGTCCTGCACACACTGAAAATAATCATTGGGACTACAACATACTAGTTTTGTATTATTTAATAAAGTATAAGTTTATTTGTGGATAATGATGACAGTAGAGTAGGGACTCCATTTTCCGCATTTATGCGGTCGGTTGTAGGTGGTTTATATAGCAAGCCTAGCTCCGCCCAAAAGCATAGAAGCTGCCTTGGTCTTCGCAGGCTTCGCGGAGCAACCTCATTGTTCTGAGGATTTCTGCTCGTGGACAAGCCTATATATATATCGCGATTAACCTACTCTCTAGGGCGAGGTAGCACGCAAAGATTGGTTTGTTTGTTTTAAAGAGCTTTGAGAACAGCCAACTTGTCAGATTGGAATCTAATAACGTACTCGTGAATATTTAAACGCTTTATAGCTGTTGGGCTAGGCAGTCTCGAAATACCTTAGGGAGATTACGTGTGAGATTCCGCAGGGGTCGGTTATAGGTCCTCTCCTGTGGGATCTTGCATATGATTCGGTCCTTCGTGTTGACCTCCCCGTCGGCTTTAATATCGTTTGTTACGCAGACGACACCCTAGTGCTGGCTGGCGGGGACACTTTCGACGAGACCATCCAGCTTTCCGAGCTCGGGGTGGCAAGACTCGTGGCGTCGAGCGCCTCATAAAACTAAGGCGCTATATGGTTCCATAAACTGCCGAGGAGCAGAGAGCCACCCGGCTCGTCAGTGACCGTTGGAGATGCGCAAGTCCAGCCTAGGTGGGTCGATTCATGAAGTATCTTCTCCTAACCCTGGACGGTTGGTGGGGCTTCGAAGAGCACTTCAAGCGCCTAGTCCCCCGCGTTGAAAAGGCAGTGGGTGCTTTGCATAAACTGCTGCCCAACCTTGGGGGACCAGTGGTGTTGGGCGATCAATGATCCTTTATGGGGCGCCTGTTTGGTCAAGCAGTTAGCAGACCATCAGGTGTCCGACGCTGCAGGACTAAATTAATAGCCTGCAGCAGAAAATGGTCATTGGTATCGCTCGAGGTTACCGAACGGTATCCTTTGAGGCGAAGACTTTCCTGGCACACTTTCCTCCGCTGGACATTCTGGCGGGCACGAACGCGAAGGTTTATAACCGAACTTGCGCCATCCGCCAAAATGGTGATAGCGTGCCAGGAATCGTTGTAGTAAGGCTGATGTGTGGCGGTAGGAAAGGCGACAAGCGGCTACAGCAGCCGCAATTTTCGCGCAAGCGCGTTGTCGAAGCCGTCCTGCCGCACTTCGAAACCTGGCTAAAGAGAGAGGAGCGCATCTCCTACAGGCTCACTCAGGTAGCTACTGACCGGGCACAGTTCCTTTGCTTCGTTGAGTACCTGATTAGGATTGGGCGAGAGACCACGGCAAATTGCCACCATTGCGGAGGGGACCTTGACTCTGCACAGCACACGCTCGAGGAGTGCCCTGCGTGGGCTCTGAGCGGCAGGTCTTGGTCGCCAAGATCGAAATCGAAAGGCCAGCAGATGTGAGGGCCATGCTGGCAATGACAGAAATGTGGAGGGAAATGGCCTCCTTCTGTGAGACCGTGATGGAACAGGAGGCTACCGAGCGTACATCGTGAGCTCCTGAGAGGGCCGATCCCCACTCGGAGAAGAAGTCGTCGTTGAGGCAACCGCCTCGACGCCTAAAACGCCGAAACCCTGCCTGCATCTTAGGAAGGCGGGACTCTGACTCCTAGAAAGAAGGTGGCACTTGTGATCACGTACTGCCGTGCACAGCGAGGCTCAGGAGAGGTGCTAGTTTCCCAAAGGATGTACCCTAACAGACGTGCATAGTAGTTGTTCCGGGGTGGTCTTTTGAGAAGTCACAGGGTTCCGCGATTTTTTTCCGCTAATATGTCGCCGCAGACCAGAAAGATAGAATGAAATAAATTACACTGGTATAAAGAATATTTATATTTTAGCTTGCCAATTAATATAACATAACACTGTCTTTCACTTTCTATATCACTATTTTCAGACTTAGAATATACCTCAGTCTGAGAGACACGGTAAATGTTGAAATAAAGTCATGACTATGATAGGTACTTAATAATAATTACATAAAGTCCATCACTCCTTTACCATTTCGCTCATTTTCGAAGTAGCAAAGACTATTTGTATAACAAATAGTCCTTTGCTACTTCGTGTTCTTCACCTGACTTGTTTTCTTCTTCATCAAGTAAAGCGGGTTTATCATCTTTAGTGAAAAATAAATTTTCTCTAATGCATACTTCTTTGAAGTATGCAATTTCATCTGAACTGTAGCACGAGGGTATTATTAACTGCTCTTCATCATCATTAATTTTGAAATTTCTTATTAATTCATCAACTTCACGTTTAAATTTCTCAGTGACTGATTTAACAGCGTCAGCATTTTGTTTGGCTTCTTTACTAAAATTCCAGGTTTTCATCAGCAATTCATACTCTGCTTCCATTTCTTCATTGTCCGGTTTCATTTTCATTGCCCTTTGGAGTTTCCTATGAGCACCATTGTAATCTCCAATCATTCTTAGCGCTTTTGCATTAAGAAATAGCACTTTTGGGTTATTCCATAGACTTTTTAGCCTGTTCAGTTCATTGCAAGCAGTGCATGCCATTAGTGGTTGGTTTAACTTATTGTAACATATAACTTGGTTAACATATAATTTCTTAAGTAACTTTTCTTGTGCTGCTTCTTCTTTCTCGTCAGCAAGCCGGCACCGGTGGAGCATGTTGACTGCTTTCTTGAAACAACGGACGGCTGACATGTAATTATTTGAACTGTATAATGTAGCCCCTGAGCTGTATAGTAATTTGACTTCATGACTGACCCTTTGGAACATATTGGGTTCTGAGAAGTTGATTTTCCTGTTAACAAAGTAGTGTATGTATTAATATTTTTAAAATAAGGATAACAAACATTAAATTATGAGTCTGCTTTACACAAATTATGTATCAGCCAAGAAATATATTGATTTTTGTTTTTCAATATATAAATCTTTTAAACAAGCTGTTAAGCTTACCATGCATCATCATCTGAACCAAACAAGTATGCAAAATTTCAGCTCAAATGGTATGGCATACCTGTTTTATAATTCAGTAGCAAGTTGTGACACACAACCTCACTTACTAATGAACTAACAAAGCAAGATGAAGAAGGTGAAAATATCCATTGATCCTCTTAATTACTATTCATTTTAGTAAAGGGATATTGTATGTAAGGTTTACATTTTCAATCTTACCCTTCTTTAGGAGTAAATATGCTCCTTGTAAGTTTGATGTAAAAGACGCAGTCAGCTTTAGGTTTAATCCTAGGTGGAACCCCCATCTCGCCATACATAACTTTGTATGAGAGAAGGAAAACAGCTGTTTCACCCACCAGCATGGTCTTTATGGCCATCTGTAGGCCTGGTAGTAAACCATTTTCTTTTAAATTCACCTCCTGAAAAAAGAAATTCAATAAGTGTTTTGAGGCATGCAGAACAGGGTATAAAGTCCCGCAAACCTCCATTGAAAAGGGAGGATCCTCCAACAAGACGGGTGCTTTGTCTGGTCTTGGCAACTGCCCAATTTTTAATTCCAGGACTGGATGTCACATAAAATCATTCTGTAGTTTCAATCTTTGAACGTAAAAGCATGATTTCCAAAAATATACTATCAACAAAATTACAGTTCAACTGTGAAAGAATAACACATTATTATATAAAACTTACCAAGGGCCTCTTCAGTTGTACTATATCAAAAGGTTCCTGTTCATTTTCCCAATAACCAGAGAAAGCAATAGAAACTGTGCAACCTTCATGAAGAGGTAGACCACCTCCTTCTTCAATTATTTTCTTTTTCACAAATCCAGTGTCATCAATGGCCTCTAGTTTTTCAGCCAATGTAGCAAAGCTAGTAACTCGCTGACCAAGAACATCAACATTTAGTGGTTTAGAAGCATTATTTTCTTCCAACTTTAAATCAGAGTCATCATATTCTTGGTTGATGTGCAAAATAGAACCAGTAGTTACAATTTCCCTGGAATCAAAAAGAAGCAAAATAATTTGTGAAGATCCACCATTTAATAAACAAATTGCCATTCAGGTAAACGTTAAAGGGCAATTTGTGTTTGCATCTTCATATCTGAGAAATATTTTTCAAATAATGTTTAGGTTCAATGATATTCTAGTAAACTACTACAGTATATTAATAGAATATCATAGTTTAGGGTATTATAATATAATAATAGGTACTTGCCTTAGATCGAGACCATTTTCTAACATAAAACTTAAAGAATTTGAGCCCATTTTATTAATTATACACTAATTTAGTGATTGCTTGCTGTTTTCTCTTTATTCTTTTACTTTGATTAACTTTGCAAGCCTCAAATCAAGTAACAATAATGAAATCAAACCCACGAAAATCCAAAACAACCAAACAGCAATTAGCATTAGCAACCAAACCACAGACTACCACAGAGTACATTTTAGCTACTACCAAACCAACATGGAACTTTTTTGACAGCAGACGCCAGGCTGTAATTATTGACAGTTGACACGTTTGACCTTAGCTTTGTCAGTGTTACCATTGGCAATAAAACTTTTTTTTTTGCTTTTATATTGTTTATGATACTTTTTTTTTTATATAGACTCGCGTTTGTCCACCATCTCACCTGATGGTAAATAAGCGATGATGATGATGTAGTCCACGGTGAAGTACGCCTGCCCAGAAGTGACGTATTCACTAGATTGCACGAAAGTTATAGCCCTTGAACTGCGATAACCGTTGCTACTTCGGAATAAAAGCGCATTGCTTCTATCAATTTACGGTTCACATTCTTAGAGCATTTAAGGTTAAATGCTCTAAGTTCACAGTACATTAATCCGCCTTAGCCTTTTCTCAACTACGTTGGAGTATTTTTCGGAAAGACTAACTACCTATCTGAACTCCCTATCTGGGTAATTGCAAGACTATATTGTAAGGACTTCAAGGCCTTTTTTGATTACCTGTTCCTACCTGTATCTATTATCTAGTGGATATGTCATGGACCAAGTGTTTAATCAGAACACTATGTATAATGCCCGGGCATTATTAATCTAGTCAGTAAATAAGCACATATCAGAGCAGCAAATCTGAGCTCTCAACCACATTGAGCAGCCAATGATTGCGGTCGCTGTGGCCGAAACCGGCTGGATAGCATCAATGCAATCAATCTAGTCAGTCAAATCCGGCAATGTATACTGATTTAAACTTCTATATTTATCGCATTGTCAGGTCATTATGAATATTGCTACGTAACGGTTGGGAATTGGAGTAAATGAATTAGACCAAGAGCGAGCTCGGGAGCTAAGGACACCCCGACACGGATAGGTTAGGTTCGAAGGAGATGACGGAAGCTGAAGTGAGCGAGCTCCCGTCATCTCGTCCTCGTTACTTTAAACCAGGGGTCGGCAAGTAGTTTTAAGTGGGGTTCGGAAGCCGTTGAAAATTGTTTTTTGGATGTCCAGAAAAATAAACATTGATTTTATACCTATAATTTTCTATTTGCTTTCAAAGTAGGGTAGTTATTATAAAAAAAAACATAAATTACACAGACGGTCTTGATCCAGTTTCACGGCGTCGTTTATACTCTATTTTGTCCTCGTACTGAATCTAAACTAACACGCACAGCAGATAAAATACCGCGCGATGTTGTTCTCTTTCTACATGTTCGTAGAGCTCAAAATATTTGCGCGAATTTAATCCGCGCCGCGGTGCGGTGGATTCTGTGGCAAAACACGGATTTGTTGCGGTATTATTTTCGCGCAATTTTTTTACCGCAATGCGTGCAGTTTCATACAATTCCATAGGTTGCAGAATGGGCGGCAAAAAATCGCGCGAATAAAACCGCAGTGCATGCTACAACGTACAAGCAAACATTAATTCAGGAATTGCCCGACGCACTGTGAGTTACCAAGAGTGTATCCCGCCGGGCGGCCCGACCAACATGCGACGATTCGTTTTTAATACCGCGAAATTCGCATTTGTAATCTCGCTTTTGCGGTACTAAAAATCAGCGCGAAATTGTGGTAACGATATTACGTTATTGCATGCTCTATTCAGAACAGAGCACATTCAGAACATCTAAGCTGAATCACATTCAGAAAGAAACTATTTGAACTGTCGGTGTTGAAGGGCAGAATGAGAGCTCATAAAATTAATCTACTGATCAAGATATCCATTACTTCTTTCAGAGTAACTATATACAAACTAAGTTTTCTACAAAGGGCTGCCTGATGAATTATGCACTGACACGATATAATACGTGTATTCTGATCCCTGATTCTCATTACTACACGTTAACCTAAAATATGGCAATTTTTCAATGTGTGCATGGGTGTACAATATTCATTTGTAGCCTTCATAGGTAGGTATAGTTCCCGCCAAACTTCTTGGCCGCCCTGAATACGCCTACAATGGCTGCGCAGTAGTCAATGTCATACAAAACCAGCACGGAAAGCCAACTTCAGGGCGGCCGAGAAGTTTACCGAACACTTTACTTACTTGTAATATCGGTACCTACAGGTAATTACGTGCCCCTCCCCCCCCCCCTAAATCCGTATCCGTAACGTAAGTGAGCACTAAGAAAGGATTTTGGAAATTCCACCACCAAGGGGCTTGAATGTTTGTATGAAAAACCGGCCAAGTGCGAATCCTCCAAAACCAACTTACACTAACGAGTGACTGGTTGAGCACATGGCGCGTAAAAGCAAGTGCCCCCAAATCTCACCATATCACATTCACTTTGAGAAAGAAACTGTGTCCAACAATCAATCTCGGCCAAGATCCTCTTCCACAAACCAAATGTGTTAAATACCTAGGATTCTACTTGGACCAACGTATGACTTGGAAAGATCACATCAAGCAAAAACGCAACGAAGTAAACTATCGCTTTAAAAATCTTTTGTGGCTGCTTGGCCGACAGTCAACATTGTCTCTGAGCAACAAACTCAGGGTCTACAGCTCAGTCATAAAACCCATTTGGACTTATGGAATACAATTATGGTCCTCGGCTTCCAAGTCAAACATCCTTTACCTCCAAAGATTTCAAAACAACATCCTAAGGACTATAAGTGGTGCAGCCTGGTTCACCCGCAACTCAGAGATTCATGAATACCTCAGCATGAAGACTGTTATGGAAGAATCCAAACAGTACAAAGACAAATATACAGATCGACTGAAACATCACCCTAACCCATTGACAAGCACGCTTCTAATGTGTAATCCAATTAACCGCCTGAAAAGAGCAAATGTGCTATTCTAATAAGGAGAGTTAGGGCGATGGCGCTAACTCACTAAAACCTCTACATACTTTAACCCATCTGATTATAGTCCACGGACTGATCGCAGATTGACCTATAAATAAAAAAATAAAAAAGTGCGAGTCCGACTCGCGTACGAAGGTTTCCTTCCGTACCATTATCGCAAAAAACGGCACAAAAATCACGTTTGTTGTATGGGAGCCCCACTTAAATATTTATTTTATTCTGCTTTTAGTATTTGTTGTTATAGCGGCAACAGAAATACATCATCTGTGAAAATTTCAACTGTCTAGCTATCACGGCTCATGAGATACAGCCTGGTGACAGACAGACAGACAGAAAGACGGACGGCGGAGTCTCAGTAATAGGGTCCCGTTTTTACCCTTTGGGTACGGAACCCTAAAAAGGAAAGTAAATGAAAAAGTTTGTAATTATTAGTATTTCGAAACTACCCCCAAACGTTGAATAAGGGGGTGTTGGGGTGTGTTTTGCGATTTAAGGGGTGTTAAAGTTTTCTTGTAGAATCTTATTTCTTCAGGTTATAAACTTGAAACTTGACATAAATACCAACGACATAAAGTAAACAATAAAGATAACGATAAGGCGAGAATTTTCGGAAATTCAACCTTTAGGGAGAGGATATTTTTGTTTCTATGAAAAATCTAATTCCATGGGGCCAAAATAATTAATCAAAATTGACATAATATTTTCTTTTAAACAACCTCCCAGATAGGGATAAGGGGTGTTGAACTTTTTTTGAGGAATCTTACTGCGCAATCTGACAAACATAAAATAAAAAAAGGATGCCGACGAATTGAGAACTTAAAATGTTAATTCTAGGGCCGATTTTTCAAAAGTCAGAAAACTTATAACTGAGGAATAACAATTGCGGTTTGACAACTTTTGTATAGAAAATATGTCAAACGGTTAATTTTTTAAGATATCAGACTATTGAATTGAAAAATCGGCCTTTAATCAAATAACGAAAAAAATATCTACGATATCCCATGTTATTATTGATTTGACAATAGCTTTTTTTGTTCGCCCTCACTAACTGCACAAAGAAACTCATCTGTAGGATAAAATACCTACGAAATCACGCGAAAGAAGTCGCGGGCAAAGTGCTAGTAACAAATAAACAAGCTTATACAATAAATAAAAAATGATTAAAATGTCTAATTAATTATATATTTGGATAAAAATTTACAAATAACACTTATTGCTTACTGTTAGTTCAGATACTGTCTCAAAACTGCTATATACGAAGAAATCAAGTCATCCATTTTGTATCCCAGCGATGTTTCGCATAGAATTTTAGTTCCACGTAAGAAATTGCCCATAGTCATGTGGAAAAAGGTGTTTCCTGATGACCAGTTTGAAAGTTGAGAGAATGGATGCGTGACTAATACGTCCTGGAAAAAAAAACAAATTTATTTTCGTTAAGTTATAATTTTATGAGAACTCCTTAACTTTAACCAAGATGTAGAAATGAGGTAAAAAAGTTAATTAAAAAAAACAAAAAACGCGACAGCGAAAAAAAAAAAATTTGTGGCCACATTAGGGCGCCCAAAATCCACCAATTTTTTATTTACCAATTTTAATGTAGCCAGTGACATTCACAGGGTTAAGACGAATCGATTGACGTAAGAATCATCAAAATCGGCCACGGCCTTTGGTCTTTTGAATGCCACATAGGAACAGACATACATACATCTCAGACTGATAAACACACTACCCTCCTTCGGCAGTCGGGTAAAAAGGGGAAACAACACACGTGTGAAACTAATTTTATTACGTAGCAGTAAGGGCGGTTGACCGTTGGTTTGTCATACTTTATTAACCCCCGCCGGAAAAAGAGGGGTGTTATAAGTTTCACGTGTGTTGCTGTGTATCTGTGTATCTGTGTGTCTGTCTGTGGCATCATAGCGCCTAAACGGGTGAACCGATTTCGATTTAGTTTTTTTTTGTTTGAAAGGTTAATTTTGTCGAGAGTGTTCTTAGCTATGTTTGAATAAAATCTGTTCAGCCGTTCAAAAGTTATGAGCATTTTACTGTTTGAATCGGGGTGTTTTCGCAAGATAAATGTGTCGGGGGTTTTTAAATTGTGAAATTTTACTTGTATCTTTAAGTAGTATTGGCTGGCTATTTGGCTGCGACACAGTTCCACTAATGCTGCTATTGCCGTACACGATTAAATAATAGTATATGTGTTTTTATTGTTCTAATAAAAGATTATTAAAGTAAAAAAAAAAAAATACAAAAAAATTACAAAAAAAGTATAGTAGTGTTAGTCTAGGTGCATTAATTGTCCTCACGTATATGAATTAATTAATGTATGTATGTAAATATTGTAAAACACTTTTTTAAAAGAGTACATGTGGAGTTTCCTGTCCGTTCTTCTCCATAACAAGCTAATATTCCGAATGGATGGTAGAATCAATTATTATTAATTTTAAATTGAATTTTATGACGTTCAAAATTGCCGCTTATTGGCCAAATTATGGCCTAATCGAAATAAAGAAATATGACTTTGACTTTTGACCGCCCCTTCTGACAAGGCTTGACTATACATCTGGTGGGTGACTGCAACAACTTCCACCCTCTGCTCTGCCATACCAAAGTTTGGGGTTTGGGGAGAGTAGTGTGGCTTTATTCAGTAAGTCTGTCAGACCCGATCATCAGCCCCAGGAGGATTGTCACAGGATTGTGACATGAGAAAAAAAAAACGCCAATACTTACTCGACTCTGAGGATGAATCACGCTGACGCCATTCCTATTAATCCCAATAACGACCATTTCTGGGTACGAAGGGTCAGATGTCTGTTTAACTTCGAAGAAAGCAGTTCCAAACGTCGGCAACTGGTAGATTTTCTTCAAGAACAGTTCCTTGGCTTCATTCTCCGTCATAGAACCATGTTCCATGTAAGCCTTTTGGATGGACGACTTCCATTGTGAGTTATTTTGGATCCTGGCCATGTCAGGAGGCACATAGTCATCGAGCACTTGCGTTACTTGTGGCAGCATGGAATTGTCAGTGCCATATCTTGATCTATAAATCAATGCAGCTAATTCTGCGAGATCTTGTTTAGAAGTTTTGTGGTAACCCCTCAAGTACTTCGGTAGTTCTTGTGGGAAATAGAATATTTGGTCTGCATTCTTATCCTTTCCAGGAATTGTATTTATCCAGAGCTTCTTCATGAAGAATATTTGATAGTTCATTTGCATTTGTGAACCTCCTAAAAAATTATTAAAAAATTTGTCAGTCACAACCAAAAAAAAAAACCACGGAAGTGTAATGTTATTGAGAGCAGTGGTGGACCAATGGTAACGGCCGCGACTTACGTGTCGTAGGTCGTGGGTTCGAATTCGAACCCAGGCAGGCGCTTTACTTTGTGTAAAGTATTTCATCACCACTGCTCTAAAAACGGTGAAGGAAAACATCGTGCGGAAACTGTTAGGATATTGACCACCAATCTGCACTGGGCCCGCGTGGTGGATTAAGGTTGCGCTAGTCGATGGCACGAACTATTTTAGTGCGCGGGGTTATAATGTATGCTATCTCAACCGACAACACGTGCGAAAGAGATAGATGATGTGATGAACAGTAAGAAGCTAGTCCGCGTACGAATACACATGGTGATTTAGGACGACAACGAGCGCGTGAAATTTTATAAACAGACCTTTGGGCATATGGATATCATGAAAAAACTACTAAATTTATCTGTTCAAAATAAAATTATTTGCATTGTTGAACTACTAATCTATCCCTGTATGGTGACTGTTTAAAAATTTTCCTTTTTCATATGGTATTTATTTGCGCCAAAAGATGCATTAAAATTAGTGTTGAAATATGTAACTTTCGATGCTCATAACTTTCAAATATATATATTTTTTTACTTTTTTGTTTCCATACTGGGCTAGATAATGATGAGACAAATTAATATCATTTATTGTTTCGTACACCGTCAAACAGTGGAGTAAACGCCAGACTACGTTTGTATGGAAGAATGATAGACTAGGGCAACCTTAAGGCCAAATTCCTTATCTCACAGGAAGGAAGACCGTTCCCAGCAGTGGAAACATTAAAAAGCTGATGATGATGATGTTGTTCTTATAGGAAACAACTTACCACCACGAACAGGGCGTGTCTGCTTCATCCATTCAACAAGCTCATGAATAAAATCAAAGAAGTAATAATTATCAGGTACTGAGAACACTTTATCAGCGATTTTGACGAACAAGCTGAATCCATCACTGTTCTTCAGATTCAATCGTCCCGTTATTTGTTCGCAGAGGTCCCTTGCCTTAGTCGAGGACTCCACTTCGAAAGCTTCGTCAGTGTCATCAGGGAAGTACACTTTGTGATAAATTTGCATGCTTCTATGCTGTATAGCTTCGACCTCGACAATGTACGGAGGATATAGTCTAGGTCCCTTCTTTTGCGTTTTAAATATACGTTTCAGGCATTCTTTTGCTATGGGGTGCGGTCGGGTTTTGAGGAACTCTACTAACTCCTTCAGTAGGGTTTGTCCACAGACAAAGTTGCCAGTCACAAGCCACATCAGCTCCCATCCTCTTTCTTCACTCAACTGTATCCTATTGTTTGTCAATTGTTTCATTATCTGACAGTAGATTTCGTCGCGTAAGTGGGACTCCGCCAAAGAAGATTTAAATATCTCGTCTGTATACTCCGTGACAGTTCTCGCCTTCGGAGCTGGCATGTCTCCCATGTATTTCAGAATCCCGAAGAAGGCTGATATGGCAATCTTTGAATTCTTCTCGTCACCCATCAATTTCTTTAACAGTGGTTTCCGTAAAGGTTCTCTGGTATGAGCCCACAAATCTCCTGCCATTACTCGTTTAGCTGTAGTTAATGTTGCCCCTCTCGACACTGTCGCATTGATATCGTAATTTTCTCTAAAGTGCTGTTTCGCGTAACTTTCAAGTGTGTACATCCTCTTTCGTTGAATAGTATTATATTTCGAGAATGATTTCTTTTCAGTGTTAATATTGCCCTTCTTGAATACTTCTAGTATGGCAGGTGTTGGCATTTCCAGAGTGGGTAAGATGTAGACTTGCTCAGTTGGGAATAGCCCTTCTTCGCCATTACACACTCCGTGTCCCCATGTAGTGTTCGTTAAAGTCTCTCCGGTAGTATCCTGCAGAAGCACTATCAGGTCCCCTTTCTTAAACTGTAGGAAAGATGATGCGTCACTGTAACCTTGTAGATCTGACTGAGCGACCACGTAAATAGACCTTCTCTTCAGTCCATCTATCAAGTATATTACTAAAGAACTCAATTCGCTAGCATCAACACTTTGGAATTCAAATTCTTCTTGCTGTATAGTTCTTATAGTGATTCTGCCAACACTATCGTAATCTTTATCAGCATTAAACGCGACGTAAGTCACTTCTGGGAACGATATTTCTAGAAGAATATGTTCTAGCTGATCGACGATGTAAATTCCAGTCCAGTTGACTGCTATAATGACTATATCTTTGTTGATAGTCTCTCCTCTAATTTTAATAGCTTCGAAGAATCTCGAGAACAGCATCGGCCATTTTAGTTTAGCAAATATTACTATATCTTCTTTACATCTTAAGGGATCAGTTTTATTTTGAATACTTGTGGAGTTTTCGAATGCTTTTGTTACTAAATGCTCCCATTTTGTTAGAGCAGCATCGTTGGATTGAAGGAATTGGTTCGGTATATAGTTGACAATAACTCTTCTTAAAACGTTTGGATCTATTCGTTCTCCGAATTCTATGTAATGTTGCTGAGCTGCGATCATAGCCAAATCTTTTTCTGAGTTACATCTGTATTCACCGAATTTAACTCCTTTGGTTATTTGATGATATATTAGATTAGTAGCGACAGGATCATCTGAAGGGTTGTGCCAAGGAGTAAATACTTCCTTTCTATAGAAAAGTCTCCAGGGTGCGCTCTTTTCGGGCGTTCCCTGTTCTTTGGCAAATTGTTCGCACTGTGATATAGCATCCATGATGTGTTCTCCCTCACTTCCTAAGGAAAGGACTTTGTCGTACAACGTTATGTATAGAGAAAAGCCGAACGAATCTGTCAATCCTATACTTTCTGCTATTTGCTGGCAGATCTCTTCGGCATTTGATGCTGAATCTGACTGTACTGTCTTCATGGTTTCGTCCATTAATGTCACGGTCAGTAAAACTGGCTTCTTCGTCTTGGTAGCTTGAAGTTCAAGCCAACTTGGTGGTTGGGTGCGTGGGCCATTCTTGAAGGTTCTTACAAGTCTACCTTCACAGTATGGGGCATAGCCTGGTGGGCCAGAGCGTATGAAAGCACGTAAATATTTGACAAATCTTTCAGATGGCGGGAAGCAGCCGACGCATAATGAGAGCAGGATCCAACCGCGTGCGTGTGATGCTTTTGATGGATTGTTTGTGAGTTGCTTACATAGGTGACAGAAAATTTCGTCTCTGAAATGGGAAAAAGAATATTTTAGACACTTAAGATTTTATGTAGGTCATCCATCCAACGTAAAACAATAGGTAAAAAAACTTAATTCAAAAAATCAAAAAACCCGACTGCTTCAAAAGCGAACTAAAAAGTCGTAAACAAGGGAAAAATCATGCTGTGCAGTCGAAGGATACATATTCGCGGGCTGGCTGACCAAAATCTGGTGTATCCTCCGCCTGCACAGCATGATTTTTTCCTTGTTTACGACTTTTTAGTTCGCTTTTGAAGCAGTCGGGTTTTTTGATTTTTGAGTTAAGTTTTTTAATTTATAACTTTTAGTTAGTTTTTTTTCGAATTAGATACATTTAAACATATAAGTTTTATATATGTTTGAAATCACCTCTTAAAACCCTTTATTTTGATAACCCACACGATAGATTTGGGCCCCCACAATATGGCACCCAAAATCCGCCATTTTTCTATTGTTCAATTTTAATGTAGCCTATGACACTCGCAGGGTTAAGACGAATCGATTGATGTATGAATCATCAAAATCGGCCAACGCGTTTGGTCTCTGGATCGCCATATAGGAACAAACATACATACATACATACATACATACATAGACTGTTAAACACATTACCCTCCTTCGGCAGTCGGGTAAATATATGTAGTTTATAAAACACTAAGAATCAGCACTTCTTAGTGACCAAAGTTGCATGAAAGGCAAAGTACCCGCCCTTTACACCTGTTTTTAAACAAATGCGAGTCGGACTTGCGTATGACAGGCGAAAGCCTGGGGGCTTACAAAAAAACGTGATTTTTTGCACTTAAATATTTATTTTATTCTGTTTTTAGTATTTGTTGTTATAGCGGCAACAGAAATACATCACCTGTGAAAATTTCAAGTGTCTAGCTATCACGGTTCGAGATACAACCTGGTGACGGACAGACGGACCGTGGAGTCTTAGTAATAGCAGTGGTGTCTCATCCCATACAAAGAAACTGTCTCAACGTACTGTACTGATTATACTGATTATGTTTTGTACGTTGATCGCGTTCGGTCCGTTCCACGGATATAGATGGTGATCTATCTATCGCCGTTAGTCCAGTCAACGAGGATATTTGTTGTATGGAGACATCCGAAAAATTCTCCCGCCTATGAAATTTGGCATGTGATGAAATTAGGTAATACATATTACAGATGTACAATAATCCAACAAAATTTGTTGCGAGAAGTTAGGTATTTTTACCTAAACATAAAAATCGCTTATAATGCTCTGTGAATATTTCCTCAGACTGAAATATTTTCTGCATACATATGTATGTACTAGTTAGAAAGTATGTAAAGGTATCCAACATTTTTTCAATATTGGTAATACCCCAAATTTAACTTTTAACATTTTGCACTATAACTTCTACTGAAAAATTTATCTGCCAATTGTTATTTTTTAATATGTTTTTATATCCTTAAATACAAAGCTTTGTTTAGTTATCCAAAAGATTTTCCGTTTAAAACTTATATTTTTGAATTTTCCTATATTTCGTAATGTGAAAAATATCCCCGTGCATTTTCATACCTTTATTATTCATATGATTTTATATTAAAACATAATTATCAATTATCCAACAAATTTTCGAACGTTCATTAGGATAGTTTGCCGATTTATGCTAGAACGTAAGGGTTGACCTTCACTTGACCGCTCATTTAAAAAGTCAAATTTGGAGTGTCTCTCAAATCGAAAAAATGTTGGATGCCTACACCGGCCTATTCTAATTAATACATTCGTAGGTATACAGAAAGTATTTCAGACTGAGGAATTTTTCACAGAGAGCAATTTTCATGTGTAGGTAAAAATACCTAACTTCTCTTATCAAAATCTTTTGGATAATTTGTCATCTGTAATCTGTATTACCTTACTTTATCACACTACCTACTTTCACAGTCTGGAGAATTTTTCGGGTTACAAAAGCCCCGTTGATTGGACTACGTGGAACGGAACCGAAAGCGATCGATTTACAAAAAATAATCGGTATAATGAGATGAAAAACGCTAGTTACGTCGGCACGGTTTCTTTGTATGGGATGAGGCATCTGTATGCTAGTATTATATTATCTGTGGTAATAGGAGTCCAGCAGCCTAATTGTGTAAGTGAATTCGGCAAAGGAAACAATCTGTTTCTTTCCCAAAAACGACTTTGCGCAATATAAAAAGTCGATTTTGGGCAAGAAACAGATTGTTTCCTTTGCCGAATTCACTTACACAATTAGGCTGCCGTTTTCACCCTTTGGGTACGGAACACCAAAAAACCAGCCAAGTGCGAGTCGGACTCGCGCACGAAGGGTTCCGTACCATTATATATTAACCACAAAAATCATGTTTGTTGTATGGGAGCCCGCCTAAATTATTAATTTTATTCTGTTTTTAGTATTTGTTGTCATAGCGGCAACAGAAATACATCATCTGTGAAAATTTCAACTGTCTAGCTATCACGGTTCATGAGATACAGCCTGGAGACAGACAGACGGACCGCGGAGTCTTAGTAATAGGGTCCAGTTTTTACCCTTTGGGTACGGAACCCTAAAAATCATCATCGTCATCATACCTGAGTTCCTTTCTGATAATTCCATGTCCAATAATAAAATGCAATTTCTCTAGATTGGTACTTCGTCTCGAGTTAAGCCAGGTGCTGTACATCTCGTTAGTCACTTCATCATTGACAAGGTTCTTCATCAAATCTTCATCTAGTTTGCTGCGATGTTTTAGGGTCTTCGATATAAGCTTGTTCCTGCTGCTTGGAGTTAGGTCTTTTTGCAAATATTCCTATAAGAAAATAAGTATGTATGTGAGTACAATCCACTTTTCTAATGTGATTCGGAGGGATTACGTGTGGGTAATGATGATTTTAATATTATAGTTAATAGTAGTAGTAGTTAGTTGTCAAAACCGTTTAAAACGACGTTGAAGGGACCGTTCTAATGCCTTCGTTTCAGCCGAGTTGAAGGGACCGTTGAGGGTTCAATGCCGTCGTTAAAGCCGACAGTCGTTATAAACGCATATAATTGTACATAGGTCCTTGAACGGGACCTTTATATTCCGTCGTAATATCCAGCCCGGCGAGCATGGCCTACTGTGACATCGCTTAAGTCACACTTTTAATCACAGTTTGGGCGATAAACTCATTTTGTCTTAAATGCTAGCACGGCGGCGTGAGATATTTTCTTGACTTGTGGCATAACTTCTTGACGTAATTTTTTTTCTTTTTCGGCTTGTATTGCAGTTTCGGTTTAACCTTGGCCATAAAAACCATTTATGTTCTGAGAAGCATAGCCCTACGACGCACTGTTTCCGAATTATGGGCCTCCGTATCTTATTTTATTTTGCATAAAACGCTCTATATTTCCAAAATGATATCTCGAAAACGGTATGTCCTAGGCAAAAAATAACCAAAATTTTGCCCCCCCCTTTGCTACCCCCATGTTAGCAGTATCCCAACATGAATTACAAGTTTTTTTTTTTTACTTTTCTTGGTTTTCGACTTTAACTACGGTCATGACAAGTTATGATAAATTATGTCATGTCTTACAATTTGTCTTAAATGCTAGCACGGGACAACCATGTGACATAGTTTACAGGCGCGACTTGCTTTTCTTGTTGTTGACTTCATAGTGCGACATAATTTGAATAGACGACCAAATAAAATAATACGTGAAAAAGTATATGCCGTTCATACAGCTAAACAACTTTTTAATTTTGTTGGGAATAAATTAATAATTAACCCACGACCATAGACTTATGCACACTTTATTTTTCTTTGTTTGTTTGATAACATATTAAAAAGTGTTTCTTAGAAAGATATAATTATTGTAAAATTTTTAATAATTACTAAAAAATATAATAGCTTGGACCAATACCGGTGGGCCCCTATTTTTTATATTTTAAATGTTTTTTGGAGATTTTATTTAAGAAACATTTAAAAATGTAGAAAGTAAGAAGAATATGGTATAAAAGAAAATAATTATAAAAAATAATAATAATAAAAATAAAAATAAGAACAACAACGAAAAAAAAAATACAATTATGAAAAAATAATCCTGTAACATTTTAATTAATTAATAAGCATTGATCACCGTACACACAAAATGAATTTATTGCCATTTGGTGCAGTAATTAGAAGGCAAATAATTTTTTTCAACTATAAAACTTTATCACCACCTCCGAACGAAAGTGATACATTTTTCTAAATCATCTGTCAAAATGTGACATTTGTGACAAAATGGGTGCGCCCGTATTAGCAAATAAGACCCGATGAGTCCCAAACAAACGTCAGGAAATTTTCTCACGCCGCCGGTGCTATTATTTAGGACAAAATGGCATTATCGCCCAAACTGCGATGAAATGTGTGACTCAAGCCACGTCACAGTAGGCCGTGCTCGCCGGGCAGCAACAAGAAAGGCATGTTGCGCCTTTAAAATATGTCACATGTTTGACCCGTGCTAGCATTTAAGACAAATTGTAAGACATGACATAATTTATCATGTCTTGTCACAAATGTCTTGCGTACGCCCATGCTCGCTAGGCTGTACGTCGTTTTAAGCGAAGTCGCTATAAACGTCGTTTTCACTGTATGTTACACTTATCTTTATAAATGTTTAGTCCTGGTGGGTGACCACAAGCTCTTAGAGTAAGGTTATTTTGAGATCGAGTAAGGGACAGATGTATCTGACTTGTATACATCTGTCACTTACTCGATCTCAAAATAACCTTACTCTAAGAGCTTGTGGTTACCCCCCTGTAATTATTTAAGTGGTGTACAATAAAGTATATAATAAATAAATAAATATGTATTTTATAATATAAAGCGAAAGTAAGTTTAACTCTGCCTGTTTGTTTTTTTAAAAAGAAATTGAAAGATTATAAAACTTGGTACTCTGG
Organism: Orthosia gothica; assembly: GCA_949775005.1. Taxonomy (NCBI): domain Eukaryota; kingdom Metazoa; phylum Arthropoda; class Insecta; order Lepidoptera; family Noctuidae; genus Orthosia; species Orthosia gothica. The sequence goes on along the minus strand of OX459062.1, from coordinate 5,956,783 downwards.
TTTAGGAGATAGGGGACTTTTGTCCCGGTAGTACCTATGTTCCCTAGGACAATAAAGCACTTTCATCGTGAGCGAAGCTGCGGACAGCGGCTACCAGCGGTAGTACAAAAGATCGCGAAAAGAATATATTCCACGAACTTATGGACCTTCCATTATAGTAGACCCAAATTATATGGGGGATAAGGTCAGAAGGATGGATGATTAGGTTGTACATGTATCATTATCAGCCCGCAATGTGCCCACTGCTGGGACACAGGTCACCTTTCAGCGAGATTGGGTACGGGCCTTATTATTACTAAGACATGCCGGTTTCCTCACGATGTTTTCCTTCACCGTTTTTACATGTATACTTACATCAAATTCTTTACTCTTCTGGAAAGCTCGACTCAGCGTATCAGTCAGCTTCGCCATCACAGGAACGTTATCAACCTTATCGTCAACATACTTGGGTTCAGCCAAGTCCCCCATGAATCTGAGTATAGTTATCCATAATGCTTGGGCCGCCATCCTATCCACAGGTGAAGGTAAGTCTAGCAGAGGATGCTTCAACGGCTTTCGAGAGTACTGGTGAGTCGTATTGCCCAAGAAGTAAGTGGCAGCGAACTTCCTGAAGTTAAATTCGTCGAAAGCTTCTTCGTCCGTTTCTTGTTGTATTTGTAGTGGAATTACTGATGATATTTGCGGTTTTGCTGTTGTAGTCTGTGAATTATTTAATTTTTTAGTACTATTTTTGTCTCATTGTAAATTTTACAATTTAAGTTGTAATTCGAACTTTATTTCGACTACGATAAAGCTCTTAATAATAAAATAGTCAACCTTTATAAGTCATTTTGAACTTTACTACAGTCAAAATAAAGTTCATAATTTAAAAACTGACTCGAAGGTATCAATTTTGAACCCATTTTGAGACAGTTTTAGTTAAAAAACTCACCACTCCAAAGCCAGTGCCCCTAACCGTACCACCAGGCGTCGCAGAATCCTTGAGGAATCCGAAAACATCGTCCACATATCTATCATCTATTGCCGCAGTATTCTGTTCAAGATTCTCCGTCGCTTCTTCTTTCAAGAACCATATGGATCGCATCATGTTGGCATACTTCTTCTCATAGCTATCTCCTGCTGCATCAGTACTTCTACCCGACGCTATACCATCAGCCCTTTCTTTATCAAGCTGTATCAATGTTGCCTTAATAACATGGCCCTTTTCTTTAACTAATCGCCTGATCAGATACCCTCTACAATTTGCTTGGAACTTTCTGAAGAAGACTCTCATGTTTATGAATGTTTTTCTCAGTTCTCTTGACCTTATCTTGGCTTGCAAGCGAGCGTATCCTCGTTTCATGGCTAAGTATTTGGTCCTGAAACCACGAGCGCGATAAGTCTTTTGGACGAGAAGGGCGGCAGCTCGTAATTTAAGATATCTCTTCCTGTAGATAAATCTTCTTGCATTCGCTTGTGTTTTAATCACAGCAGTAATTAATACTTTGTGCCTTAACTCTTCTAGAACTGTATCATGATAATCCTTTAGGAATACTTTTGTGTGGCCGAAACGATAATCTTCGTCAGTGAAGACTTTTGTGCAGATTTTCATGGCTGCATTTCTACAGTCAGTTTTTTCAGCAGGAGGTATGCCAGGAGCAACAAGACGATATCGGTGAACGAAGTCGTGGTATGAATAACGTATGGGGTAGCCTGCTTGTCTGATTTTAGCTGTTTCCATTAAGCCAGCGTATCGTAGTTGACGGACGCATAGGCCTTTGTCGAAAATCTGCAAATACACAGAGCACTATTTATCATAAAAAGTTGAACACTGACGTTCATAGAAACCACCGGGGTCATAAAACGTGAGAGTGAGATGACAGGAGGCTCACTATATCTTCTTCTTCTTTCTTTTTCTTGTGAGGATGTGACCACCTCCGGTGGCCGCCTCTGTGAACCCCACAGGCATTATTACATTAACTATATAAGTCCAGCAGCTGTGTTGTAGACTTATTGCGTAGGTATAGTTCTCGCCAAACTTCTTGGCCGCCCTGAAGTTGGCTACAATGGCTGCGCAGTAGAAAATCTCAAACAAAAACAGCACCGTTTCGTGCCTCGCGCATCCGGTAAACCAACTTCAGGGCGGCCAAGAAGTTTGGCGAGGACTATAAATTCGGCAATGTAACGGCCAAAGCGTATGAACAATCGACCAACCACATGCGAGATGAAACGATGCCCTTTGCCACGGGGTCTCATTGCTAAGAAAGAATATTTGGTTCAAATAAATCTCACTAGATGACGCGACATGTACACACAATTCAATAGAATTGTGTTAAAAATTAACATTATCTGGAATTGAACATAAACATTGTATGTTCTTGTTTAATTAACTCTCCTAAGTACAAAATTATGGAATATTGGGCTCTTAATTCACATTTCAAAGATTATTTGAACGGATCATTTAAAATTGATGCCATAGATGGCGCATTTTTAAATTTCTGAGGCATTCAACTCGATTGTTAAAATTTGCATTTTAACACATATTGGTGCAAAAAAACTGTAACAACGTGCAAAAAAATACTATAAAACGAACCTTCAATGTATTTAAAGAAAAAAAATTCACGAACCTCGTAAACCCTTTTACTTGCAAGGCGCTGCTAACACCATCTATTGCCGTGAAACGGGATCAAACGCGATTGATGTACTCACAAAAATAACAAGATTAAGCAGATGAAAAACGCTAGTTACGTCGGCACGGTTTTTTTGTATGGGATGAGGCATCTGTATGCTAGTATTATATTATCTGTGCCTTTGCATTGCCGAATTTACTTACGCAATAAGTCTGCAGGTTTCCTCCGATGTTTTCCTTCACCGTTGCCTAATCGCCCGTTCGTCGCTGCGATGTCCAAGATAAAGTAACTGTTACGGACGTCGTAGCTACGTAATATTATGTAATTATGACATGTATAGTATGATAATGATGTAAATAAATAACCCAGATAGACTTAAGTAAATAGATAACTAGGATAAAGTATGATTTCATGTTTGTTTAAGGTTTAGATTTAAGTATTGAATAAAGACAGATTTAAGTAGGGCTTTTCATGTAAATAATTAGATTAGGTTTGTTTTACTCCCTTAGACATAAGTATATGAGTAAGCATTATTGTAAGATGGCATAGAGCGCGGTTACAAACACCACGCGGACAGTATCCGACAAGTAGAAACCTGTCCCGACCTGTCCAGAACAGATGCGTAGATAGCGGGCGGGGGCGCGGGCGGGGGCGCGCGCGGCGCGCTCCGATTGGCCGAGCGGAAAGTACCTGCGTTCTATGCCACCCTTTTAGTTGCGCTAAGCAAAAATGTATAAAGGATGGGTGGCTTGCGGCACATTTGTCATTCAACATTTCACCACTCAACCATCAGCAGCAAGCCACCCTGGGAACAAGAAATATAATGAAGAAACAAGAAGCCTGAAGTTTTACTCAACAATCTACTACAACAATACAGTCCACCCTGACAGTAACTACATATGAATTTGAAAAATGTCACATTGGTACTTGCCCGGATTTGAACCACCGCCATTATTTGGGCTACCACGACGTTGCTATATAAAACTTGTACTAAATATGCACATGCACCTTTTTTAAAGACTGCTACGAGTGTGACTACTTAATAAAGTAAAAATTCCTCTCAAAATGCTACTTACCCTAGGTTTCTTGAACTCATTAGGCTTGATGCATCTCACAAAGAATGGATGGCAAGCATACAAAGTCTTCATAAGAGAATCCAACGAGGTCTTGAACTGATGACTCAGTGAGACGGTTTTTCTGCTTCCGGTTTGCGTAGGCGCATATTCGGTCATGAAAAGATTTTTCAAGAAGTCGTTGCTTGAATCTAAGATCATTTCTTTCACGTCTGCTGTTAGCATGTCCCTGTTTTTATCGAGGAAACCTGAAATAGATAAGTAACACCATTAAAATTGAAACGAAAGTTCACGGTCGATGTCTTTTCAACCTTGTGCTGTTAGCAATAAGGTTGAAAAGTGGTCGATCAAGAACTTGTTTTTTCATAAAAATGCGTTGGATCACCGAAATTATATCTATCTTCTTACCTGTAACTGCATATGAGACATCTCCAGCAAAATGTTTGATACCAAACTTATACTCTCGCGATGACTTAGCAGTAATATAACAAGATTTAGTTCCATGATTACTATTTAACTTAGACAGCAAAGTTACGTCCGTGCCCTTAGGGAACCTGGACTCCTCATCAATAAGGGACAGTAGATTCATTGCTTTTAACCCAATCATGTCCAAATTCTCTTGATTGTCCACATAGTTGATATTAGTCCATTTAATTCCTTCTTTCTCATACTGCTCCTGTTCAAGCTTGAAAATGTGCTTAACAAAGAACTGTTGTAAATTTTCATTTGCGTAGTTAATGCAAAGCTGTTCAAAGCTATTGAAGTCGAAGTTTTCAAACCCAAAGATGTCTAAGATTCCAACCGATCCACTGGTCAGTTGCTGATCTTTGAAAAGTGTTTTGTTTATCATTTCAACTATGTACTCGAAGATATGGCCGTATATGGCTTTTACTAACGCATCCTTGCCTTCGATAGCTGATGCTACATTCAATGGTGAGACCACCTTATCTCCATGAGCAACGAATGTCTTCTTCGTTAAAGCTTCACAAAGTCTTGCCTTGTTAACTCCCAAGATATTGGCTATCCTATTCGCATTAACAGAGTCAGCTACTTCAGATCCCTCAATGTTGTTCGAATTCAGCGATTTAAATTTCAAGTTGCCCAAGTGTAGAATGGCGGCAAGGAGACTGAAAGTCCCCCAGACTTCATTATCAGGGAAATTGAGGACTTTAAAAGCGGATCTTATGTCGTTAAACTCAAGGCCATCATTTCGTCCATCACACGTCAACATTTTACCACAATTCAAATAAGCGTAATCTTCGGGTCGGGCTAGTTCTAGCTTCTTCTTTTCGTCTGCAGATAATCCAGTTACGAGTGAGTAGAAAATATGATAGTTTCTTTCTCCTTTATTTTGGTAAACGATTCTCGATTTTTCTAGAAGGTACTGATCAATGTTCCCTCCTTCAATGATTCCTTTTTTACTGAAATAGATGTTGACGTATTTACCGAATCTTGATGAGTTATCGTTCCTCACTGTTTTAGCGTTACCAAAAGCTTCTAGAATAGGGTTCGTCTCTTGGATCTGCTGTTCTATCCAGGAATGCTTGCCACTGGCTGCCGCCAAATATTGCAGTAATAACTTTGTGCTTTCAGTTTTACCAGCACCACTTTCGCCACTGAAAAATTGGTATGAACGAGTGAATATAGGTACATTTTAATACTTTCCAAGTTTATTTGGCTTTAATTTATCATTACCTTAAAATATCTTGCAGTTAATACAAATATTTTGCCTTTTGCTACTCAGGTAGGGTGAATAGGCACCATGGTCTACGCACCTTTTTAGACATGAGTTGTCTAATCATAACAGACATCATTATGAAGGTACATTAAAATGATAACTACCTATCTGAAGATTATCTACTACTACCATTATGATCTTTAGATTATATCTTTATAATAACAAACTATAGGTAACATTGACTGGCTTCTGCACTGCGAGGCCGAGGGATTAGTTGCATACAAAATACGATTCTCAATGTAACAAATATTTGTATGGCCTAGGCAGACCTAGGAGACAGACCAGACCCATAGATGGTTCTATAATCGAACCAGTGAACGCTATTATTATCTGAGGCTTGTGCAAAGTTTTGTGAATAAATTATTGAATTATTAAATAAACTAGCTGACCCGCAGCCTAATTGTATAAGTTAATTCGGCAAAGGAAACTAATCTGTTTCTTGCCCAAAAACACACACATACACTCTGAAAACGAAAGAAGTTGAATAAAGATTCAACTTCTTTGTGTATGTGTGTGTTTTTGGGAAAGAAACAGATTGTTTCCTTTGACGAATTTACTTACACAATTAGGCTGCCGGCAAACTTTGTTTTGGCATAAAAACACCAAACATTCATCTACCCTACCTACCCTATCCTACCTACTGCACTCTAACTACCCTACTATCCTAGTACTACTCCGTTCTTGAGTTATAAATAGTGTAACAAACACGACTTTCTTTTATATATATAGATTAACGAAACCTCATCGACTGTAAAGTTCTTTCTTTCTGTATCAGCATTCGCATGATGACACGTATAAATTCATATAAAGTGCGATTAGTTTTATTACCTGATTACAATACACTGGTTGGACGAAGTATTCAGCAACTCTCTGTACGAATTATCGCCGATGGCAAATATGTGAGGCGGGATGTCCCCGAGGCTGCGCTCTTGATAAAAATGTATTTGATCCATTGTGTATATCGGCAGAATTTCATACGGGTTTATTGCTATCAACATGGATCCTGTGTATGTCTGCAATATAAGAACATCGTTAACATAAATATGACACATGCTTAACCCGAAAGGGCTGGCAGGGAAGTAGGTAATGTAATAGCTTAGGTACACCCAAATTTCACCAACTACGTTATAAGCCTCATTTAATAGGGTGAGCCTAGGTATTCCAATTAGCTACCAATCGACGACACGGTTGGCGCTGTGGTTGAGCAACCGGCTGCTGCGCTGCGTGTCGCGGGTTCGATTCACGCACGTAACAAATATTTGTATGGCCTACAGATAGTTGTTCCGGATTCTAGGTGTCTTGTGTATGTGAGTTTAAATGTGTAATTCTTAGTGTGGCGCAAAATTAAACAAAAACCGGCCAAGTGCGAGTCGGACTCGCGCACGAAGGGTTCCGTACCATTATGACAAAAAAACGGCAAAAAAATCACGTTTGTTGTATGGGAGCCCCCCTTTATTATTATTTTCTGCTTTTAGTATTTGTTGTTATAGCGGCAGCGGAAATACATCATCTGTGAAAATTTCAACCGTCTAGCTATTACGGTTCATGAGATATAGCCTGGTGACAGACAGACAGACAGACAGACAGACAGACGGACCGCGGAGTCTCAGTAATAGGGTCCCGTTTTTACCCTTTGGGTACGGAACCCTAAAAAAAGAAACATGTAGGCATCTTTAAGCAAGGAATTCACTGCATAAAATTCCTTAGCTCGCTGCAATAATAATCCGTCTATTAGAGAATCCCTCGCTATAGTCGCCGTGTGGGTTTTCAGACACCTAAGAACTTAAATTTCGGCTTTCAGGGGTTGGGTTAGACCACAGATAAAAAGCTAACTAGATGACGCGACTGTATGTAGGTACTTCGCGTGCCAAAAAACGGAGTACGGAGTAAAAGTTACGATTAATGATCGTAATCTGAGCTTTTCATTTAGGATTATCGGCACCGGAAATCCACCAAAAACAAGAAAAATGTCTTTTATGACATTTGAGTTTAAAGAAGGTGTAGAAAAAGTTGGCCGAGTCATTGGAAATGTTTTCTTTCATTGGTAAGTAATTTTTTTTAAATATTATTGTGAAAAAGTGGCACGCTTGGTTTTCATACTGATGGCGGGACTTGCGTTATCTATTTAGATATATGTCTGTGGGTTGGACGATTTGAGAAAAAAGTAGTTAGTCATACATTATTTTGATAATAAAAGGCAGTTACAGTTAATTATTAGGTACTTATGTTAAGTACCTACCTATAAAGTCAAAGAGGCGCCATCGAAATCTTGTAGAAGTAGGTATCTATGCAACTGAGAATCGAACAACAAAAACTGGGTTCGAACTCGGAATCTGATGGTCAACATTTGGCACTGTTCGATTAACAAAGCAGTCAAGGGTCCTGTCTCAATTCAGTTGTACAATTATGGACCCAGCATAGTTTAATTTTTACAACTCTGGCCCCATTGGTTTAGATTTGAAACGGAATTAATTATATAAAAGGATATTACTTCCATATCATCAATGACACGTAATGATGTCGATAATTATCAACAATTCAGCATAACTGAGATAAGCTAGTAACGTCATCTAAGTAGGTAAATATTTAGGAGACCAAAAGAATAACAAATGCATTTTGTTTGGAACTTCATTTGTAATTTTTAGAGGTAAATTGTGCGTAGATAAAATTTAAGCAGCTGTTTAACCTGCGATGTTGCAGTCTGCATCATTTACAAATCTAGCTAATTAGAAACTCTAGCAGAGCAATGCATTTAATCTTAAAGATTGAAGTACCTACCTACCTAAGTAGTTATCAAGATATGCAGAGATGATACATACAGTTATCTCTACCTATATATCCTGAGACCCACACGGCTAAACCTGTGTACGTAAACTGCCTAAAAACAATACCTCAGATACCTATGTAGTCACAGTGCATTTACCTACTGCTTGATTTCGTACCAGTCCTAAAGTTTTTCGAAATAGCGTGCGTCACAATAGCGTCATTCGAAACGTCATATCACTCCCCGAGGCAATAGACATCCGATGGATAGGACTGTCGTTGCAATGGCTTTTCGGCGAAACGGACGCTCGATCTAATGGCTATTCAAAATTGTGGTACATCGATGCTATGGAATTTCGGCGATTCGGACGTTCGATCTGATGACTTCGGCATTAGCCATCGTGAATATGACATTCGAAATCAAGCAGCAAACCCAGTCACAGTTCTCACAGTAGCTAAACTCTTTAAGATGTGTAAGTACTTAAATATTTTTCTGAAGACTTTTCCGGCTTAAAATATAATGTAAAGAAATGTGAATACATGGTCTTTGAGGTCGGTGGCAAACGCCGTGAAGAAGGACCGAGTTGCTCGTGAACGGGTCACCAATTAATAGGGTGTCCACTTTTAAATACCTGGGGCATTTTCTAGCTGCCGACCTCAGGGACGATGTGGACATTGAGAGGGAGCGTAGGGCTCTAGCGGTCCGGAGCAATATGCTGTCCCGTAGATTTGCGCGGTGTACGGACCTAGTAAAAGTAACACTTTTCAAGGCTTATTGCCAAAGTCTGTACATGGGCAATCTATGGGTCAGATATACGAAGAGATCGCTGGATGGCCTGCGCGTCCAATATAACAATGCTTTCAGGATGTTGTTGAGACTGCCCCGTTACTGTAGCGCGTCGGAGATGTTTGCGCAAGCCCGTACAGATGGTTTCTACGCTGTTATCCGCAAAAAAACAGCGTCGCTACTGAGGAGAGTAAGGGACAGTCAAAACGGCATCCTGAAAACTGTAGCTGAGAGCTTCGGCACTCCGATTGTACAGCAGTTTGTGCATAGGTTGATTGTTACTAACACTAGGTAATAAGTTTTTCTATGTTACTAACTGCAGATAATAAATTCTGCTGTTACTAACACCAGGTAATAAGTTTTCTGTTACTAACACTCTATGGATTTTTTGTGTCCGAAATAAAGATATTCTATTTTATTCTAATAACTTTGCTGTTAGAATATTAGACAATCTAGCCCTAGGCAATAAAAATCCCTTGATAGGAACAGCCTGTGCAGCCATGTTAGATAGAGATTGGCCAAATGGTTGGGTAATGGGTACCTACATTGTGCTTGGCCATCGAATGTAATTATACGCCACCAAGCATTGTCATCCTGATTAGCTAAAAGTATACTTACATAAATGAGCTGATTGGCGTACCGCATATGAAGGTTGTGGAGGATCGTGTATTCCTGCAGCTCGCCAAGAGTGATCATGTCTTCGACCCCTTGAACAGACGTAGAGTGCAGCGGCTTGAGTACATTTTGGACAGAAGTCGTGAATTTGTTCCCATCATGATCTCTAACTTCAATTTTATCACCAGCACTCTTGAGCACTTTCACAGCTATTGGGACGTCGAATTCGGAGGTCCCTGGTGGCTTTAGCCAGACGTGGTCCTGAAAAGCATGATAGGATGGTATAAGCAGGTGTGGATCTAGGATTCAAATATGATGTTCAAATGAAGCAAAGCACAAATGTGCCTGTATACCTTTGATGCACAGGTTTGTTTGCCTAGGCCAAGTTGGAGGCCTATTGAATGTAGAACTGGAGAAGTAGGTAAGCCTGCTGTATGTACTGTTTATTTTGCTAGATTTCAATATAAGTTAGATAGGTCTTAATTCATTTCTAGAATATAAACTGTACTTGCACGGCTAGAGCTGTGACTGAAGCCAATATTTATCAAAATAAAAATTTTAATGGCCCTCATATTTTTCATAGTGTTGACGAATTAGGTAGCTTGCTACAATATGACTGTCATGTGTGTTAAGCGACTTACCTAATCAGTAGCTTTTGTTTGAATATTTACATGAGCGAAAGGTAAGTAAGCATATAGTTGACTTACCGCTAAAGTTACGCGATCCACCATCTTGAAATATTTTTGAGATTCACTCCACAAAAATTTAGGACACAATCATTTTTATTATAATCATAGATTCCGCGTGAGGCTTGTACGACGACTGTCGAATTTTATCAATAGTTCAGCTTTGTCTTATCACTATCTGATAGCAAGTCCGACTTATCATAAATATTTTGTGATATAAACTTCTACCAATAGTTATCGTGCCTAAATAGGTGTAGATTAAGTAGCGATTTAAATAATTAACATGAATCATAAATCGTTTTGAGTATTTGAATTGATGTGAAAACAACAATTTTAAATTAAAAAAACATTTTACTTTGATACAATTTCAGAAACTATTTCATTAAAATCTGTTGCAGTTTATTGCAGTAACAGCTATATTAGTTAAAAATACGCCTTACATAAAGGGCTGGGTTCGATAACCGGCGTATATTTTCGTTATTATAAAAAAATACTAGTTTTACTTCTACTTTTCTCCATCATAATTGTTAGACTTGTGTGTAGCATAGCATTGAAATGCAAGAAAGGATAAATACGGTTTTGAGATATTTTCAAACACAGACAGAAATGGTTAAAAATTAGATTTGAAGTCTTTAGTATTTCAACATCCAAACAAACAATAAATTGTGTTTTCCTTGCAATAACTGAGATAGCAGACTACAAAAATGACTCAGCTTTTTTTTTTTTTTTTTTTTTTATTACCTATAGGCTCGCGCTTGACCACAATCTCACCTGATGGTAAGCGATGATGTGGTCGACGGTGAAACACGCTTGCCTAGAAATAACCTATTCACTCTTGACTTAAAGACCCCTAGATTGTAGCTATCGGGAAACACAGACTCCGGCAGGGAATTCCACTCCTTAGCTGTACGCATAATAAAAGTGTTCCCAAAACGTTTTGTGCGTATGGGTGGGATGTCTACCATGTATCGATGGCGCATCGCCGTACGTCTGGTAGTCCGATGATGGAACGGGCAGCTGTTTGGAATCTATGACCAATAGCAAAATTTTTAAGTATTATCCTATGTAATAATGCCAACAATTGAATTAGTAAATACAATTTATTTAAAAATAATTCAGCATTACAAACAACTTAATCTAATGATGATTCTAAATTACTTTTTCTTCTCATCTTTTTCTTTTTTGTCTCCTTTTGTCTTCTCATCTTTCTTATCTTCTTCCTTTCCATCCTTTCCTTCTTTCTTTTCCTTATCCTTCTTCTCTTTGTCTTCTTTCTTTCCTTCTTCAGCATCTCTATTTGTAATCTTGTTGTTGATAAGGTTGTGTAGGGCTATAATTGATCTGACGAGTGCAGCTAAGTACACTACAAGAGACTGATCATTTGTTTTGATGTAAAGGTTGTCAATAAAACTGTCATTGGCAATGTCAGGCAAGAGGTTGAAGATGTCCTGCAGCTGATAGATAATTTGATGGTTCATTGGTAGAGAGCCCTGCCCAACTTGGACAAGGTAGTCTCTAATCTCGCTCAGTTGGGAGTGCAAGCCTTTCAGACCAAGCAATTGGTTTGTAATTCGCTGGGAGAGACTTCCAACAGTGGTGTCTTTAATGTCTCTTAGAAGATGTTCTACACCAACTTCCTCTGCTTCCTCAGCCCCAATCTCACTGGGTACATGTTCAAAGGTCCTTGTTGTAGGTGAACCATCATCATGGACCTCTTCCACAGCCTGGTAGGCTTCTGTAGGGAGACCAAGATCCTTTGGTTTAGCGTCAATGATAACAAGGACTGAATTAGGACAGTAGCGCCTGATAAGCTCATTGATTGCTACATCGTTCTGGTGGAGTTTGGGACCAGTGTGGTACCAGCCCACTACTTTCTCCCTGGCGTTGACTTTCTTGAACATACCGTACATGTTCTCGAGGTAGTCATGGTCGAGGAACCAGACTGATTTATCTTTGTCGTCCTCATCGAAAGGAACTGGAAATACAAAAAAAAATATGATGATATGATAAAAATAAGATGGTGTTATTTATGGGCAGAGATAGTTTTAGACAAATTAGATTAACAAGAACTATTTGTGTTTTATCATACTCCTAGACAAAAAAGCTTCCTGTACCAAGGTGAAGTTTACTAAAATGAGTTAGTGATTTACCTGCAAAGCTATTGGAGACGTCCAGGACTCCCTTCGCTCGCCAGCATCCCAGCAGCACGCCAACTACTCGTTTTTGATTACCTATTTTGCCCATCCGATTGAAGTGGTCTACTACACTCAATAGAACCAAAGGATGAACAACCACTTTTGTGGTTAAAACTTCTTGGCTTGGCATTGTTGCTGTGGTATCTTACTAAAACTGCACAGTTATTATAATAGGTCTAAGGTTTGTCTTAGCAAATAAGACAACAATAATAACTCACAACTACAACTTGCTCAAAACTCAAAATACAATGATTTTTGCCAAGCGGCAATCAAAACTAAAATTTGACAGTCATTAAAAAAAAAGAATGTCTATGATTCTAATTGTCTATGAATTACTTTTGCTTTAGGCTGGCAACACAGCAGCAGACATTCTCGCTACTTTTACGGACAAAAACGATGAATGAAAACGACAAAAGCAAAAAGCCATCAGTCTAGCTTGGTTAAAAAAACAGCTCACCGCTGTCAATGTCAAATTCATTTGAACGTCATTACGTCACACCGGTCCACTGACTTAGAAACCTACTCAAAATTGTCAACATTGGTAAGACGTGCTTTCTGAAAATCTGAACTTTATTTTAAAGTTTTTCTAAAATTGTAAATGAAAAGTACTACTTTCAACCTATATTTTCATGCTAAAAATCTTTTGTACTGTACTTACAAATAAAATGTCACAAAGAACCATAACCTTCGTCACTGGCAATGCCAAAAAACTAGAAGAGCTCAGGGCTATTGTCGGCAATAATTTCCCTTTAGAAATAATTAGCCACAAGCTAGACTTGCCAGAACTTCAAGGGGAAATCGACGAAGTGTCTATAAAAAAGTGCCAAGAGGCTGCAAGGCGTCTGAAGAGGCCGGTACTAGTGGAAGATACAGCCCTTTGTTTTAATGCACTAAAGGGTCTTCCCGGGCCATATATCAAGTGGTTCCTGGATAAATTAGAGCCTGAAGGGCTGACGAACCTGCTAGCCGGTTGGGAGGATAAATCTGCTAAGGCTGTGTGCACATTTGCTTACTGTGCTGGCAACTGTGAAGACCTAGATGTTAAGTTGTTCCAAGGCGTTACATCTGGAGAAATTGTAGATCCAAGAGGTACCAGAGACTTTGGCTGGGACTGTGTTTTTCAGCCTGATGGCTACAGTCAAACATATGCTGAACTACCAAAGACAGAGAAGAATAAAATATCTCACAGATACAAAGCTCTGGAAAAATTTAAAGCACATTTCCAAGAAGAAATACCTCTTTAAGTATCTCCTTTATGTTATAAATCATGAGATAACATGATGAGAAAATTTATGACAGAAAACTATTCACCATCATCATCTTGCACTACTTTTATTTCATAAGGAGTTGGCTCAACTCTTTTCTGCATACCTCATATTATAATTAGATTGTTATTTGGTGAATTCGAAAATAATAAAAAAACAATGAAAATCAAAATTACTAAAATGTATAATTATCTAATTCACAATTATTATTCTAAGGTTTGTAAAAAAAAAATATTTTTTCTATTGGTTTATCTTAAGGATATGGTTTGTGATATTGTTCAATGTTACATATATAAGTACATACAATGTAATTGTGAAAATATTATTATATACTTTATTGTACACCGCAAAAACAACATCGTCATTATCTGTTTTGTTAGAATAAAAACAAATCAAATATGTTAACTATTTATTATGATTTAACCAATTCCACTTATTTACACATTCATCATGATAATGTTAGATTAATATTTTTAATAGCATGATTATGTACACAATATACTTAGAACATTAAATTCATTGTATAAAATAATATAACAGATAAAATAAACTTATTGTAAGTATTAACATTACTGTTAGATGCTGGCTTGTGAACACCAGGCGCAATGTAAGGTTCTAAATTTGAATTGTTATAATTTTTGTAATACCAGTCATTATCACCAATCTGCCTTGTCTTTGTGTTGCCTGTGCTCATAATCTCTGAAAATCTTGTCTTAGGCTCTCTATTTGGTGAAAAGTTTTCTCTGTGCTCATTATGTTCTATGTTTGGTAGGTTTACTTTGGTGATGGTTGCTGGCCTCTTGCCATGGTTTCTTTCATATAACTCTGCAGTGCTGGGTACTAAGACAGCAGAAAGTGCAGTAGGTGCAGGCTCAATATGCTTCTTCATTGGTGGCTTAGATGTGACTGCAGTGGATGAGGAATAAGATGAAGTACTACTCTCCATCCAAGCTTGCAGTGACATATCATTACTTGTATCTGTTGTTATAAGTGTACTTTCTTTTTCAGTCACTTGTGTAATAGTCAGGTTTGACTCCATTAAATTGTATTTGCTCAAATTGTTGGGATCACTCTTTTGTTCTTCAACATTCTTAGTTCTATTGTAAGCTACATGAGTACTGTTGTCATCATCTATGTATGCTTGGAGCTCATGTATCTCACTTTTAATTTTCTGGTGGGTTGTGTTGTTATGAACTGTTTTGACAGGTGGTTTGATTGATACTGCTGCTATAGCTTGTTGTATAGCACCTTGTTTATTATAAGTTGTAGCACTTTGGGTTTGCACAGCAGTCTGTGAAACATTTAGTGTTGGATCAGGTATTGGCTTAAAACCTCCTGCAGTTGTTGGCAGGATTGGTGAGAACCCACCAGTTTCAAACTTGGGTGGTTCTGGTAGCTGATATTTGTTCCCATGGGCGTGGGAGTGAGAATGTGTGTGAGAATTTTTCTTGTCTGGCCAGTCTATTTTGCGTCCTGTGTTTAATAATTTGCCCATGTCTATCGGCGGCAGGGGCATCCCGAAGAATGTGAATCCGCTGTTGGGTCCATTTGCTGGAGGTGATGGAGCCTGTTTATTTCTATCTGTCGTGTTTTTCATTGCCGCATATATCGTGGGAAGCCCTCCTGACGACCTATTATTATTTTGCGTCGCACTTACTTCGTTGTTTAAGCCGTCTATTAAAGTTTCATTGTAAGGATAATCGACGTATTCGTCGTAGAAATAATCCGATTCTTCTGGAGATGGTCTGTTTATTTTGTTAGCTTGGTACGTGTTCTTGATCTGTGACGTGTAATCTTTTATTTTGTCTATTGTTGAATACACTTGTGATGTCGCTAAATTAGGTAGAAGCGCTTCATTTTCGTGTATCATGCAGGTCCTCAGATCTTCCTCATCGACTTGGTTGATTGCAGTGTTGGAACAATCGTTTCTTCCGAACGGCATACCCTTAACATATGTTCCATCTGCGCATTTCGGCCCTATAGAGGACGACTCCGACAGCCATGATTTCAGCCAAATTATATGGCAATTGCAAATTAGCGGATTGCCTGAAAAAGAGTGAAATTCCGGTTAGCACTTGATAAAAGCTAAAAAAATAGAGCAGTTCGGTTATTTCTAAACTTACCATCAATATCCAAAATGGCGATGTTATTTCTTAGTTTAGCAAATGTGTTCTCCAATACTGTGCTTAGTTTATTATGCCTCAGAGAGAGGATTTTGAGTCGCGGCATGAAATCGAAAGGCTGGTCGCTTATGTGGCATATCATATTATTATCCAAGTTCAGTTCCACCAACCATTCCATGTACTGAAATGACGATCTCGTCAGCCTCATCAGCTTATTAAAGCTTAGATCCAACACTTCTAAGGAAGATAATTGTCTCAGTCCAGAGTTATCGATGTTCGTAATTTGATTGTTGCTCAAATTCATATATTGGACTAAAGGCATATTCTCAAAAGCTCGCAAGGAAATGTACTGCAACCGATTCCCCTGAAGTTCTATTATCCTTAGCTTGGGAAGATTCGAAAATACTCTGTCAGGTAGATCTATGATGTGATTTCGGCTTAGGTATATGGATACCAATTTGGGCAGATTCGCTATCGCTTTTGGATGAACCACTTCTATGTTATTGTTATCCAAGTCTATCGTTTCAAGATCTCTCAGGTCTTTAAAGCTTCCAGTTCGTAGCTCCACTAACTTATTGTTAGGCATTTTAAAATCTGTTAGAGTGTTTATGCTGTTTATAGAGTTCCCATCAAAGTGTTTTACGTGATTGTAGCTAGCGTCCAAAACTTTCAACTTGGACATCATGTTTAATGTAGCCGGTAATTCATTTAGGTTATTCGAAGATATGTTCAAAGTTTCTACATCTAGCGCCCTGTTGACAATGTTAGGACTTATACTTTTTAATTTATTTTTGCTAAAATCTAGAGACGAAAGGGCAGCATTGTCTTGTATCGCCATAAAATCGAAGTTCTCAATAGTATTCCCGTGCAAATTAACTTGTTTCAGTTGATTAAGTTTGCTGAAGCTTTTTGGGTGAACAGCCATTATTTGATTGTAACTCAAGTCTAAAATCTCCAATCTATTTAAATCGCTAAATGTCGTCATTTCCACCTGTCTTAAGCCATTTCGTTTCATATAAAATCTTCGCAAATTGTGCAACGTTTTCAAACTACCATGCGGAATTTTCTGGATCCCATTACTCGAAATATCCAAAGTTCTCAGTGATGGTAAATCTAAGTCTGGCGACGGTGGCATTGGCAAGCTTGTTATTTGATTCTGATGTAAATATAACTTTTCAAGGCCTCGGGGCAATCCAGGCACAAATTCTATCAGTCTATTAGCACTGGCATCCAACTCGTAAAGATTCGCCAAGTTCCTGAAAGTAGCTGGATGTATAGACACTAGGCTGTTTCCTGATACGTTCACATATTCTAATAAAGGTGATTCCATGAACGTTATTGGGTCTATGATTGCTAGCTGGTTGTAACTGAAGTTAATTCTTCTCAATGATGGAAGATTATATAAGAGTTTTGGCTGCAATCGTGTGAAGTAATTGTACGACAAATCTAGGCCTTTCAGTGCAGGCAAATTCCAATACGGACCTTCGTTCATATCATTCAACGAATTGTTACTTAGATGTAACTCTCTCAACGCAGGCATTGCGACAAATGCGTCTGCCTGTATGAACTTGATGTTGTTCTTATTCAAATGCAATCTTTCTAGACTAGGGTGACCTCTAAGAGCACCTCGTGGAATTTCTTGAAGCAAATTGTGACTCAAGTCTAAGAATTTCAATCGAGGTAGAGCATCTAATAATGCTCGAAATTCTGAAATATGTCTTATTTGGTTTCCAATCAAAGTGAGCTCCTCAACTCCACTACCAGATTGTTGCAAAAATGATTCAGGATGTATTTGATTTATTCTATTGTAATTTAAATCCACGACTCTTAGCTTTGGAACCCTATGGAACGCACCATGGTGGATGATGTTTATGTTGTTGTGAGATAGAAACAGGTTCTCCAGCATCGGTTGGTCCACAAATCCACCTTCGCTTAATTTGTCAATTAAATTGTGATTCAGATTTAAATGAGATAGCATTGGCAAGTCTCTCATGGCTCTTCCAACCATTGTTGCATCTGCGATTCTATTGTGGCTCAGCGACATTTCGCTTAGAGAAGGTAGCAGAGATAGAGCCCTCATATGTATAAGGTTAATTCCACAATTTGTGATTTCCAGTCTTCGTAATTTGGGCAAATTATAAAATGCATTTTCTTTCAATATTCGGAGGTTAACACTTCCTTGAATAAACAGTTTCTCTAAATTTGGTAAGTTTTCAAACGTGTTTTCATTTACAGCATTTAGACTTTCCGATTGAATGTTTATGTATCGTAGTTTTTGTAAGCCAGAAAACGCTGGTATCCTCTTTAAATTTTGAGATTGTATCGTCAAGGCTTGAAGGTTCTGTAGTTTCATCAAACTTTCGGCTGGGAGGCTTCTCATGTCATTTTCGACAATGAATATTTCTACCAGATTCTGTTCTTGCGTCTCCAGCCAAGCAGCAGATAGTCGCTCCAGTCCATTGTGACGGAGCATTAATCTCATAATTTTCACATTTTGGAATATCTTCCCGGGAAGGGATGGCAGATAGTTGTTCTCGATTATCAGTTCATCTATCGGTTTTCTGACAAGTTCTCCTACTTTCTGGACACCCTTTAATACTTGGGGCAAGTCGCTGTGTGTGCACCTGAAAACAAAATTCAAATTTATTATTATTCGGCCGAAGAGGTTTTAAGTGTTACAGCGATAACTTTATACCAACCATATTTGTACATCTTCGTGTCGATTTGTGCATATGCAAGGGAGGATTGTCTCTGGGGCTGGACATATCGATGCTTGTCCAGCCGCATAAGAAAATATCAAGAAGAGGAGCCATGAGACTATTTCTCCTTTCTTTGGGTCCATTCCTCTAAAACGTAGATGATCATTGTAGCATATTTCTCGTGTTTTCAGTTCTTGCTATCTGAAATATGAAACATGGATTAAAATATCGAATGGCATAGCAGCTGAACCAAGCATGGCTCCTCGAAGCCAACTGCTATACAAGTTCCAGTAGACGCTTGTTAAAACAAATAGTAAACTTTCAGATTTGAGCGATGATGTCAGAGGAAACGTCGTTTATTTTTCGTTTCCTACGAAATCAAAGCTTTAACCCCTGATTGCTTCATCTTCCAATATTACGCCAAATCGTATACCGGCGCCAAGTACCGGTACTAATGAAAACAATGCGTTATAGAAACAATAGCCGACCGGAACGCAACTCAACCACCGGACGGTTGAGTTGCACTTTCACTTATTCACCATTGTTATTAGCGGCGATCTATGGTGTGCAATGTTATTTACATCATTGTTTTAGGGTTATGCAAGTCATTGATGGAATAAGGTTGATGTAGGTCACTGTTTGTCCTTCGGATTTGGTTTATTGAGATCACAATGGGCTGCTCGCAAGTGGCTTTGTAATTACTCGCCTTTGTTCATGAGGAGATTTATCAAGGATGTCTTGAACTGAATTTAAAATCTATAGATGACGATATTGCCGCACATTTTAGAAATACATACATGAGCACGGCACTTGCAGTTTGCAGCCATTTGCTTAAAAAAAAACATTCAATTAAATACGAATACAATTTTGAGGTCGCTTCGCTCGCTCTTAAAAGCCGATTCTCCTTCTTTATTTTTCTTTAGTTCTTTAGTCCCCATTTGTAAAGAGGTAGCTCTTTACAAATGGGGAAAAGAAAACCTATCCAATTCTAAGTGGGGTAGTAATCTGTGGTGGGGTGCTGAAGATGCACCCCCCTGAAAATAGTCCTGCCGGCGCCCGTACAGGGATCCTTCATGAACCGACAAAGCTATAAAGGTTAATTTGACTTTAACTGATGAAAAGGACATTGCTAATATTCGCTTCCAATATCTTAGCTATCAGTTTAAGATAGGCACCGGTGAAACGGTGAATGTAGGTTGTGTATTTTCTTAAAGCAGCTAAACGTAACATTATTTATTAAGTATGGCAGTTAACTTCGCAATGCCTTCGTAAACGACTCATTATATTGCACAATCCAACTAGTCAAAGTCTTAAAGCGTTACTTTGCAGTGCAATTAGCATAATTTCTGTATTTCCAAAAAGAAACAAATGCTGACGTAAATGCACGAATTATATTGTGCTCATCGCTGAATATATTATAACACAAAAATATTAATGTAGCAAAAGAAGCGGTGACGCATCTTTTCTGATAGCACTTGGTAATAAATAGGAGGTAGGGAGACTAGGTAGATACAGCTGCTCAATTCGTCATACGACATTTGGGCTAAACTTATGACGCTCTGCTACTGCGCTGAGGCTAGTTTTATTGGCATTTCCTATTTGACAAGCAGGTGTGTTAGGTTGATGAAAACTGACGCTGACTTGAGATCGTTATGAAATTTTTGAGCTTTGGTTACTAGGAAGGCGATAGCATTAAGAATTACCTACCTATAGCTTATATTGTCGATATATCAATTACCTTATCTAGATTCTAGCCTAACTCCTTGATTCCACTATAATCTGAGCATCTAACCCATCATGACCTTGATATTTTACCGTTGAAAGTACCAGACTTAATAAGCATGTTAAAAATATCTTACGTAGAAGTCATCATGCGAGTAACTACAACGACGTATATGCAGCAAACGGGACAGCAGTCATTATAGTACAGTTATCGCATTTATCTCCAGTAACTGTTGCACACTGTCATCTTGTACGTAAGTAGTACGATCTTATAACTTGGGGGATATTATTTTTGTTTTTTAAGGATTGTGGTTGTGCTAAGTTATGAAACCTAACTTTTTATGGGCATTAGAGAGCTTCATCATGGCTTCATTAATTGCTTAAGTATCTACCCCCTTTTCTATGGTAATTTAGTGCCTAAGGGGAACCCAGTTTATGATACTGTCTCTAACATTGACAAATCTTTCAGAATTTGTTAGTGACTCATCATTCCATTCAACTTCTTCTTTGGGTCACAGGTTCAATTCCGCTCAACTCAATTATTTAGTTCATGTATCTAGGTAAGTCTAGTAAGTTTATATAAGGTACATCATCTCGTTACTAAATAATCTTCCAAAAGCTAGTTACTACATGGTTCCGGTAGAGCAAGCTAGCTCATTGTTATCAAAAATAACAAAAGCCGAATCGTTCATCAAAAGCAATTTTCGGATTACTTTATGACGCAATGTAATTTCGTTTTCGATTTCTTTTCTTTTTGTTTGAAAATGACTACCTACAAACGTCGATAATAATTTTCACACTTCGAAATAAGAGCAGCTCCTAACCTAACCTGAGCGAATATCTACACGGTCGGATAGCACATAGTACTCACACCCGTGAGTGAACCCACCTACTTGCAGCGAAAATTTCATCTTTGTTATTTGATAATCATTTCAGCGTAGCTCACGGAACAGATGCTCGTCGTAAACAAGGCAAAAATCATGCTGTGCAGGCGGAGGATACACCAGATTTTGGTCAGACAGCCCGTGAATATGTATCCTCCGACTGCACAGCATGATTTTTGCCTTGTTTACGACTTTTTAGTTCGCTTTTGAAGCAGTCGGGTTTTTTGATTTTTTGAATTAAGTTTTTTTATTTGTAACTTTTTAGTTAGTTTTTTTTCGAATTAGATACATTTAAACATATAAGTGTTATATACTTTTGAAATCATCTCTTAAAACCCATTATTTTGATACCCCACACGAAGGGTTTGGAAAAAAAAAAATTGTGCTCCCTCAATTTGGCGCCCAAAATCCGCCATTTTTCTATTGTCCAATTTTAATGTAGCCTATGCATAGACATACTAAATAATATGGACTGGAAATACCTACGAAAAAAACGTGCCTACCTAAACCTCAAAATGTCTCATAAAATGGCCGCCGATTCTAAGGTTGTGTCAATCAAGCAACACACACACACTCACAAATCTCAATAATACAATATGTAAACAACCATTTGACAGCAGGACTACCACGAACACAACCACAAAATTCGTCTCATAAAATGGCGAATATGGCACGTACCTACGACCGTCACTAAGTCATAACAAAATGTTGCCATAATGAGCAACAACTGAAATATTGTTGTCTCTTTCATCAAATACGTTTACTACATTAGAACACAAAACTATCAGATGTTTCAATCCGCAATCGACGGGATAACAATAAATTGTGGGGAGTAAGATCAACCACGGCACTCATGCGTAAAAGTATTTTCTCTTTAGCACCAGATATTTATAATAAAATCCCTAAACCTATTATACAAATGCCCACAACTCAATTTAAACTACATCTAAAAAAAGTCGGTTAAAAATACCTGATAGCTAAATGTTATTATAGCTTAACAGAATTTTTAAATGATCGTACTTAAGTGCCTATCATTACGACATTTCCTCAATCTTAAAACTGTACCTTTTTTAGTTTTAAGGTTTTTCTATAAATTGTTTACAAAAGACTGCATATAGTAGATTATATAACACTTTTTTTTTTTTAATTATATAAATTCAAACGGTTTGTATAACTGAATATTTTTTTTTTTTGTCTGCCCTGAACGGCAAAACATGTAGATCCTATTACCAAATGTTATTTTAAGACCATGCAATTCTATTGTATACTCATGTTTTACAAAAATAAATATCTTATCTTATCTTATCTAGAATGAATGAAACAAAACGATGTTTCATATTCTGTATCGTATTTCACTCATATTTGTATAAGCTAATGTATGTATAGAACATCGCGGCGCCTCCATATATTTCCTATCTCAATGAGCCTATGACACTCGCAGGGTTAAGACGAATCGATTGACGTATGAAACATCAAAATCGGCCAACGCGTTTGGTCTCTGGAACGCCATATAGGAACAAACATACCTACATACATACATAGACTGTTAAACACATTACCCTCCTTCGGCAGTCGGGTAAAAACTAAGAAATACTTCAAGTTACCACCGTTTTTATGTATAAAAGTTATCTACATTGGTTTCGTCCATTTTACGTGACGTGTGCACAACTAAACAGACACTCTTGTCTGTTTAGTTGTGCACGCACAGAAATTCCAAAAATGCTGGAAATGGCTTCTGTTAGCTTAGAGCATTTTAAGGTTGAACTAGTCGACGGCACGAACTTTTTTGTGCGCGGGGTTAAAATGCATGCTATCTTTTTCGACAACACGTGCGAAAGAAAAAGATGCTGTGATGAGCAGTAAGAAGCTAGTTCGTGTACGAATAAGCACTTTTGCATGTTTGTAGCGAAATGGATGATGATTTAGGACGAAACCGAGCGCGCGATTTTTTATAAACAGACCTTTGGGAGTCTAGATATCATGAAAAAACTACTAAATGTATATTTTCAAAATCAAATTATTTGCATTGTTGAATTACTAATCTATCCCTGTATGGGGGCCGTTTTGCAATTTTTCTTCTTGTTATGGTATTTATTTCCGCCCAAAGATGCGTTAAAATTAGTGATGAAATATGGAACTTTCGACGCTCATAACTTTCAAATATATTATTTTTTTTCATTTTTGTTTCCATACAGGACTAGATAATGATGAGACAAAATGATATATTTTTTTATTTTGAACGTACATCGTCAAACAGTGGAGTAATCTCTAGACTACGTTTGTATGGAAGAATTTTCGACTAGTGTAACCTTAAATGCTCTAAGTCTGTTGGTTATCCTTTAACACCCTGGTTTTTATTTTAATTTTCGATGTACAGAAACGACAGACTTTTCTACAGATTTATATAAATGTATTGATGATATCCTGCACCATAGTAAAATAGGCAAAAATACAAACGTAACCGGCAGATTATCTAAATTTCAACAACAATGAAGAATATAATTTGCATGCTAAAGATATAGTGCATATCCATTACCTTTCGTCATACAATACATGATTGACCTATATTACGCAATCAAACAATTTGTTGAAAATTGGAGCGAGTCGTAACCGTGGAGGACTGGTAGGGTACAGACGTCGTAAATTACGCATAAAATAATGCATTAGCTGAAGCACACTAACCTAGTGCCCTAACTGACTTCTTAAACGTCTGTAATCTATTTGGCTCGTGAAGAAGCTCTTGAAGGATGATGCTGATAAGCCTCTTGGTAAGTTCAAAGAAAAAATTAAAGGACTGTGAAAGACAAATTATTAATTACAAAAACAAACCATCCGACTGCTAAAAACATAATAACTAAATAAAAAGTCGTAAGCAAGGAAAAAATCATGCTGTGCAGTCGGAGGATAGGTACATATTCGCGGGCTGGCTGACCAAAATCTGGAGTGTATTTTTTGTTTTTATTTATAACTTTTTAGTTAGTTTTTTTTTCGAATGAGATACATTTAAACATATAAGTGTTATATATTTTTGAAATCACCTCTTAAAACCCTTTATTTTGATACCCCACACGATGGGTTTGGAAGAAGAAGAAAAAATTGGGCCCCCACATTATGGCATCCAAAAGCCGCCATTTTTCTATTGTCCTGTAGCCTATGACACTCGCAGGGTTAAGACGAATCGATTGACGTATGAATCATATATCGTATGAATCGTATAATCAAAATCGGCCAACGCGTTTGGTCTCTGGAACGCCTTATAGGAACAAACATACATACATAGATTGATAAACACATTACCACATTATTACATTTTTTATTACCTTTCCTTCGGCAGTCGAGTAAAAACAGGTACTATTAGAAATTCTAATTTAGAATAGAAATGAAATAACATGAGGTGCAGTGCTACAGGCGAAGACAAACAAAAATTACAAAGAAACATACCAACACTTATTCACCGCTGAGTAGGTACTTATACCTACTGTCGGCGATTAATTCCTTCAAACATACAAAAAATCTTATATTGAAAATTATAATATAGCCTATGTCACTCCTACAACAATTGAGAAGAATCCAACGACACCTCAAGCCGTTTGGACTGTAGAGCGTGCCTAAGAAATGATCACACATCTGCGCTCCAATAAAAATACCCGCCCGCATTCGGGTAATAATGGTTAGAAACAGATCGACGAAGGAAAACTAGCTTGATGACGGTCGTGCTTGTGCAGGATAAGATAATCATGATAATGCCAAGCCTTTTCCGCCTAAAGGAATATATCTATTGCCCTACCAATAACAGAAAACGTGATAAGATATAAAAGCCAGGGGACCAGATTGAGTGTCGGTCGGCTGAGAGAGTGGTCAGCGTCAATTTTGCTAACTGACTTTGTTAAATAAACAAGCTTGCCAAATTGAATGATTGTTAGGCTATCTTCAATTTAGAGGGGTGAGCATATATCTGTCTGTCAGAACACGCGTAACACAAGGTTACGAAGTTGTAATTTCAAGAGGTCTTTGATTACTTCCCGATTTGGTTTCTCAAAAAGTATTGGGCGCCAACTGGACGGTAGTTCAACTTTATCTCTAGATTAGCGTTATGAATCGAAACGGATGGTTTTTTTTTATCCATAGATCTACCTACCTTATACAATCCTACTAATAATATAAATGTGCAGGTAAGTACCTACCTACCTAAGTTTGTATGTTTCTGTTTCTCAATCACGCAAAATCAACGGAACGGATTTGGATTACATTTTGCACATAGATAGTTATAACCTGTATGAACACTAAGGATACTTTTTATCCCTTGGGATAATAAAACACTATTCACGCGAGTGAAGTCGTGGGCAGAAACTAATTCAGTAAATGCCAGACTCGCCCAAATTAAGACTAGATCTAATCTAACGAAGATGTTTTAAAAAAAATGGTATTTGTAAGCCTTTGTCGCCCGTGTTACTACCAATCTTACTACCAGTAGTAATACTGGTAATTTTATTCCCTTTCTTACTACTGCAGTAGTAAGTTGTTAGAAGGGTAATTACTATTTCCCCTTGTTACTACCAATGATAATAATAAAGAATATGGCGACATGATGCAAGAAGGCCTATATGATTCGATGCCACATACATAACTTATGAGGGTGCTGGAGTTATAAAAATTGTTGAGATTCTGCGCATCTTCCTGACGTCACGTATGGGGCAGTGACGGACGGTCCTTCTCTATCCAGGATGTCGACAGATTCAGGAAAACAACGAACCTATAAGAATCGAGCGTGGAATATTTCAGGGCGACAGACTGAGTCCTCTGTGGTTTCGCTTAGCCCTGAACCCTCTTGAGTACACTGCTGGAGGGTTCGGGCCTGGGCTATGGGTTGAGAAGAGGGTCAGATCATATCACACCTTTACATGGATGACCTAAAGCTTTTTACCCCCAACAACTTGCAACTGATGAAGCTTCTAAAGGTAACATAAAACTTCAGTGACGCCATCAGGACTGAATTTGGCGTGGAAAAATGTGCAGTTATGCATGTAATTGTAAAGCGAGGGGAGATTATGGTATCCGTGGGAATATAACTCTCAGATTCTATGTACCTTAGATCCCTTTCCTCAACCGAAACATACAAGTATTTGGGTATGTCGGAAGAGGCATCAATGCTACTGACGTCAAAAATTCGTAGCTTCTTTGGTCGCTTGAAAAAAGTACTTAATTTTATTTTATCGAGCGGGAACAAGGTGCGCGTCTTCAACGGCTGGGTCATGCCGGTCTTGATGTTCTCTCTCAGACAGAACTTGATGCCCTGGATAGGAAAGTCCGCACATTGATTACAACAAAAAAATAGATTTACTAAACCTTCCAAACCTATAGCTCAATATCTTTTTCTCCATATTAAACAGTAGTCCTGCACCAACCGGTAATTGGTGAGAGTCAAAATGGCGGGTGTACCATAGCGAATTAAATTATACCAATTACCAAAGAAATGTACATAAAATATACTATATAGTACCTAGATCTAAAAAATCTGTACCTCCTTCAGAACGAAATTAAGGTACACCCGCCCGCCATATTGACATCAAGATGTCGGGTGTTCCGTAATATTTTATTTTTTATCCATTACTGTGTGAGGAGTGATATGAAGGAAAAGGGAATCAGTAACAGCGTAACAGGGGATAGAACGGTATGGAAGAAGAAAACATGTTGCGCCGACCCCAAGTAACATGGGATAAGGGCAGGAGGATGATGACTCATAAAATATAATTACACCATATGACCTGACCCTCTTCTCAGCCCATAGCCCAGGCCCGAACCCTCCAGCAGTGTACTCAAGAGGGTTCAGGGCTAAGCGAAACCACAGAGGACTTAGACTGTCGCCCTGAAATATTCCACGCTCGATTCTTATAGGTTCGCTGTTTTCCTGAATCTGTCGACATCCTGGATAGAGAAGGACCGTCCGTCACTGCCCCATACGTGACGTCAGGAAGATGCGCAGAATCTCAACAATTTTTACAACTCCAGCACCCTCATAAGTTATGTATGTGGCATCGAATCATATAGGCCTTCTTGCATCATGTCGCCATATTCTTTATTATTATCATTGGTAGTAACAAGGGGAAATAGTAATTACCCTTCTAACAACTTACTACTGCAGTAGTAAGAAAGGGAATAAACTTACCAGTATTACTACTGGTAGTAAGATTGGTAGTAACACGGGCGACAAACGTTTGTAAGCTACATTAGGATTTTCAACAGTGAGTGGAAAGCAAATGCATTTTGCACGCGCATGTTAATTATCTGATCGTAATCTCTTGCTTATTTATTAGTTAGATCTATCGATATATGTTTCACTATATAAAATGCACTTTCATTATATTACAGAATAACAACAGTGTTTTCTCTATAGGTACCTACTTCGACAATGAGGCACTGCTCAAGTCAAAGCCTTGAACATCGTCACTAAGTTGCCAGCTTATCCCAGCTGTGTGCGATGGAATTGCATGATCTAATTCCGCCTAACCCGTTTCATCATCGGACTACCAGCAGCCTTATTGCGTAAGCGAATACGGCAACGCAAAGGGTTTGACCGCTTTCATCACACAGACGGAAATCCACATCGCGTCATTCATCTCGCATGTGATTGGCCGATTTGATAGCGGTCAAACCCTTCGCCTTGCCGAATTTACTTACGCAATTCAGTTCGGCGATACGCCTTTGATACATGGTGGACATCCCAGTCCCACCCATACGCACTAAACGTTTTGGGAATACTTTTATTATGCGTACAGCTAATTAGTGGTATTCCCTGCCAGAGTCTGTGTTGTCTGATAGCTACAATCTAGGGGTCTTCAAGTCAAGAGTGAATAGGTTACTTCTAGGCAAGCGTGCTTCACCGTCGACAATATCATCTCTTACCAACAGGTACTACTGACAGCGAGAAGGAAGCGTTTTTGGAAGACCAGTACAACCCAACTAATACTGTACCATAGTGTGAGTGTATGCATCTAGGCGATGACCTAAATTCTAAATGGCCATGTCGAGAGAAGGCATGGTGGATTTGGATGGGTGTGTATCGTTTGAAATAAAAAAAAAAGTTCTAATGATCATATGACCTATTTTCATGTAATATACCTTTTTTTTAATTTAACGATCAAATGATAAAATTAATTATTGATATAATTTCATTTAACCTAATTTTATATGGCACATTTCAAATAATTTTCAATTATTATAATATTCAGTTACTCCAACTGTCGGCCGTATAGTTAGTTACTTTACTCTTCGGGTTGACCGACGCGGTCAGAATGCCTCCTGTGTGGGCACAAGGTGTCGGCGTGGTGGATTTGAGCGCTGACCTTGAATGCGCAGAAGTCGATTTTTGGGTCTGAGCGGCGGGGGGCGTGAGGTGCAACGGGGAAAGCGGCCGGCGCCGGCGTCTTATTGGTCAATCAGTCGTCCTTCCCCTGTCTCGCCGCGCTCACACGTCGCGAGTCC
This sequence comes from Orthosia gothica, assembly GCA_949775005.1. NCBI lineage: Eukaryota > Metazoa > Arthropoda > Insecta > Lepidoptera > Noctuidae > Orthosia > Orthosia gothica. The sequence goes on along the minus strand of OX459062.1, from coordinate 5,928,142 downwards.
CCTAGGTACAGTCGCGCATTATTGTGTTAAATAAGAAGTTCTCTTCTTATTTAACACAATAATGTGAAATTCTTCACTTATTTAACACAAATTCGTTCTTTTCATTGCCGATGAAAGATGCCGAAAAAGAAAGTGTTAACGAGGCAAGCACGAAAAATGATTTACGATGTGAATTGTTTTATAAAAAAATAAACAGGTGAAGTCGTTGATGATTTAAAACTAGTGAAAAATGCAACAAAAGGAGCGAATATTTCATTGCAGAAAAACTATTAAATTTAGTGACATATAATTTATTAATATGATGATAGGCTAATGTGCCTAAACCACACTGTGTTACAATTCACTAAATTTTAACTACGTACAAACAAATAATTAGTTCAAATCGCTCGTAGTAATTTTATGCGTGACTGTACACATGCGCAAATCACCCCACCACTTTCACCCAGCGCTCTTAATCCGCGCCGATACCTTGTATATCTATGTAACATAATACAACACAACAAAATGCAAAACTGACCTCTTGAACGCTCTCTTTCTTTTAGGACCCTTAGAACATTGAGGTAATAATGTACTACGCACTAGAGAAGTCACCACCCATCACTACTGTGTTCTGTTCAGTTGCGCTCTTCTAGCCGCAATTCACTTATTTGATTGCTAGATCTTGGGCGCTTAAGTCATTTTATGTTTTTAAACGTAAAACGTTCAAACGCATTCAATATGCCGGTCGTGTGTTATAACATTTTGCACTAATAATTCAACCAATACGGCGAAGATCAAAGGAATAACTTTTCATAGTTGGCTAACTAGATAATTATTTTAAAATTTAATTTTAACAAAATATTTGCTGGAAGCCATGTTATGTCAATTTTCATATAGACTAAAAATTCAGATGTGACAATTTGTATAACAAGTGTAGGTAAAATTAGCTGATGTTTCTTTTAAAAGCGGAAAATAATAAGAACATATCTTTAGAAAAGAACTGACTGTGGTTATTCAGTGAAAAAAGATAAAAGATGAAAAATAATTATTACATAATGTAAGACATAATTTGTTACATTTTGTTTATTTAAGGTTTCTACGTTTGGACCGTAAAGATAGGGGAAAATGGATAAAATTAATCGAAATTACCCGCAGAGAAGATACCAGCCCGGCGAGCATGGCCTACTGTGACATCGCTTAAGTCACACTTTTAATCACAGTTTGGGCGATAAACTCATTTTGTCTTAAATGCTAGCACGGCGGCGTGAGATATTTTCTTGACTTGTGGCATAACTTCTTGACGTTTATTTTTTTCTTTTTCGGAAATTTTCCAATTTTATTGTAGTTTCGGTTTAACCTTGGCCATAAAAACCATTTATGTTCTGAGAAGCATAGCCCTACGACGCACTGTTGCCGAATTATGGGCCTCCGTATCTTATTTAATTTTGCATATTTCCAAAATGATATCTCGAAAACGGTATGTCCTAGGCCAAAAATAACCAAAATTTAGCCCCCCCCTTTGCTATCCCCATGTTAGCAGCATCCCAACATGAATTACAAGTTTTTTTTTTTTTACTTTGCTTGGTTTTCGTGATAAAATATGTCATGTCTTACAATTTGTCTTAAATGCTAGCACGGGACAACCATGTGACAAATTTACAGGCGCGACTTGTTTTTCTTGTTGTTGACTTCATAGTGCGACATAATTTGAATAGACGACCAAATAAAATAATACGTAAAAAAGTATGCCGTTCATACAGTTAAACAACTTTTTAATTTTGTTGGGAATAAATTAATATTTGAACCACGACCATAGACTTATGCACACTTTATTTTTCTTTGTTGTATTGATAACATATTAAGTGTTTGTTAGAAAGATATATTTATTGTGAAAATTTTAATAATTACTAAAAAAATATAATAGCTTGGATCAATACCGGTGGGCCCCTATTTTTTATATTTTTAATGTTTTTTGGGGATTTTATTTAAGAAACATTTAAAAATGTAGAAAGCAAGAAGAATATGGTATAAAAGAAAATAATTATAAAAAAAATAATCATAATTAAAATTAGAACAACAATAAAAAAAAATACAAGTATGAAAAAGTAATAATATAAAATTAATTAATAATCCTGTAACATTTCAATTAATTAATAAGCATTGATCACCAATTCACCATACACACAAAATGAATTTATTGCCATTTGATGCCGTAATTAGAAGGCAAATATATTTTTTTCAACTATAAAATTTTATCACCACCTCCGTACGAAAGTGATACATTTTTCTAAATCATCTGTCAAAATGTGACATTTGTGAAAAAATGGGTGCGCCCGTATTAGCAATTAAGACCCGATGAGTCCCAAACAAACGTCAGGCAATTTTTTCACGCCGCCGGTGCTATTATTTAGGACAAAATGGCGTTATCGCCCAAACTGCGATGAAATGTGTGACTCAAGCCATGTCACAGTAGGCCGTGCTCGCCGGGCAGCAACAAGAAAGGCATGTTGCGCCTTTAAAATATGTCACATGTTTGACCCGTGCTAGCATTTAAGACAAATTGTAAGATATGAGATAATTTATCATGTCATGTCACAAATGTCTTGGGTACGCCCATGCTCGCTAGGCAGCAGCCTAATTGTGTAAGTGAATTCAGCAAAGGAAACAATCTGTTTCTTTCCCAAAAACGACTTTTCGTATTTCAAAAAGTAGTTTTTGGGAAAGAAACAGATTGTTTCCTTTGCCGAATATACTTACACAATTAGGCTGCTGGTTACCATCCAATCATACTTATGTATGTTCGTTGCATTTTCGCGAAGAGGATAAATATACCACAAAAGCGGGCAGGCGTTTTCTGAATCAGTCTCTCTACTTAATATCATTTCAGTTATATTACTGTTAATACTTTGAAATATTTTATTCACAAGGAAAAATTTACATATTTGCTTCAATATTCTGTTGATCAACCAAGCACTTTAAATCACCTAACACATTTGATAGGGGCCATCATAAACAAATACACAAGAATTCGCTTGAAGTACGAAGCTAAAATTAATCAGACTAATAATTATTTATCGAAGCGTCAAAAGTTAAGTAAACTTATATTGTTTGGGGTAACTAAATTAACATAATTAATATTAAAAATATACAAAAGATTCGTGTTTCAAGCGAATTGTAAAATTCCCAATTCCAATTTGATATGTTTTTAACTTATTGTAAGCGCATTTGATTATATATTAAATAAAGAAATACAAAAGCATCATAAACTTTAACAGTCGGTTATTTCAACTAATAATAAATTTTGAAAAAGTGTGAATTCTAATGAAGCTTGTTAGGTATAATGCTATGTCACTTCTGTAGTCAGTCAGCAATTTAGTCTATATGAATGACAAGGTTGAACGAAACGCGTAAGCGCCATGAAAATCACGGCGCTTCCGTCTTTTTGGTCGCGAGAAAACTACACCTTAGAAGCGCTCTAGCGCTGCATGTTTATATTGTTTTGTTAGACGACTAATTATTGTTTCAGCGCTGCAGCGAATTTTTTAGTTTAAACTCTTGTCAAAATTGACAAAATGGAGCATGCATTTTGCTTAGGATAGCTTCTCTAGTACGTAGTACATATTAACTCAATGCCTTAGAATTAAGAAATTTGACAGATGTGGGAAGCTTGACGCGAGCTTCAGTATCTGTGTTAGTGTTTGTGTGTGTATCTGTTCTTTCCCGGCATTTTCATAATTTAAAATGACAACAATTGCAGTTTTGCACCAGGATCTCCGTTCACTGTTGAAAATACAAAGTGTTTGGAAAACACCCTAACAAGCCAAAACATACCTACCCATGTTAACATGTTGTCAATGTCAATAAATGAAAATTGTAAAATAAAATTTGACTCCCTATACAAAATTACCGATCCGCTGATTGAGTTAGTATGAAAAGTTGTTTAACTTTTATCATTTACATTTTTTGACATTTATATAAAATCTATCTAAACATGTTAACATAGGTACGTTTACCCTGTATAATTCTAAATACAGTCAACTGCACATCATGGCATCCAGAACTTTCACATATCTTCGATTATTATACAAACAATAGAGTTTATTATCCATTGGAGAAATTTGACAGTTTGTGATCATATGCTGCTATTTTGACCACGCACTTACTAGAGGATGCTAGGGTAATGATTTCACATGGGCGTTACATGGGCTAGAGACGCCTCTGTGCTGACCAATGTATTGTGACAACCATCTTGGTTCACTTCCTTTTTGACACATATTTTGAACAGTGCAGCGTTTTCCCAATGAACACCATCCACAGTGGGGATCCTTTGATTCCAGACAAGAGAAACAATTTCTATATTCTGCACATCTTTCAGTTGGAATTTGCACAATTGAATTTCTCGCCAACACATAAAGTGTTTTTTGATATGGTGACAATGTTGTGTCTGGTAGAATTCTCTGACCAGGCAATATTGCTTCACTTGAATACTCTAATGATTTATCAGCATCAATGAGGACTTTCTTTAGAACGCCATTGTTGGTGCCTAAAAATGCTACAGTATGCAAACCAGTTACAGACATGGTAACAGAAGTAATCAAAGTATCATTCCAGTGAATAATAGACATTGTTTTTATAGGATAAAGTCCATTAATTTTAAGACCTACCTCACAAAAGTTGAGTATATTTCCTGTAGAGCCTACACTGGGACACTTGCCATCAGATATCATGCCTGATATGTAGCCCATGTTGCGTGCTTTAGTGCTGCCATTGAAACACATGTGAACATTTTCATTGAACTTATTTTCTATTTCTTGCAAAGAAAATACACAAATAGCTGACTTAGGCATAGGTTCATTAGAAATACCTTTTGATGGACTAAAACTAGCTATGAGAACAAGATCACCTGTCTCTATACCCTGCTGGGCAGCTAGATTTGCACCAGCCTTTGCAATCTTAGCGTCTTGAACTAAATTATAATTAACCACTTCACCCTTACCGCTAACAGTTTCTTCTTGAACATGGCACTCCAGCGTCACTTCTGTGTAGCTGTTGTAGGTGTCATCATTAACACATGTGCGAGCTAGGCGGGACACATACCCCAGTCCTTCATTACCAGCTAGGTGGGAATGCTTCTGGATTATCAAAAAATATGCATAGTCACTAGCATTAAAGCCATACACATACTGCACTAAGAAGTTATCTCTGTACATAACATCTATTTGTATTGAACTTTGTTTAGAAAATGTAAGTTGTGCGATGTCGAGAAACATCAGGTCGCGGCTAGAGATCGCAGGAACGTCGTGTCTGTACTCTCCATTGTTAGTGAATGTAGTCCCCACATATAGCACATTGGATCGGTCCCATGAATTATACCTTTCAGGCCCGATGAAAGCGTAGGTAGACGCATCAGCGTCATTAGCTGCCACACTAACAGGAATGAACTCGAGCTTCGCAGACAGGTCTCCAAGTTTATACTTAGAACAGGAACCCTGCGCCACTGAACAGCACGCGATTACTGTTCTGGATTCTTGATCTATCACTAATATTTTGTTCACATTATCAGTCCACGTAGTCTGTATGTCAGCTGAAGGGCAGCCACTTGCATGACACATAGGGTTGTCTTCTAACGGACCCGTGCCTATAACGTGGATTGATTCCAAGTCAGGGCTTAACTGGTGGATCCAGTTCAACGAACCAGCGTATACTTGGCCGCTGATTCTATCCACAGCGAGATGATAGAAATGGTATGTTTCATTAGGCTGATTTGGATATCGTGATATGAACTCGTAACCGTACACTATTGTGCACCGAAGCCAAAATGTTATGACTAACACTATTAAAGAAGTAGCCATGACCACATTTTAAGTTTTAATACCCAGTATATAATAGTAATCTTTGGTTTTATTTTTTTGGTAATTCAAATTCATGTGTCACAACTGACGACAATTGTTTTTTTTTTTTTTTTTTTTCTCCCAGCGGGCAGGCTATAGCCTTTCAACCATACTGCCTATTCTTTCGTAGGTATTGTCTTCGCACGGTTTGTGCATTCAGCCAATGTCACGTCAGGTTGTTTTTATTAAGAAATTTAAATGCTCTAAGAGAAATAAAGATAAGGAAACCAAATTTAATAAAAAGGCGAATCGCAGGCTTGTATGCGAATTTCGTACCGCTAATAAAATTTCGTGTTTTGTGATATTTTTTGTTTTAATTGGTAGTTTATTTAATAGGTCAATCCCTTTTTAATAGGGTAATCCCTTTTTAAATTCTTAGAACTTGGGACGTAAAAAAAAGTGTGCGTGTCGTCGTTTTTGAAAAAAAACGGATAAATCGATACCTGCTGGAGTAACGCTGTTCCAGTAGGAAAATTCTAAAAGAATGATCGGAGTGAGAAATATTGTGCATGGGCAGAATGGGATATAACTATAACCCATGCCGCCCAATGGCACAAGTTTTTTACGTGGCGCACATTCACAGCAGATTACGCACTAATTATACGTTCCACTCATATCACTCAAGGAACCACTTTCCTGTTGGGGTAACGTAAACGATAAAGATCGCGGACGGGCGGGAATAACATTCAGAGAAAATCAAAAAATCAAAAAACCCGTCTGCTTCAAAAGCGAACTAAAAAGACGTAAACAAGGAGAAAATCATGCTGTGCAGTCGGAGGATACTTAATCGCGGGCTGGCTGACCAAAATCTGGTGTATCCTCCGCCTGCACAGCATGATTTTCTCCTTGTTTACGTCTTTTTAGTTCGCTATTGAAGCAGTCGGGTTGTTTGATTTTTTGATTTAACTTTTTTTATTTATAACTTTTTAGTTAGTTTTTTTTTAATTACGTATAATTAAACATATAAGTATTTATATATTTTTGAAATCACATCTTAAAATCCTTTATTTTGATACCCCAATTTGATACAACATGATAGGTTAGGAAGAAAAAAAATTTGGGCCACCACAATATGGCGCCCAAAATCCGCCACTTTTCTATTATCTAATTTTAATGAGCCAGTGACACTCGCAGGGTTAAGACGCATCGATTCGACATCGATTGATGTAAGAATCATCAAAATCGGCCAACGCGTTTGGTCTCTGGAACGCCTTAAAGGAACAAACATACATACATATATACATACTTACATACATACATACATAGACTGATAAACACATTACCCTCCTTCGGCAGTCGGGTAAAAATGATCAAGGAAGGAATAATGGAAAGGGATTGAGGAAGAAATGAAATGAATATAAACAAATTAATTATCTAGAAATATCTAAATACAAATTATAGTAAACTAATAATAGTTACATTATGTTAGGTACAGTTTTATGTCTAAATTCATTAACTAAAACTTTATATATCGGAAAGGAGTTATTAAACAGTAAACGGCATGCTAGTTGGAAATGGGACTTCTAAAATCGATAGACTTGTATAAAGCAGAGTATGATCATACAGTGAACATCTAAGATTGAGTTGATTCGTGTCAGCATCCTCTTCCCCGCACTCATATGTACCAGGCCCCTCAGAAAGTATTGCGAAAAAAAGTTTTTATATATGGGAGACTGGCCAGTTATAATGTTTTTCGAAAATATGATTATTTATAAGTAAAAATAAGTAAGTTCCAATTTCAAAATTTCCCTCCACATTTTTTGCGAGTTAATTCAAAGTATTGTGTCTCACTGAAATATGGATCTGCGCCGGGAACATTTTAGAGCTATGATTTTATACGATTTCAAGTGTCGCCTGAAACCGGATGAATCGTACGATAGACTTCAAATGGCATTCATGGATGAAGGCCCTTCCAAGGCAACCGTGTATCGTTGGTATAACGAATTCAAGCGCGGTCGACCAACTTTGGGGGATGACGAAAGAAGCGGTCGCCCATTGACGGCTGTTACCGAAGAAAACGTGCTAGCAGTGAAAAATTTAATCCAAGACAATAGGCGAATTACATATCAGGAGATTCAACACATATTGAAGATTGGATCGGGAAGCGTTCACGAGATTCTACACAGCCATCTTCGCGTGAGGAGGATAGTATCACGCTGGGTGCCGCACAACCTCACCGATGCTCAGAAGCAGGCCCGGGTGGAATGGTGCCGTGATATGCTTAACAAATTTGAAGCAGGCTCGTCTCGGCGTGTTTACGACATCGTTACAGGTGATGAGTCCTGGATTTATCAATACGACCCAGAAACCGAGCGCCAGTCGACTGTTTGGGTGTTTCAAAATGAGCCAACGCCTACCAAAGTGAAGCGATCTAGAAGCGGGGGTAAGATTTTGATCGCTAGCTTTTTTAATTTGACTGGCCACTTGGTATCAATTCCCTTACGGGATCAAAGAAGCATTAATGCCGAATGGTATACTACCAAATGTTTGCCAGAAGTTTTCTCTGTTATAAGCAACAAGCGACCAAACACAGGGCTCCGCGGGCTACTGCTCCACCACGACAATGCACCTGCGCACACCGCACTCAAAACGAGGGACTTCCTGGACGGCACGCCAGTCAAACTCCTGGGTCACCCTCCTTACAGCCCTGATCTAGCACCGTGTGACTTCTTTTTATTCCCAAAAATAAAAAATCAGCTCAAAGGGATACAATTTTCGTCGCCGGAAGATGCGCTGGCTGCGTTCGAGCAGGCTGTAAACGAGGTGTCTGCGGCGGACTGGAAAAAGTGTTTTGAAAACTGGTTTAGGCGCATGAATCTTTGTATAGAGGCTGGTGGAAAGTACTTTGAAAAGATTTAATAAAAATATATGTACGTATAGAACAATTTTTTTTAGTTTCGCAAAACTTTCTGAGTGTCCCACGTATCTTTGTCGATAATGCGAAACCGAGCAAGATGTGCAGGGCTGCACACGCGACCCAAACGCATTTTTTAAAACAATGCTAATGTAGCTCTATTAACAAAGTTTTGAAGAACCAAGGCATAATAGGGACTTCAGGTTGAATAGAAAAGTAATACTTGTCTTTCACTTGAATACAGAATACTGCTCTTCCAAGCTTCCCTCCATGATGCCTTGAGGCGGACCCTGGGAAGAGCAGTCAAGTCCTGTGTATAGATTTTAAAATAAAAGGTATCGCTACACGCAATGGTCTCATTAGCTAACTGGTCCGCTTTTTCATTTCCAATGATTCCACTATGACTAAGAATCCAAGCGAAGGATACCAAATATCCCTTACTTTCACACTTTATTAGTAAATCTCTTGACACCAGAGTTACCGGGGAAAGATTGTTTTATTTGAAGGGCAATTTTGCTAAAGCCTTTAATGCACTCATGGAATCTGCGAAAATTACTGTTTTGGAGAGTTTCATTTAAACTGGTTATATGCTCTAAGGTTTCATTATATAGAAGATTTAGAAGGACGTAGTATTCCAGGGTCTTAAAAATATCAAAGCATTCGGCAGTAAAAATTGAAGTTTCTGAAGGCAAATAATTTTTTTGAACTATTATGTATTGAGAATGGAACATACACCAACAAATTGATTTTCTGTGTGTTTTGAGGCATCACTGTAAACATGGTGCCAACCAGGCCAAAGCTCGTCAACTACAACAGCAAATGAGAAGTTGGCATTATTGTTACCTTTTATGATACTACTCGTATTATTCAAATGTATTTCAGGTGAAATTATTAACGCTTTGAAATCAGATTCAAAAGTAGGAAAAAAATAAGAGTGGTGTATGATGGGTGTAGCTAAGATTGAGCGTGTTCTGAAACTAATAACTAGATGCGGTAATGATTTATGTGGCTTTGGGGATGATTTGATGAAATCTGAAAGATGATGAATTTTTGATGTGCTTAGAAAACTGAAAGATGCGGTAGAAAAATCTGTCTGCCAGGAACTGTCGACGTAACTTGAGAGGAGGATCAGCGCATTCGATCTGTAATGCGTTTATGGGACTAGATTTCATCGCACCAGTTATGATTCGAAGGGCCTTGGCCTGGACATCACCCAGTCTCTTCATACCAGCAGCGCTACATGGTTCCAGTAAAAAAGTGCCCTTATCCAATACACTCCTTAAGTACATTGTAAACTTATAATAATGTCTTGATTTACTCCAACCAAAGCCAACGTCGACGGCGACCCCACACACATCACTAACCAACAATGTTAAACGAAAACAGTGCTCACAAATTATGTGCTACAGTGGCAATAATATACAAGTACAATTTTTTTTCTAAACAACAGCAAATATCAATGGTACAAAGGAACCGTAATATAAAGACTGGGACAAGTGTTGTATTTAATTTAAGACCATGTTTCTTCATTGGACGTCAAAATAAAGGTTCGTCGACGACCTACATCGACGATTTTATGTTGGACAGCGACCCAATTCAAAACGAACCCAGCGGTTCTCAACCGCTTGACAATGAGGGTGGGGAAAGGAATGAGTTGGCATTGTCATCCTCACCTACACCCCAGAATTCAAGATGAGCCGGCAGAGTGCTGCGGGACATACCCAGGGTTGATTATAAACAGTTATTAAAAAAAAAGTAAGTAAGTTAAATAGGGGGAGGGATGCGTGTGCTATCATTTCTATGTGTGCGTGGCCGAGCCCGCGCGATGTGTTTAACAGTGATTAAAGCAGTGGGTATAGACTACTATTGCAGTGGGTCTATAGCTGTCACGCCTTTCACTTGTCTCCCCGAACCCAACAAAGGTGATAGAAGGTGAAGGTGGATAGATCAACGGAGCTGAGATGTTGGGAAGGATTTGTCCGGCGTGTTGGAGGACTACTGTGTTCGTGAAGTAAGTTGAGAAGTTCCTGTCCATTGTTATCTGATTTTGTACTGCCAAAAGATGTGTGATGAGAGTTAAAGTCGCCGAATGAGAGGCCTAGGAAGAGTCTGAAGAATGTTGCTGAGCTGTTGGAAACTAGAAGCAGAAGGCTTAGTATATAGAAATGAAACATATATTAGTTATAAGTGCAGCAACTGCTGTAAAATCATCATGTGAAGGGAGAGAAATAGGTTTTTATAGGAAGTAAAGCTACTCCAACATATCGGTCACTCCTGTATTCTCTAAGACAGGAGTAACTCTTTATTTTGAAGACAGGGCCTGGCCTAAGCCAGCAGCCTAATTGTGTAAGTAAATTCGACAACGGAAACAATCTGTTTCTTTCCCACACAAAAGTTGAATCTTTATTCAACTTTTTTGTGTAGGTATGTGTGTGTTTTTGGGAAAGAAACAGATTGTTTCCTTTGCCGAATTTACTTACACAATTAGGCTGCAGGTTTCTGTTACGGCTAATGTGGGACTGTGTCGTGTGTGTGTTTATTCAAAAGGTGTGAAGGTTCTGTTTTTTGACATTTACACTGCGGCAGTTCCATTGCATCACCACATGGGGGTAATGCAATGAAGACAATACAGAGCTACCGCTATTAATTTTATGCGGAAGATTGTTGGTTGCAGTCATTACGAGTGTGTGGCTGTGTGCAAATTTGTTCAAAGTTTCAACAATGGTTGCAACGTGGTCAGGTTTAAGATTTGTTGAGTGTGAAAGGGAGCTAATAATGGTCAAAATTACATCAATTATAGACGGAGTATTTTCTTTGCTTAATTGGTTTTTATATGCACAGCCATTGGCTGGAATTTGATTGTCTTTGGTGAGGACAGGTGACTGGATGGATGATGTTGACTGGGTTGTCTAGTAATCGTCTTTTTATATGATGTGGTCTTTACTGGAGATAACAGTGTGGGGGATGAGGTAGAGAAGTTCTTAGAATACCGCCCTACACTAGAAGCATGATTGGATACAATGTCAGCATATGATCTTACAACAAGTGGATGTATTTTATTAGCTTCAGCATATGAAATGCAGGACTCAGCCATAGAAAGAATTATGCGTTTTTTTCTGTCAAGCTCAGATCTGGGTAACTTTTGCTTGTCGCAAAATGAGACGAGAAGTTATAGTGGTTTATAAGTAGGTGAAAAAATGGGGGCGCACAAAAATAATTTATTCTCAAAGTGGGCAGTAGACAAAATAAGTTTCGGAACCCCTGCTCTAGATATTGCAAGCGCTATTACTGAGAATGAAATCCTTGGTTCGATAACGGGGTCTGGCAAAGATGTCATTAGCAACACGCAGCCTAATTGCGTAAGTGAATTCGGCAAAGGAAACAATCTGGTTCTTTCCAAAAAACACACACGAATACAAAAAAGTTGAATCTTTATTCAACTTTTTTGTGTATGTGTGTGTACACAATTAGGCTGCCGAAGTCTGGCTTTATGCCCGGTTAATAGTGTAGCGCCACAAACGCCGCCACTTACGAACTAATGACATGACGTAACACAAATCCTGCATCGCGCAAGCAAAGTTATCGGCGCGATTTGAACACATACAACAGTCCGACAACAACCGTTGCCGCGTTGGTCAGTTGCCCGGACCAGACACAACACCCGTCTGGTCGGAGGATCCTCCCTCTTCTATGGAGGTTTGAGGGACTTTTACACCCTGTTTCGCATACCTCCAAAATAGAAATAGGTTCGGCCCCTTTCACGTAGAACCGAAACATAACTGGCCACATGGGGTGTTAGGTGCACCTCTACCTTACCCTTCGGTTGTCGCAGGCGTGATTTCATGTTAGGTTTTTTTTATTTATGACTAGCTGACCCGGCAAACTTTGTTTTGCCATAAAAAGACCAAACATTTATCTACCCTACCCTACCCGACCCTACACTACCCTACCCTACCCGACCCTACACTACCCTACCCTACACTAACCTACCCGACCCTACACTACCCTACACTACCCTACCCTACACTACCCTACCCTACACTACCCTACCCTACACTACCATACCCTACCCTACCCTACCTATAAACCTCACGGAGCCCGAGACCTTTCCAACGAATGCAAAACCATGGAAATCGGTTCGTGCGTTCTGGAGTTATAACGTCAGCTGGTAGCGCAAGCTGGTTGACCAAAACCAGATGTATCCTCCGACTGCACAGCATGATTTTCTTCTTGTTTACGTCTTTTTAGTTCGCTTTTAAGCAGTCGGGTTTTTTTCTTATTTTTTTTTATTCACGACTTTTTAGTTATTTTTTTTAAATTAGTTACATTTAAACATATAAATGTTATATATTTTTGTAATCACCTCCTAAAACCCTTCATTTTGATAACCCACACGATGGGTTTGGAAGAAAAAAAAAACATTTTGGCCACCACAATATGGCGCCCAAAAACCGCCATTTTACTATTTTCCCATTTGTATGTACATTGTATGTTACATGTTTAGTGACACTCGCAGGGTTAAGACGAATCGATTGACGTAAGAATCATCAAAATCGGTCAACGCGTTTGTTCTCTGGAACGCCACATAGGAACAAACATACCTACATACATACATAGACTGATAAACAAATTACCCTCCCTCGGAAGTCGGGTAAAAAGAAATCCTAATCTGAGCTATCAGGAAACAAAGTTTCCATTGCTTTGGACATTATCGCGCGGATTGTGGCGACGAAATGATGAATTTTGAATGTAAATAAGGCTTCGTGTATAGGTAGATAGATTATTTTGAAATTCAATTTAAAAAAAAAAAGTAAATTAAATCAAAAACCCGACTGCAAAGAAGTAAACAACCAGCCAAGTCAAATCTTGAGCTAGAATTTATTGTTGTAGCAAAAAAAGCATGAAATTTTGTTTTTAAATTTAATTTAGAATGTTTTATGTTCTTGTAAATAAATTTCAGGATACAGAACTTGGCGCCCATTTAGATTTCAATTTGTTTGTCGGCGTATTCAACAACCGCGCATATTCTTAATATTCAACTTGGCTTCCTTTGTCACATATAAGTTTATGATGGGATTTTTTATTTAGGTACCTACAACTTTTTATTTATACTTTTTTTTTCGAATCACTTTTAAACATATAAAAGTGGCTTAAATATTTTTGTAATCACCTCTAAAAACCCTTCATTTTGATACTCCACACGATGGGTTTCGATGAAAAAAATAAATTGCAACCCCCCTACAACATGGCACCCAAAATCCGCCACGTTTCTTTTGTTTTATCTAAGAACACTTGGGCGGCCAATACCTATCTAACGATGCATTAATTATAAAAATCCGTCAAGTGGTTTGAAAGATACGATGTAATAAAGAATATTACATACATACAACCTTACATACATACAAGATACGCGCGAAAAACATAACCCTTTACTTGCAGCCGGGTAAAAAGAAGGGAAAGGGTATCTACGTAAAACTGTAGATCCGTTAGTCAACATCGCTATTTTAAGTAGAATCCTTCTAAATAAAATTAAAACAGCAAAAATCTAGTTTCCAAGAATTGTGCATTCAACTAACTAATTAAATAAACAAAACCAACGTAAGATTCTCCTTCCTACATCATAGAAAACCCTCACATTATTATCTAATCTAGAGCCAAGAAAACAATTCAGTATGCATCGCATATTCAAACAGGTTTACCTTCTATCGCTAAACGCTAATACATTTACAACATAATCGATTTACCGTCAAAGATGATGAACAGAACACCAACTCCTCTGAGGTCTTTTCACACGATCACTGTTACGCAACAATCACAAACAAAACAGAGTGGACAAGCGTGGCGTAGGGTGGCCCAACGTGAACTGGGATGCGAGTATTTCGCATGTAAACACCAGACTTTCGGTTCACAGCTCGATGCACATCAAGTAACTTATCTTTCACCATTGTGGCGCGTGCTGCCGCCCGTAACTACTTGTAAACTATCATAGATGTGGATGTTTGTGTAACTATTGTCTTTTTTTTTGCTATTTGCCTCTTAGAGGAATCCCGTAGCTTTAAATGTTGAGTCTGCAGGAACAACAACTCTACAGTAGGAGAGGAGCTTTTAGAGAGAGAGTAGACGAGGATCAAGTCCAATGGCGTTTGAAAGTAGAGTTACTTCCAGTAGATAGAGGAGAGTTTGTTACGTGCCCTGCTTACACCAAACTGGCTTAATAGCGACATGATAGATACAAAAGATGTTTCCACACAAAATTGCAACACAGGGACTCTGCTGACTCGACGCCTCGTGTCGCCACCGATCACCTACTTCCAATCTGCTGATGCCGCACCTGCGTTTCGCAATCGTACTTTAATTGTATTTTTTTTATAATAAATTTTGGCACATAAAGTTGTCTTTAAATTTTTTATTTTTTTTTGAAGTCATCCGGCTGTCACCTTCATAATTAGCTATAGGCTGATAACCAGCAGCCTAATTGTGTAAGTGAATTCGGCAAAGGAAACAAACTGTTTCTTTCCCAAAAACTACTTTTCGCAATACAAAAAGTCGTTTTTGGGAAAGAACCAGGTTGTTGCCTTTGCCGAATTCACTTACACAATTAGGCTGCTGATCTTCTTCTTCGTACCGATGATTCCCTCTTATTTAGATTTTCTTCGACCAATACTCAGCCACGCCGATGGCCTTAGCGCTGGCCTCGCATGGTGTAGATATGTTTGCATAAGGAACGGATAAAAGGCATAGCACAGGGGATGGGGCATCGTTTAAGGTGTGTTTTCGCAGTCACACTGTGGCTGATCGGAGTACTCCCATCTGACCTATATGCCTACAGCGGCCCACCTGGCTTCGTAGCTGGTTTAGAGATTTTCAGTTGGGCTATGGCAGTTCATAGACCGCTGGGAGCGTTTCTGCAGGCTCAACATATTCAATTGTAGGGGTTATTTGAGGAGTCACAATTTTTTACGTGCTTCGCTAGGACTGTTGCCGTCCATTAGCACCTGATAGGTAGCTAGTCAGACCAGTGGCTAGTAATAAGTTTAAATAAACTCTGACTCCACACAGCCTGTAGTTCTCAGCTAACAGTGTTGCTTGATTGAAGTATAATACTCACAACGGATCTTTGTGTCTCTAAATTGGGTGCAAGACCCTGCGCAGTAGCTATATTGTATAACTGTCTCTTTCCCTCGCTTACGTTTTTCGCATCGTCCTATCTCGCTTACTCTATGCAGTATGATCGATGACAAACTGTTTCTTGCGCAATGGTTGCCAGAGCAAATTTCAGAGACACAAATATCCGCTGTGACTTATTTTTTTTTGGCACAATCCCACCGCACTATTCCCAAACCACTGCAACTCCTGAAAGCCAGAATCAACAGTGGCGACAACCAGAAAAGCGCCGAGGCAATGAAGCTCGACGAAGTCCCGGAGAATTAATTTAAATGTCTTGGATCCCGCAACGAAATTAATCAGAAAAGAATAACGGAGGAGTAGGAAAAAATATCAATTTCCACTTCCCTCCATATCAAGCAGGAGACAGAACAAACAAGGCCAATAGACACAAAGGGTCGATTACAACTGGGATAAGCCCTGCAGTTGCCTAGCACCACGGATAAAAAAATAGCATTAATGGGTCCTAACATTGTGAGCTGTTATATTTGATTCCAATAATAGGTATGGAAAAACGCTTGAATGCACGGAAATTTGTTCTGGTTCCGCTGTGTTGTAGGTGGTATCCGCTGTGACTATTACCTACATCTCTTTCCTAGTTGGAGGAGATGGATGTTGCTATCTGCTCGAATATTTTATTCTTTGACCGTAAGTTGCAAAATAAAGAATGCTTAAGCGACTTATCTCGATTAAATCGTACGATGTGGTAACTAGGAAGGGTGGCCGCTTGGACAATAAAATTGCCAAGTGTCGCCTTAATTACTCTATTGAAACATGTCTGTAATAATCAGAAATATAAACAATAGAACTACAATTTCATAAAAAAATGCACAACTTTTACAAATATATATTCAACTGTAATTAATAGACAGGTAGGTACCTACTGTAGTTGAAGAATTTAGTTTATTAAAACTTTTAAACATTACACAATACCGTTATCATTCTTAATTCAAATTCGAATTGAGAATCTGCTAACCAGTATTTAAACTGATCATAATTATGGTAAGAAAGTTTTTATATATACCTATAAGGCCCTTAATTGTACCTTATCTACTCAGTAAAAAGATTAGTGACCTCAATGACCGAGGCGCAAAAAAACCTCAAATCCAAAACGTAATACAAAACAAAGTTGTTTGCCGATTCTTATGTTCGTGAGTTTGCAAAAACCTGCTTACATCCTGCTAACCTTGGTTTAGATGTCGCACAAAAAATAATAGATTTGTTGGCAAATAACACAAAGATTAAAATCAGCGCTGTAATAACCAAACTAACTATTATACGGGCCGTAGACCGTACGGTATGATGCCTCCGCTCACCTTAATTTTTTTAATCGAATGTAATTGTTTGGAGATTTTATTTCAAATAATCTTTATCTTACCAATATTATAAATGCGAAAGTGATGGATGTATGTCTGTTACTCAATCACGCCAGAACGGCTAAACGGATCTGGATGAAATTGAGAGAGATTATATATTTGATAGATTATAGTCTGCAATAGCACATATGCTACTTTTTATCCCGGTATAATGCTCGCTTGGGATAAGAATACACATTTCACGCGGGCGGTGCCGCTGGCAGAAGCTAGGTATATAACAGCAATATTTTTATTATTTTTTTTGCATTGGGAAATGCTCATGCATACTGCACTACCACGGGGAGATACTGCAGTAATTTGGGACTAAAACTCCACGGAGTCCGCCTGTGCCGCTTATGGCGGGAACACGGGCACGCGTTAGCACTCACCGCGAACCCGCCGCGGCTGTCCGTCACCGGACCCTCCTCGGGGGAATACCCCTCTCACCAACCAACAAACCAACCAGCAAATGGGCGCCAGACAACCCCGTGTATGGCACCCTTGGTCCCCCTGTGACGGGTCAAGGTCTAAGGGCTAACGCAATACCGACACTTCTCTTCCTCTACGCCACCGCGTCCGCCATCAGACGGTGGCGACCCCGTCCAGGCCGCGGAAGGTAGGGAGAGCGGCGCACCGCAATACCTGCAGCCTAATTGTGTAAGTAAATTCGGCAAACGAAACAATCTGTTTCTTTCCCAAAAGCACATACATACACAAAAAAGTTGAATAAAGATTCAACTTTTTTTTTGTATCTTTATTCAACTTTTTTGTGTATGTGTGTGTTTTTGGGCAAGAAACAGATTGTTTCCGTTGCCGAATTTACTTACACAATTAGACTGCGGCACTCCTCTCCCGCCGCGGCCTCCAACCCTCAGCCGCGACATCGTAAGGGTCCTGGGATGCTCCGAAAGACACCGCGGCCCGCCTCAGTTGCGATGTCGCCTGTTACCAAGCGGCACCGCAACCTACTAGTTGGCAGCTACGTCGTCGGCAAAGCCCTGATGAGCGGCCCCTCTTCGGGCTCCTCTTCGCTTCACCGTGGGTGACCAAGCCACGGCTACTAAGCCCCCCCGCCTCGACAATGCGGGAACCCACCGGGGGGTATATAACAGCCCTAAGGTACTTATAATATCTATAACTTCCCTAGTACCTTTCAATATAGAGTTTGAAAACTTTGAGATTCAATAAGATCCTGTAGGAACCTAACGCTCAGTAGGTATTAGGACGCTAATGATGAAATTGAAACTACAAACAGAGAGTTTCAAAACTTTCGAAGGACGTTGGTAAATGGAAGTAATCTACGATTTAACTCTCGGTTTTCATTTCGGAGCAGCAGCAGTAGGTATCATTTATATTCCGGTTTGCAAAAGTTCATGCAGCAACAACTCCAAAATAGCAGTTGCTAAGCGTAGATACTGTGTACAAACACGGACGTCAGTTCAAATGAGCAACACCAATGTGACCCTATACAAGAAAATCACGTGTTTCACAGTTGTATAAAAAAACTAGTATGTTTTCTCATGCTTCGGACAACACGTGCCGAATTTCCATATATTGACCGGGTACCTACGTATGCCAAGTTGGCGTCATATAGGTAGGTTTGCAAAAACATCATACACAGCTCGAACTTTTCCATTCAAACTATCTACATCTACTGAAGACACGAGTTTATCCTCATACAACAATAATCTGTACCTATACAGCTTATGTGAGTAACAATTAACTATATCATCAGAATACGGTCTAAGATCCTGTGGCTAAATATAGTCTCATTGTCTACGGGTTGCATTGACATTGACATTGACTTTGACTCGCAAAATGAATATAAATCATTCTAACTAACATCGCTATTATGCCAAAGAAGAAAAAAAAAAAAAAAAAACCCTATTAAAAAAAAAGAACTAACCCTACAAAGTCCACTCCTGCAACGGCAACTAAATAGGGGATATAAGGGGATGACGGGGGTTAGAACTGCAATAGTGATCAGTGACTAGAATTACAGACTGAAAAAGACCAACATGCCACGGATCGAATACATAATATTCATAGCCTTAGTATATCCTACTGTAAGGACCCCACTAATCAAATAACTTCTGCCATAGAGTTGTCCTAATTTAGGTCTAAAGTTTTTAGGGACAGCGACTAGACTCGGATGGAGTGATTTGGTAAAAAAAGTCGGCTGGAGTTATTCAGAAATTGGGATAGCCTGTTTTATTTAGAGATACATTGATTTGGGCTATCAATACTGGGTCAGACATTTTAGCTTCTGAGAGGCCTTCTTTTTATTTCCATTGTCCTATCACGTGTATTGAATACATTACTGGCCCCGTGAGTTTCAGTAAACAAACACCTGTGTAAAGACGCTACAGACGGCAATGAAAATTTTTAATATATGGAAACTGTGGAAATGAGTACCTAACATCTCCACAGTAACAGCGTGCAATATTAGCTAACTTCGACGTTTCTTTCATACGTTTTTCGCATTTAACACACCCACCTTGAATCCTATACCAACATTTGGCGCTAATAAACATCGACATTTTGCTCATGCTAATTTACAGGTGTAAAAAATTCAATGTCAAGTTTTTGTCGAAAATATTACGCGAGAGGCGACACACCCACCAAACTTCTTCGTGGACTATTGTAGCTTAAATCAATGAAGATAAGGTCCATTTCTTTATAGCTAGGTTGTGTTATCGTTCGATTCACTCGTACACGTACGTATAATGGTTTACAACCTGTTTCTACCTCACGCGAGAGAGACCCCTCCGTTCTGTTTATTACCAGTAACCGTTTGTCTTGCACAGTGTTTTATCGTATCGTCAATCAGACGCTAGATCCTCCGTAATTATGTTCATAAGGAATTTATATCGGACTTCTATTAAATTAAATATTAGAAATTATTCAGGAAGTAAATTAAAAAAGCCGCCAAAGATTTTGATTACGGGTAAGTTTGTTTTTTTTTTTATGCTAAAGTGAAACTAAAAATAGGGCAAAAGAAAATTTAGGAAAACTGACCTCAAAAAAATATAGTGACTTGCTAATAAAGGGAAAATCATTTTAAATAAATGACAATATTATTCAAATAGATTTTATTTGAATAAATTGATAGCTCTAGAATAATTGATAGGCCTAGATAATAAAGAAAATTGAATAGGCACGCTAATGCTCTACGTTTGGGCATTTATGTCATAGACGCTGTTACTAAATGAAATGATAGATAAAATATATCGAAGGTTGTTTCTGTATCAGCGTTAATAATCGAAATAAAGCGAAAGTGCAGTAACACGAGGATGACGAATTGTTACTCAAACGCGCGCATTCCGGTACCGGTGATTGTAATTTGAAACAACCGGTAAGTCAGCTTATGACTTGAAACTGATTTAGGTGAATAAACCCATCCATAGTGGAGCATTCAGGAAACCCGCCAATGAACCCTTGCCGAAAAAAAAAACATTGCACCAGAGAGTCATTATTTTTTGTGGCAGAGTGGAGCGTAGAAGCGGTCAATAACTCAGGAATTTAAAAAATAACTCGTGTTACTGGCCACAAAACAAAAAGTATAAATCTCGGCGCCCGAATACTTGTCAGTGCCCGGCCGCGTTTGGGAGAATCTTCCTAATCAAATTCATACCGTTTCTTCCCATGTAGCCGAATTCAAAAAAAGATTTCTACTTTTTTACAAGATTTATTTATTTTATTAAGTACATAGTTAGGACTATTCGATTCAAATTCATTTATTTATTGTTTGTCACAGATGAAAAGACAGTTCTTACAACATTTTTGTTTCACTGTAACATACAATATTTCTATGTACCTATGTCAATATTATTAAATGTAGTAGTATCTTACGGCCTTCTCCAATATCATCAGCGCTATCTTCGTATTCTATTTTCACTACATCAATACTGTGGGGTATTAAAGTCTGAATGCACAATATTATTGCGGTAGTTATTTTTAATCTTCGGCGATCGGACTGACCTACAATGGCGGCTGTGTTCTTATTGGGGTCTTGTCATCCTGTATATTAACCGATAAAATGACTGTAGGTATTATTCTATCGCCTGGTATCAAAAGTTCAAAATTATATTTATATGTATCGATGTCAAAGAACAAAGATATGGAATCTGCTCGTAAGACCAGCATTACGCATTTGAGTTCTGCTTACGGACTATGGACAACCTTTCAAAAATTTAGCCCTAAGTCCCTTTTCACACGCACCGGTTTCGGGGTAGCCGGTGCCGGGTACCCGGAAACCGGCGAATGTGTAGCCATGGACGCCGGTACGTATGAAAGCTAACATACATGGCTATACATTTCACCGCCGGTTACCCGGTAGCGGCTACCCTGCAACCGATAATAGGTACCTAAAGGAATTTGGTTAATTTTACGAATATAGACCTCTATTATTTAAACTATTTCGAAGTACAGTCCGATGCTCCAATGTTGATGATCGCAAATCTACATGCGTCTCAAACTTCCGCATATTGTGTTTATATAAATATTATTCTAGTGCGTAATCGCTACGTAACGTCGTCGTCGTAGCAAAATTATGTTTTGCAAAAACATGTTTGCCTGTGGAAAACCAACTCGTGTCGCCGTATTTTCCACGTTTAAGGTTGAACTAGTCGACGGCACGTACTATTTTGAGCGCGGGGTTAAAATGCATGCTATTTTATCCGACAACATGTGCGAAAGAAATAGATGCTGTGATGAGCGGTAAGAAGCTAGTTCGTGTACGAATTAGCACTTTCGTAAGTTTGTATCGAAATGGATGATGATTTAGGACGAAAACAAGCGCGCGATTTTTTATAAACGGTCTGTTTCTAGACGCCCAAAGGTCTTTTGGCCGTCTAGAAATTATGAAAAAACTACTAAATGTATATTTTCAAAATAAAATTATTTGCATTGTTGAATTACTAATCTATCCCTGTATGGAAGCCGTTTTGCAATTTTTCTTCTTCTTATGGTATTTATTTCCGTCCAAAGATGCGTTAAAAATAGTGTTGAAATATGGAACTTTCGACGCTCTTAACTTTCAAATATATTATTTATATACATTTTTGTTTCCTTATAGGACTAGATAATGATGAGACAAATAGATATCATATTTTATTTTGAACGTACATCGTCAAACAGTAGAGTAATCTGTAGACTACGTTTGTACGGAAGAAATTTCGACTAGTGTAACCTTAACATAAAGTCTAATGCTGTTATTTATTTATTCGGCAACATAGTTGTTCCATCTCCCATACAGTTTACAAAGTGTGCTAGCCTGATAAATACATAAACCATCTATCTGATAGGGTCTTCTAATCATTCTACTATCTTTACAGGAGGCCTCGGTCAACTAGGCGTAGAGTGCGCCAGGTACCTTCGAGGAAAATACGGCCGAGACAATGTCATCCTCTCCGATATAATCAAGCCGTCCCAAGATATAGTCAATGATGGTCCATACATATTCGTCGACATTTTAGACTTCAAAGGTCTGCAGAAAACCGTCGTGGATCACAGAGTGGATTGGCTGATCCACTTCTCAGCTCTCCTCAGCGCGATTGGAGAGCAAAATGTTCCTTTAGCCGTGCGAGTGAATATAGAAGGAGTGCATAATGTTATTGAACTTGCTAAACAGTATAATCTTAGGCTCTTTGTGCCGAGTACAATCGGGGCCTTTGGCCCGGACTCTCCTAGAAACCCTACGCCAAATATAACTGTACAAAGACCAAGGACTATTTATGGTGTGTCTAAAGTGCATGCGGAGTTGTTAGGGGAATACTATTTCCACAAATTCGGTCTGGACTTCCGTTGCTTGAGGTTCCCTGGAGTCATATCCAGTGACCCACCCGGCGGAGGCACAACAGGTGAGGATTTTTGTCAATTAATGTTTTTTTTTATGGTTTGCCAATATCTGTTTTGTTTTTGTTTCAATCGGCTAGACTCACGTAAGTATGTGAACAGAACCGGTTGGTCCGTAGGAAGGTCATAACAGTATGTAGTTTATAGCGGGAAATTATATGTGCGGCAACAAAAGTTTTCTTTAGCACCTGCAACCTAGCGTCTTTTTTTATATGTGGGCGACGAGTTAATAGAACAGCTTCAATTATATTAATTCATCATCTTTACTACTCCAACAGAATATCAAAAAACCAGCGTCAATTTACGAGCGTAAATTAATATGACTCCGAGCTACCGATAAATATATTTACTTCTGATTTGATAACTCAGCGACTAATGTTGTAAGTGAGCTACTTTATATATTTTAGAGATTCAACATCTGTCTGCTAATAAAATCAAATTCCAGCCTCAAAATTAGCAATCAAAGTTTTTCATTCAACAACTAAATTAATAAATCATATTCTTTTTTCGTGAAAGTTTGCAACACACAAATTATTCAATTAAATATAAAATAAATGTGAATTAGTCCAAGAGCGAGCGAAGCGAGCTCGGGAGCTTAGGGCACCCCGACACGGATAGGTTAGGTTCGAAGGAGATGACGGGAGCTGAAGTGAGCGAGCAAAGCGAGCGAACTCAGCTCCCGTCATCTCCTTCATGTTAGGTTACTTTAGACCCTGCAGACAGAAATAGGAGCCCTGCGCAGCGGGGCTCCGTCGACTTTGTGTCGTTTCCCCCTCTCCCTTAAAACTTAAATATTTTGTTGCACTCGAAGAATTATTAGATTTACTTTTAGTTAACAGATAGTTATTCAGTAAAACAGTTAAGCTTTAAAGATCTAGCAGTATAGTATAATTCATTTATTTGATGAGCAAATTTAGTGTGCAATTTAGTATTTTTGGTAGTAATTTCGAATATTTTGATTGAAAAAAGGGGAATTACAGTTAAAGTATTAAATACCACCCTATTTTTTGTATGTTCATTTGGGTAGGTATAATAGTCAATTACTTATGGTAACATTATAAATAGATAGGCGAATACATGAAATTATAGCTTTTATTGACCATTATTTGATGACAATAATAAGGAAATTTTATGTTCAAATATAGTAGATTCACTCATCAATTACTTATGCTAAAGTATAAAAATAAAGGTGACTCTATGAAATTAGAGTACGTTGATATTATTTTATAGATGAAGTTGATACACTTATTAGAAGCTAGCAATGAGTAGACATATCACAAATTTAGTTGCTTAAGAATTATCACCATGTTGCGTCATATTAACAGTAGCTTGTTTTACATTAAATGGTCGCTTATAAACCATTTATTAGACGCTAAAAGTTTGTCGCTGACCTATTAATTAATTAGACAACTAAATATATTTGCAGACGAGAATGACATTTTAAAGAAGCTGCCTTAATTAGCACCCGTTTATAGCCTAGTAAAACAAAATTAGTAGGTGCATATCTAAGCTAGACTAAAATTCCGTACATGGCGTGAATAAGTTGTCAAGTCAACTTGCTAATTTCAAAATTGAACAGGCAATAGACAAGTGGCATTCGATGCCAGCGAAGGCGGTAGTCGAAATGCCAAAACGTACGAGATTGATCACGTGATTTTTCGCTATCGCTTGTCAATCCCTTTTTGACAATCGCTATCGCCATGCTTTTAATGATTACTTAGCAATTATAAAACTATTTTTAACCGACTTACAAAAAAAGGAGGAGGTTCTATGTTCGACTTTATGTATGTTTTTTTTTTTTTTTTTTTTTTTTTTTTCTTCTTACCGATCAATCTCCTTCGTTTATCCTCTATAACCCTGACATTGGTGGCATTGTGTAAATTATACACATCTGGTGCCATTCAAACAAGAAGTGAAGTGAAGTAAAATTTCAAAATTTCAAAAACCCCCGACACATTTATCTTGCGAAAACACCCTGATTCAAACAGTAAAACGCCCATAACTTTTGAACGGCTGAACCGATTTTATTCAAACATAGCTAAGAACACTCTTGACAAAATCACCATTCAAACCAAAAAAAAAAACAAAATCGGTTCATCCGTTTAGGCGCTATGATGCCACAGACAGACACAGATACACAGCAACACACGTGAAACATATAACACCCCTCTTTTTCCGGCGGGGGTTAAAAATGTTTATGGTGAGGATGGAATGCTAGAGCCTCATATTCAGGTACCAACTAATTTTGAAAAATAAAAAATTGATCGACTTGTCAATCTACTCAAGCCATGTAGGTACGGAATATTAAGTATGATGTTTTTAAGCAGACGTTAAATGGAAAAAAAACAACGGCGTTGATGTACATAGAATATATTGTTAGTAAAAAAAAATGAGAGCTACTGGAAGCTGTTAATTGCTTGACAATAACTTTTCCATTTAGCTATCTATTTAGAATGTGTTAACCAAATACTTTTATGTTAATTTTCAAGCCAGGCTTGTTATGTAAAACTTAACGAAAGACCTTGAACGTGACTTGCACAAAACAATATTTAAATGATTGTTTGATGGGTGTGTCTAATGGTGGCTCATACCATAGAGAGAGATACTTAGGTACCTACCGAAAATTCCTCTTCATCCTTTCTTCCTGTAAGCCTATTCAAAAGAGGTAATGACCATAGGTAGATAATGGTAGGTACCATTATCTAGCTTTGCATAAACATAGCACAGTCACCCTAATGTACCCATTGCTGGGACACAGGCCTCCTCTGTGTGAGAAAGAGTCGGCTGTAATCAACCATGGGTGCTGCATGGGTGCCGCCCAGTGCGCGGACGTCACTTGGTTTCGGCATGACGTTAATCGTCGCCGTCTTGAGAGCACTAGTGGTGAAATAATTTACACAAAGTAAAGTGCCTAAATTGGAACGGCTTGCAACCGTAAGTCTCTGCTGTTCCCACTAGAAAAGTGGCCCTCTCTTATCTAGTTTACTCGTCACAAATGTTTAAACTTTCACCTCAATTTTTACAGACTATGCCATTGCGGTCTTCCACGATGTGATACGCAAAGGCCAGTACCAATGCTACCTCAAACCTGACACAAGGCTTCCTATGATGCACGTGAGGGATGCCCTCCGCGCTCTCTCGGAATATTTGGAGGCACCCAATGAGATTCTCAACAGAAGAGTATACAACGTTACATCAATGAGCTTCACTCCCGAAGAACTGACAAACGCTATGACTAAATATATACCCGACTTCAAGATCACTTATATGCCTGATAGCAGGCAGGAAATCGGTGAGTAAATAACGTATTATTTATGTAAACAATATTTTCAAAGCCAGATTGTGATATGTGAACAAGGGCAGAGAATAGCAATGTAAATAGTTAATTGCAGTAAAGTTATCGACGAAATGCGAAATGCCCACCAGTATACAAATCAGTCCACCCTGAAATATATTATCTCCCAAAAAGTTAAATCAAGAAATCAAAATACCTGACTGCTTAAAAAGCGAACTAAAAAGACGTAAACAAGAAGAAATTCATGCTGTGCAGTCGGAGGATACTTATTCGCGGGCTGGCTGACCAAAATCTGGTGTATCCTCCGCCTGCACAGCATGAATTTCTTCTTGTTTACGTCTTTTTAGTTCGCTTTTTAACAGTCGGGTTTTTAGATTTTTTTATTTAACTTTTTTTTATTTATATTTTTTTTTTTTCGATTTAGGTACATTTAAACTTAAAAGTGTTATTTATTTTTGAAATCACCTCATAAAGGCCTTTATTTAGATACCCCACACGATGGGTCTGGAAGAAAAAAAAAATTTGGCCCCCCACAATATGGCGCCCATAATCCGCCATTTTTCTATTTTCCAATTTTAATGTAGCCAGTGACACTCGCTTGGTTAAAACGAATCGATTGACGTAAGAATCATCAAAATCGACCAACGCGTTTGGTCTACATACTTACATACTTAAATAGACTGATAAACACATTACCCTCCTTCGGCAGTCGGGTAAAAATGCGCTTACACCTCAGGTTTCTCTCTCATTATCGGAGGAGATTTATATCTTGTAGACCCCAATTTCATGATGCCGTAAAGTAAGCCCGCGTATTATTTCTCGAATTCTCTGGTGTCTTATCAATTATGGACGAGTACCACGTTCCAAATTTTAAATATGTACCATTGCACGAACTATTTTTAAATTCGTTCCTAATATTGATTTCAGCTGATTCCTGGCCGCAAGTATTCGACGACAGCGAAGCTCGGAGGGACTGGAATTGGAAACCAGAGGTCGATCTGGACAACCTTGTGAAACTGATGGTCAAGGAAGTCAAAGAAAAAATCGCTGCCAATGGACTATCATAACATGACATCTCATGTTTGCTTATTGCTCAATTTGCTCATCATGCCGTCTTTGTCACTCGGAGAAGAGTATCTCTCCCCACACAGGCGCACAACGAAAGTCTTATATTATAAGCAGTCTCACCTCAGTTTTGTTGCTAAAAGGACGTGGGTCTATAATTATTATTTTCATGTAATTAATTTAAATAAACGCTTTAACTGAATCTTATTTCATTTATATGTATTTATACCTAGAAATTAAACAGTTAACTTAGATCTTTGATTTCAGGTCATTACCAGGCTGATATATTACCTATAACTTCATATCACCTGTCTTAATGGCATTGACCGAAGGCTGTATAAATTATGTTAGTGACACCACACATAGAAACTTTTATTTTATTAGTTTAGATGATTTATTGCTAAGATAGGTCTGGTGAGACCTATTCAGTTCAGTTGCAACGACGCATTTTAGTAAGGTAAGTCGTTGCACCAATAGGTAGTGACTAGTAATGTGATCTTCTTAGTGATCACCCGAATTATTCACTGTTTTTAGTTACATTATACCACAGAACAGAGAAAGACAGTAGAAGTCGCTTAGCGCTTCATTAGTATTGGGACAAGTGTACCCAAACTCACACATTTAAAGATTTATTTTATTTCGTAACACTAAGAAACCTGTTGTGTGATTGGTAGTTTAAAAGTAGGAAATATATCAGTCGTCGCTTGTTTGAAAATAAACCACAATTTTAGGAACATAGAGTTGTTTACACTCGAAGTTGTGGAAGATTATGTCTACCTGGGACAAACGATCCAGTTGGGTAGGGCCAACTTCGAGAAAGATGTTAACCGTCGAATCCGACTCGGCTGGGCAGCGTTCGGGAAATTGCGCGGTGTCTTCTCGTCCAACTTACCACAGTGTCTCAAGACAAAGGTCTATGACCAGTGTGTGTTGCCAGTGATGACCTATGGCTCTGAGACGTGGTCGCTCACAATGGGCCTCATCAGAAAGCTTACAGTCACCCAAAGGGCAATGGAGAGGGCTATGCTCGTAGTATCCTTGCGTGATCGAAACAGAAATATAGAGATCCGCAAGAGAACCAGGGTTACCGACATAGCCCGAAGAATTGCCAAACTTATGTGGCAGTGGGCAGGGCACATTGCTCACAGAACGGATGGCCGATGGGGCAGAAAAGTTATGGAGTGGCGACCGCGAACCGGAAGACGATGCGTTGGAAGGCCGCCCACCAGGTGGACCGATGACCTGGTCAAGGTTGCGGGGATTCACTGGATGCGGGACGCACGGGACCGGTCAATGTGGCGACACTTGGGGGAGGCCTATGTCCAGCAGTGGACGTCTTTTTTACTTTATGCGTATTTATTACTTTTTCTGTTCAAAGCGCACACGGAACAGTTTAATGAGAAAGTTACGCTACCCGCCGCTAGATGTTACTATAATAAATGTATTCAATTTAAAGCTGTATCTCATTCCTATAAGATTTATATTTGCTTAATGAGGTGACTACAATTCGTCCTCCTCTAGGGATGTACCACTGTCGTTGACTTATTTATCGACATTCCGTTTTACTTTCAAACAAAATACAATCAACAGCTAGATTCGATAAATATTATTATTTTTGAAATTATCTGTGATATATAAATGATGGCTTTACTCGTACTATGTTTAGCTGACTAAACGTACTTTGATGAAATTTTGGTTTATAGGTAGATCATAGAAAACAAAAACACATAAAACACTTTTTAACCGACTTCAGATAAAAGGAGGTGCTATGTTAATCTGTTTTTATTTGTCACTTTGACGGAACTTAATATTGCATTTTGTAGATTTTTGGAGGCTGTTGTCTTTTTTATCACGATACTCCATGTGCGAATTCGCGTCTGCTCATTCATAAAAAAAAAATTGAAACTTAGACTTATGACCTCTTTTGCTAATAAACAATGGATTTATTAATTACCTAAGTAAAAACAGCTAAAGACAAAATACACAGATTATTAAGAAGTTGCCTTTTTGTTTGTTAAATATTAATTTTAAGTAGTTGGTGTATCGTATCCGCACATTAATTAAGCGTTCTGTAATAACTTTTATCAATGCAGTTACATGGTTTGTTGTGAGAAATTCTCCAATTTGATGAACTTTTTTATCTTCGAACAATTTTTCTCCAATAAACTTTCTTAATATGATGGATGGGCATTATTTTTCTTTTTAAATAGTTTTCCATAGTTCGAATGACAACTTGAGCCACTTGATGGATATACAAGCAAATATGTTATAAAATATCTAACCGGTAATAATTACCAAATTGCATACATTTTCCTTACGATAACAGAGAAATAATAACATAATTATGTACCTACTTGAAAATTTAGATTTTTTGTTTTGGCACTGCTGTGTCGGCTAGGTATCGTTTGCCGCTTTTAACAAAAAAATCTAGTTCTACCAAGTGATCTGAACAAATTGTGTTGGTTTGAGACTTGGAGAATTACACTTTTTCAATTAACCTTTTCTCAATTAGAATATTACGAATGTTTTATTTATTTTAAACTGGGTTAAGGCAGAATTAGAAAAGAAAGGTTTAAATATGGAAATGTGTTTGATTCAACAAAAAAAAAATCACACACTGGTTTATTTTTTCCGATATAAAACACAGAAAACATGTCAGTCAGTCAGTCAGTCTTTTTTCTCTTTCTTTTTTTATATCTCGTGCACCCCGCAAAAAAAAAATATGTTTTCTAATTATTTTATCAATAAAATAAAATCAGCAGACGATAAAATAAAAACTACCTGGAAAATAATAAATAATGAAACAGGTAGAAAAAAACAGCGTAATACTGAAATTAATTTAGCGACTGCACATGGTCCCATACAATCAGATGTAGAGGTTGCTCAGGAATTTGAAAACTTTTTTGTTAATATTCCTTATAAAACTACAGCAGCTTTAAACTCCTCACCCGTGCTCTCTGCTGACATACTTAGAAAGAATGTAAATGCGTGCCTTTCGGAGTTTAAGTTTCAACATACAAACCCCCAGGCTATTTTAAAAGCTTTTAAAGATCTAAAAATTAAATCAACAGAAGATCTTTGGGGATTATCTGTAAAAGTATGTAAATCAATCATTGAAACTATTGCACCCTATTTAGCTTTCATTTTTAAAACGAGTGTCGATCAAGGATTTTTTCCGGACCTCATGAAACACAGTAAAGTAGTTCCATTGTTTAAATCCGGGGATAGCAAAGAAGCCAATAATTATAGGCCAGTTTCAATTCTGCCGGTTCTCAGTAAAGTCTTCGAAAAGTTAATGCTCAACCAATGATTGCGTCATTTTAACAAACATTCCATCTTTCATGATCAACAATACGGTTTTACCAAAGGGCGTTGCACAACTGACGCTGGCGTCACCCTAATAAAGTAAAGAACATCTTTAACGCCTGGGAAGAAGCACAAGACGCCATTGGAATCTTTTGCGACCTCTCGAAAGCGTTTGATTGCGTTAATCATGAGACACTATTGTTAAAACTCGAGCACTATGGGATTAGGCATACGGCCCTTGAATTACTTAGATCATATTTGAAAGCCAGACAACTTAAAGTTCAGGTAGACGGCGTAAACTCACTAGGGTCTGAAATGACAATGGGCGTTCCTCAAGGCTCTATATTGGGTCCATTCCTCTTTTTAGTTTACATTAACGATTTGCCCCAATTATTACAAAATCAACCGAAGATCGTGTTATTTGCTGATGACACATCTTTGATATTTAAAATAGATCGACGATCACAAAATCTTGATAATGTGAATAAGTCTATTCATCAGGTCCAAACTTGGTTCACGGCAAACAATTTGGTACTAAATGAAAAAAAAAAACAAATGTATTAGATTCACATTGCCGAATGTTAGAAGTAGCGAATGTGACATCATATTGAATGGAGAAAAGCTGGACTATGTAAATCAAACAGTTTTCCTAGGAATCACTCTAGATGACAAATTACAATGGGGGCCTCACATAACATCTCTGGCAGGACGGCTGAGCTCAGCCGCTTATGTTGTTACAAGGTGTCTCAAAAGAAAGTTCACATTTAAATCTTTTTTTAAAAGAAAAGTCTTAGCTTTATTGAAAAAATGTTTATTTTATATTGAAGTACACTGTTTGGGAATTTATTTTTTAAAAATAACATCGTCCAAATGTAAACCGTTGCGCTCTCGGCATTCATTTAGTCGGGCACTAAAATTGCCTATGACAGCTCGGCAGGTAGTCTCCGTGATGGCTGCCATTTCATGACGGATATTTTCTTTTAATTGTGCCAGGGAAGTCGGTTTATTAGCGTAAACTTTTGATTTGACATAACCCCACAGGAAAAAATCCATAGGCGTTAAATCGGGACTCCGTGGAGGCCAATTTATGTCACCTCGCCTGGAGATTAATTTGTTCGGAAAAATTTCTCGAACTCGAGGCAGAGATCTGTTGGACGTGTGTGAAGTTGCTCCATCCTGCTGGAACCATGTTCTTTGGTTGTAACCAGGAAAGTTTTGCAGTTGGGGTACGAAAAACTCGTCTAACATCTCCACATAACGCTCTGAATTCACTGTGAGTGTGCGTCCCCTTCCATCTTCAAAAAAGTAAGGGCCGATAATTCCTCGCGCCGACATCGCTTGATGTTCTTGGTCGCCCAGATTTTGGTTTCTCCAGAGTTGACCCAGTCTCTTCAAACTTCTCAACCCATTTTGCAATGAGACGAGTGCTAGGCGCATCATTTAAGTGACGAATATGTCGAATACTGCAGAATTTTCTACGCTGTCATAGGCAATTTTAGTGCCCGACTAAATGAATGCCGAGAGCGCAACGGTTTACATTTGGACGATGTTATTTTTAAAAAATAAATTCCCAAACAGTGTACTTCAATATAAAATAAACATTTTTTCAATAAAGCTAAGACTTTTCTTTTAAAAAAAGATTTAAATGTGAACTTTCTTTTGAGACACCCTGTAGAAAGATAAGACAGTTAACGGATGTAGAAACCGCGCGTTTGGTCTATTTTAGTTACTTTCACAGCATTATGTCATACGGTATTTTACTGTGGGGTTGGGCGGCTGACATTGAATCAATATTTATATTGCAAAAGAGAGCTGTCAGAGCCATATATAAGTTAAGTCACCGAGAATCTCTTAGGGAGCTATTTAAAAAGATTAATATTATGACAGTTTCTTGCCAATTCATTTATGAAAATATTATGTATGTAAGGAAAAATTTAAATCTCTTTAGTAAAGTTAGTGATAGACACAATTGTAATACCAGAAATAAAGATAAGTTAGATCAACCATCATATAGATTAGCTAAAGTACACACATCTTTCATGGGGTACTGTGTTAAATTCTATGACAAAATACCTTGTGAGATAATAAAGTTAAATGAAAGAAAATTTAAAACAATAGTTAAAAGCACACTTTGTAAACAAGCATATTACAAATTAGATGATTATATTCAAGATAAGAATGCTTGGAAACATGCTGGTCCTGCTCCATAGGCCTATCTTTGGTGTGGACAAAATCAAAATGGTTAATTTGTATTATATTCATAATTATATTAACGCTTTATTTTTATTTTTTCTTCTTTTTTTGTTTAAAAAAATTGACTCGCACACTGTTCTGTTGTTGTTTAATTAGCCCTTCCGATGTCCACTCTGCCTCTCTGCCAGCTGTCATCGGTCGCTCAAATGTCCAGTCTGCCTCTCTGCCAATTTTTGATATTCTATGGCTGTTCTTGTTTTTGGCTTGAAATATGTCAGTAAGGAGGATATTCTCGACAAATCTTGGTTTCATTCGATACTTTAATAGACAATTATGAAAAAAAAATACCCCGCTGGTCTTTGGATCCGCCCAAGACCGTAATATTTATTTATTAAATCTGTGCATCGGGCGGTCGCCATTTTTGACAGCACAAGGGGCCGTGCTCAAACTTTTTGTGATTAAAAATTTAGTTTTTTTATTTTGAGTGGCTGTTGTTTTCTGCTGGAAAAACATGGAACGGTAAGTTTTGAACTGTTTTTAATAGTTTTTTTTTGTATTTGGCCTAAATTCCAGCAGATATACGTATTTCAACGAACGCCGTCCGACATTGTTGTTTATTTTTTTCTGCGTGCGAATATTTTATTTTTTATTTCTTATTTTTGCAAATATGACTATATCAAACTGTTGTTATTTACAATGCTACGTTAATTAACAACAGAAATAATGCATTTAATTGTAGTGGTAACGAAACAAATTCGAATAAAAAAAAAACAGCCACCAACTGTCCACCCTGCCAATTTGCATTATTTTTTTTTTGAAAAGTTTGTAATTCTCGTGGGATGAAAAAATGTATCGGGGGGTGTGTAATTTTGATTGATTATTGTGAAATAGGGTGTATTCCTGTAAATAAAATTAAAACTTTATGAAATAATGGTTTATTTTTTTATTTCTATCTCCTTTTATACACGAAACTGGAAAAAAAATCCCTTACACTGACTTTACACAACAATTACCAATACTTACAAGGTAAAACTGGATAAATCCATTTGGAATATGATAGCTTATTTCATAGAGATTGTAACAACATAAGTTTCATACATGGTTCCCATACAAAACTTCCGAGAAATCGACGATTTACTGACACCGCGCCCATAGCGCAAAAGGCGCCAGGGTACCCGGACACATGGGTGATTTTCGGCCTGCCTGGTGGACATCTAAGGGGTTAGGTAATGTACCTATGTTTGCAATATTTGTAAGTACGTGAGGACCATGTTCCTATTTATCAAGTAAAGGAATTTACCTGTTAGTGCTTGTAATTCTCTCATACCTATATGTAGTATAGTAGTGCTGGGTACATCGTCCTCACGTATATGAATTTATTAATGTATGTACTTATATAAATATTGTATAAAACTTTTTTTTTAAAGAGTAAATATGGAGTTTCTTGTGCGTTCTTCTCCATAACAAGCTACATTTCCGAATGCACGGTAGAATAAATTTTTATTAAATGTAAATTTTAACGTTCAAAAGTGCCACATAATGGCCTACTTGAAATAAACACATTTGACTTTGAATATAACACGCTTTTTCTACAATATACATCAAGATACAACTATTTTTTCAAAGGGGCCCAAGTTCCCTTACAAAATGGGCATCATGCTATGGTAACTTAGAACAAAATTTCAATTCCGTTTTTTGATTTAAAACAGCACCATCTATGAACCGGTACCGGAACCAAAATTGCGGTGTTGCCATAGTTAAATATATTACGCCGATGCTGGGAGTTTTGTCAGATATAAAAAAAACCTAAATCAAAAAATAAAATTATAATCACATGTTATTCTTGAAGTAAATATAGAAAATAACAGAAAAAAATTATTACAATATAATGAGGTTTTTATTATCAGCACAATAATGCAGAAGATATATTTTGGTTAAAATAAAATGCAAACCTTTTGTTTATATGGGCACACCTAAATTACAAATGGCCGCTGCACGAGAGTATAACTAACCGCGCGTATTTTTTTTCTTTTTGCAATAAAGTTCTCATTATTTCGCAAGTGCCATTTATATAAATAATATAAATATTTTATCATAATCCACACTATGCCACAAAATTCTTGCTGTGTACCTGGATGTACTGTGATTGGTAAAGACGGTAAGTTAATTTTGTTTGTCTTTCTGCATTGCAGAAAAATATCTGCATTGAGACTGTTCTTGATCATTTTCTATCATTTATTTATATTTTCCTGCCCTTTATGTTACTTGTGGTCGGCGCTACAAGTTTTCTTCTTCCATACCGACCTGTCCCCCGTCACGCTATCACGGACTCCCTTTTCTTTCATATCACTCCTCACACAGTCTATCCCTCTTTTCTTTGGCTGACCCCTTTTAGTAACATGCGTTTCATCCCTCCTCATCACACGACGTACGAACATTACCAGGTCAGACGGTTTCCTTTAAGATTTTCTATCACTGGTGCAATTTGTGCAAAAACTTATTTCTCACTTTATCCATTTTTATATTAAATATAAATTGTCTGCTGTCGCAGTCTCCCAAATAGATTGAATTGTAACAAGTTAAACCACAGCACTTCCAGGTGTGTATCTGAGTGTGCTGTAGTTTAACTTGGCATAATTATTGTAGGTAGGTTGACATAATTGTAGGTAATAGGTAGGTACTGTAGGTAGGGTTGACGGGGGCAAAGCCTCAGGCACAACTAGTATTATATAAATCTAACTCATTCTACTTGGCTTGGGAAAAAGTGTACCAAGTGTAGCAATCTTACTATATTTTCTTTTATACAAAACTATCTTATGAAAAAATCAAAACTTACTTCGGAAATAAGTGTTGCAATTAGATTAGCTTAACACAATTTCTTTTTGTCAGAAATTATTTTTATGAATCTTTAGAAAAGTTTTATTTATTTGGAAACTCAACAGCTTATTACTAAATTACATGAGTTATATTGTTCATTGCACTGTCAATGAACAGCCCTGTGCACTTGCGTCAAAGTTACTAGCATCTTATTGTGCGCTTACACTGCACAGTGACAGCGAGATGATGAGAATTATCTTATAAGCCAATAACAGAGTTTCACAGCATTGATAAAGCTAGGTTAGGTTAAATTAGTTAGCTACCCACAAGTGCAACTATTAGTGATCATGTGGATTGAAGACTCATTGATCACATTAAATCAGAGTTAAAAGTACCTATGTAAATATGGCTGTATTAATTAGTCAAAGGGAAAACAAAACAAAATATTTTGAAAACTAACGTCATGAATATCATGCTTAGTCAAAATATAGTATATATAATCCTTAATCCGAAGAGATTATTATGTTCTTTGTCTCAAGCTCTTGCTGAATAAGGTATATTTCCTCGTTCCTCCAGTGACTGAT
This sequence comes from Orthosia gothica, assembly GCA_949775005.1. NCBI lineage: Eukaryota > Metazoa > Arthropoda > Insecta > Lepidoptera > Noctuidae > Orthosia > Orthosia gothica. The sequence goes on along the minus strand of OX459062.1, from coordinate 5,891,783 downwards.
TTAAGTTATACACCTAATTGTTTTATGTTTTTCAGATGTGCCGCTACACCTGTTTCTGAATCCAGAGACAAGTGAAGAGAAATTTAAAAGTTGGGGTTTTAGATATTGGTGGTGAATTAGTTTTATTGGATCATCATTGTATCTATGACAACAAACATGTCTTTCATAGACATTTTGAAGAGATTCATAAGTATCCGACTGGTGGACTGTCTAAATTGGAATTGAACACTACATATCCAAGGTAATACTAGTAATTGTTAACTTTATATATATTCATCAATGCACTTATTAATCAACTTCAAAAAAAGGTAGGCGGTTCTCAAGTCGGAATCTTTTTTACCCGACTGCCGAAGGAGGGTAACGTGTTTATCAGTCTATGTATGTATGTTTGTTCCTATGTGGCGTTCCAGACACCAAACGCGTTGACCGATTTTGATGATTCTTACGTCAATCAATTTGTCTTAACCTTGCGAGTGTCACTGGCTACATTTAAATTGGAAAACATCTGGTTTTGGTCAGCCAACTCGCGAATATGTATCCTCCGACTGCACAGCATTATTTTATTCTTGTTTACGTCTTTTTAGTTCACTTTAAGCAGTTGGGTTTTTGAGTTTTTTAATTATTATTTATGTTGCCCGATTTCTCAAACGACTGGATCGATTTGGTAAACTCTTCCTTTGTTTGATACTTCCTGGTATTTCCATGGTCATCAGATCAGGATCTGATGATGGGATCTCATGGAAATTGAGGGAACACCTCCAATATCATAGGCATACATATAGCGATTGATACGTATATAGATGAAATAGATCTGAAGCCGGAAGGTAGGCACTGGAACTCCGAAATAAAAAAATGTATTCTAGTCGTGTTTGGGCTTATTGGAATCGTCATGAGATTAACTTTGCATATAAATAGTTTTTATGGTAATTTGTGGTACCAAAACCAAAAAATGAAAATTTTTAAAAGTTTTCACACCATCTTCCAAAAAAACCGTTGAAAAACGGAAAACGATATGTATCAAAAACACCGAATTTGGAAAAGAAAGTTATTTTTCGCTTTGCAGTGTTTTTTTTGAAAGTCAGTTTATTTTTTTTTGTTAAAATGTTTTTTTTTGTCGCAAATAATAAATATCGACAATATTTTAATATTATTCTTGATCTGTAAGCACAATCACTTGATCTTCAACTAAATATAGATATTTTAATTTTATTTCAGGAAAAGAACTCAACATTGAAGCTATAATAAGCAAGCCGACCCTAGCTTCCACATCAAATGATCGACTCACCTAATAAAAGGGATTACAAATAATCTGATCACTAAAGACGTTAAATTTACTATTAACGGCCAAGAATGCATTGCGAAATGGGACCACAATGTGAAGATGTACAAAAAGTGTCCAAGTTATAAAGGTTTAAGGCTAGTGGTTAAGCTAATCTCACCACGTGTTGCCGGAATTAATCCCGAAAATAAGGGTTAACATTGTAATCAAGTATTCAGTCAATTAGTTAGAGTAACCCTTGACCTTATGTCAGGTAAGCAGTTTACTATTATTCATTAATCATTGTTTGAAAGTTAGTTTATCATTTGTTATCTGTCTTTAATATCAGTTTCAATCGTGACAATATCAGTCAGGTATACTCTACACTTGGCAGGCATATTACTGATTGCAGTATATATTTTTAGCACAAACAAAGATGCTGTTGTCTATCTTCTTTTCACGATCCGTAAATGCAAAATTTCAGTTGTGTTAATATATTTTTCTCATTTGCAGTATGTGGAGTCCTTGAAGAAGAAAGTACCGCCGCCGCAACAGATCTACTCATGTCCTTCGATGATTTATTTGACAGCATAACTGGCAGTTTCAGCGCGATAAAATTAGAAAAGAATTACAGGACTGTGTGACCCCAACCTCACTTTACCACAATTTATGGAATAGTACCATTCCCAGGTAGGCACTGGAACTCCATAAAACTCCATAATAAAAACATGTATTCTAGTCGTGTTTGGGCTTATTGGAATCGTCATGAGATTTACTTGGCCTGTAAATATATTTTATGGTAATTTGAGGTACCAAAACCAAAAAGTGAAATATAAAAAAGATTTCAAACCGTCTTCCAAAAAAAAAACGTTGAAAAGCGAAAAACAATAGTTTCTAAAGACTAAAGAATTCGGAAAAGAAAGTAATTTTTCACTTTGTAATGATGTTTTATTTTGGAAGTCAGTTTGATTTTTTCGTTAAATATTTTTTTTTGTCGGAACAAATAATAAATATTGACAATATTTTAATATTATTCTTGCGCTGCAAGCACAATCACTTGGTCTTCAACTAAATATAGATATTTAATTATGTTTCAGGAAAAGAACTCAACAATGAAGCTATAATAAGCTAGCCATTGTAATCAAGTAATCAGTTGGAGTAACCCTTGGACTTATGGCAGGTAAGCAGTTTACTATTATTCATTAATCATTGTTTGAAAGTTACAGTTTTTTGTTTGCTATCTGTCTTTAATATCAGTCAGGTATACTCTACACTTGGTAGGCATATTACTGATTGCAGTATGTTCTTAGCACAAACAAAGATGCTGTTGTCTATCTACTTTACACGCACCGTAAATGCCGAATTTCAGTTGTGTTAATATATTTTTCTCATTTGCAGGATGTGGAGTCCTTGAAAAAGAAAGTAACGCCGCAGCAGATCTACTCATGTCCTTCGATGATTTATTTGACAGCATGACTGACAGTTTCTGCGCGATAATAGAAGATAAAATTTACAGGACTGTGTGATCTCAACCTCACCTAACCACAATTTATGGAACTATAATCTGCCTATACTGAAAACGACGAAATTTTGTGACACCATTAACCCAGGAGTATTGCCTTCGTTGCCATTTACTTCGTTGTCTATAATATTAGTAACATTCATTTCAATAATGTTATATCAAAAACCCTGATTCCTACAGATTTTATACAGGGTGACTTGTAATTAGAGCACAACCTTGTAAGGGGATATAGTACAGGTCATTTGCAACAACTTTTGTAGGAACACTCATATGCAAAAGTGCACCAACATTGAGTTATAATTTTTTTCGTGTTATTTTGAAAAACTCTTATGGGGTAACCTTAAAAATTTAATAAATAAAAAACTTGACATAATTTTGTTAATTTTCTTTTTATTATTTAGTCTATAACGTTCCAGTTACATGTCAGCATCATCAAATGTACATTATTGACATTATTTTAGACACAGTGCTCCAAAATCCAAAAAACTTAAACAAATTTTACTGGCATTATTACACAAAACAGCCTGTTTAAAAAAAAAATCACTATGACACTTACTCTGCGTATTATTAAAAAAACATCTACATTTCATAAGCTTTCAAATGAGATATAAAACCCTAACATAGCTAGTCCAATAGGGAAGATATTCGCATAACAAAGGCGCACGGCCAAAAAAAGGTCTGTTTCTACTAAGCAGGTAAAAACAGCCGGTCATTGTTTAATCTCTTTTGTGTTGTTTAGGTTAGTCCGTCCTTGTGATTCGTTGCGATCGGATGCTTTTGTGTGTGCTCTGCAGTTTTGTTTTATCTCTGACGACCCGGCTTGTGACTGTTTTTGTGATTGATTGCTCTCCTGATGACTTGGCTTTTCAACTGGTTTCCGTGTCTAGCTACGCCGTAAGTGTACAGAATATCGGCATATTCTTCATTCGTAAAATTTGCCCGTTGTCTTTGAGCCATAGTCCTTGATACGCGCCAAAACCACAGATGAGCATAACACACGGAAACCAGTTGAAAAGCCAAGTCATCAGGAGAGCAATCAATCACAAAAACAGTCACAAGCCGGGTCGTCAGAGATAAAACAAAACTGCAGAGCACACACAAAAGCATCCGATCGCAACGAATCACAAGGACGGACTAACCTAAACAACACAAAAGAGATTAAACAATGACCGGCTGTTTTTACCTGCTTAGTAGAAACAGACCTTTTTTTGGCCGTGCGCCTTTGTTATGCGAATATCTTCCCTATTGGACTAGCTATGTTAGGGTTTTATATCTCATTTGAAAGCTTATGAAATGTAGATGTTTTTTTAATAATACGCAGAGTAAGTGTCATAGTGATTTTTTTTTTAAACAGGCTGTTTTGTGTAATAATGCCAGTAAAATTTGTTTAAGTTTTTTGGATTTTGGAGCACTGTGTCTAAAATAATGTCAATAATGTACATTTGATGATGCTGACATGTAACTGGAACGTTATAGACTAAATAATAAAAAGAAAATTAACAAAATTATGTCAAGTTTTTTATTTATTAAATTTTTAAGGTTACCCCATAAGAGTTTTTCAAAATAACACGAAAAAAATTATAACTCAATGTTGGTGCACTTTTGCATATGAGTGTTCCTACAAAAGTTGTTGCAAATGACCTGTACTATATCCCCTTACAAGGTTGTGCTCTAATTACAAGTCACCCTGTATACAACATCCAGAACCTGTAAAGTTACTGTGAACTACGCATAGGTACTCTTTAGAGCTTGGATCTTTTTAAAATGCATCTTGATTGAAATAGCGCAGCAGTTAAGAATTAAAACATATGGTATGAGATGCGAAGGCAAAAATCTACAGGAATCAGTTTTTTTGATAAAACACTATTTAAATGCATAATTGATAAAAATGTTATACATTGCTGCCGGGTCTATTAGTAAGTCTTTGTTTAAAATACAAAAAAAAACATACAATTTAATTAAATAAAGGTACTTGCGACTAACTTTCGAAAGACATCCCGGTAGTACAGTAAAAATTATATACATTAATATATAAATTTTACCAATTATTCATTTAAATAAAGTTTTATAAAAAGCCCTGATTCCTGCAGATTTTTATTACGCCTAGAGACTGTTAAGAGTTTGGATGTTTCCACTGCATCTTGATTAAAGTTGTAAAGAGTTAATACATATGGTATGAGATCCCAAGTGAAAAATCTGCAGGAATTAGGGTTTTTGATGAAACGTTATTAAAATAAATAATAGATAAAAAAATTATACATTGCTGCTGGGTTCTATAGTAGAGTCTTTGTTTACAATACAAAAATAAATCATTACAATTTGATTAATTAAAGGTACAAGGCGACTAACTTTCGAAAGACAACCCGGCAGTACCCAATGTATTAAGTTTTTATCCATAATTCATTAAAATAATGTTCTATATCAAAAACCCTGATTCCTGTAAAAACATAATCATTCATTAATCATTTCATCATTTTTAAAAAACGTTGCCCCACACTAGGAATTTCTTCCTGTATTGTGGGTGCGTTTACAAACATATAAACTCACATACACAACACCCAGAGCCGGAACAACTATCTGTAGATCATCCAAAACTTTTACATATAGAGACTAGAGTTTAGACCTGTTTCCAATGAATCTATTGAAATTGTAAAGAATTAATACATATAGTATGAGATCCCAATGGAAAAATCTGCAGAAATCTGGGTTTTTGATAAAACGTTATTTAAATGAATAATTGATAAAAATGTGCTTCCTAAAAAAATAAACAAAAAGTTCTGCATTTTTGTAAACCAAGATTTTACTTTTCTTCTTTATTGTGCTGATACTGATACTAAAAACCTCATTATGCTCGAATTTATTTATTCTGTACTTTTTTTTAAATAAATAAAAATTGTATTTGTTTTTTTATTGTTTTATTTCCAATAAAATTTACCAACCAAAACAACACATACATACACATAGACATTCGTATACACACATGCATAGACATACATATACACACGCAATACATCCATACGTACACTCACACATGCATATGTAGTCCCGGTACCGGTTCATAGATGGCGCTACACATGCGCTGCATTTGAACCCCAAAATAAAGGCTGAGTTGCCCATCTATACCCTGTATATAATAGTAATCTTTGATGGGCATTCTCCTTTTAATCGAAATAAAATCAATTAAGACTGCCCGATGGTATGATATATCTCAAATTGTTGGTTCTGCTATCGTGTTTACGTTCCAAAACAGCACAATAGGGCATTTTTGTATTTTTTTCAAGTTCTTTTAACCATGACGGTTGTAACAAGAATGATGTGCGTAGTGCGGGCGGGGCAGCAGACATATGCAGAACTGCACAAAACTCGGGGTACGCGGGCCCCGCCTACTTGCGACTTATACTGTAGAAGGCGTTTTTTCTGTTCTGTGCATTATACTGTTACAAACAAGATAGGACAACGCCATCTAGTGACGAGAGGAAGAAATAGTAGTAACTAGTAGCGCCATCTTGTATCGAAAAGCGGCACTAACCTTCTTGAAAGCTCGTGTCGATTTATTTCTTCTCTATTCTGGAAGTTTTTAGTCGTTTCGGGAACAATGAGTTCGAAAGTCGATTGTTCTGGAAGATTCTCGAATTATCTAGAACAGTATGGAACGTTCTAGAAACATCTTCCGTGTTATATAAAGAGCGGTCGGGTTCGGCCACGGAACAGAAAAAACAGTGGAAATGTGAAGTAGGCGTGGCACGCGTGTCACTAATAGGCGCTTCCACGCAAACTTGATTCCAGTCGTGTTCTAACATCGCGTCGAGTTGCTAGTCTCGCGACAAATTTATATTTCCGTAACTATGCCGTTTCGTTTCATTTTGGAGTGCAAAAATGATAGTAGGAGAAAGAAACTTAAAAATGGAGGTTTCGTATCATCGGTTAGAATGATTTTATTTGTTTTCTAATAAAATATTAGTAAATTTCAATTTACTAATAATTTAATACAATGTTAGTTAAAATCAACCTTACACGATTAACATATAGTTTATTTTGGATTGAACGTTTTCACTATTTCGTTCTCGAAAGTTCTTCGCTACTCAATTAGGGATGTAGTCGTGTCGGGTATTGATTTTGTAGATAGATATCGATAAAAGAAAATAGGAACCTATATTTACTTTTATATTAGGTGGATTAAATATTTCCAAAATAATTGGAAATAATTATGTTGTATTGCATACATAATTATTATTGCAATGATTATACCGGCTTTTTACCTACCATATCTACTCTACTACCTACCTACCCACTAAGGTAGGCGAACAGTAATTCATTTTTATACATATATTATTTTATTTTTATAAAATACTACGTCATTCATCCTGCAGTTTTACTGATCTACAAAATAGTTTATTTTTTTCTAATTAAGATATCGGGTATCTATCGATATCGATAATGTAATTAAAAATGCAATGTTACTTCCTTGATTGAGTAGCAGTTGATATCGATCTATCACACGAAAGTCAACCTTACGATAAACGCAATAAAGTTTATAATTGCAACCACTGAGAATACCGCCATCTATGGGTGGGTAGCGGAATTTACTTGGCAATCGAATCTAGTTTGACTTTAGTTTACAAAACGTCGTAAATACTTTCTACACTCACGCAAAATAAATCCTATTTAAATAGTGCGAAGATTGTTTTCCAGATGTAGGATCTCTGACTTATGCTAGTTTTAACTAAATTTATAACGACAAATCAAACGATCGGCTTATTTGTAGTGCAATATATGATTATCATTTTATATGTGTGAGTTTGGCGACAACGGTTCCCATAGTAATTTTGCTGCATTACACTTCCACTGTTTTTTTTGTTCCGTGGGTTCGGCGTGGGGCAGTATCCATAGACTACTATTAATGGCAGTATCGATTGAGAAGCGATACCGAAGCGATCATAGCGAATATGAACCCCAGCTCTTAACAATACAGTTGATGTGATATTGCACACATTTGATTTCTCCAAAGATTCATAAAAAGTTGTTATTGGAATAATTCGGACTCGTCCCAAGTCCCCACCCCTAAAGTTCATGTTAGTCCCGCCAGATGGCGACAAGCACCTCAATAGTCTCGCTGTGTCAATTCGGGCCGTGTTACAGGAATAAAAGATAAAAATTTCGATCAATTCCTTTATTCAAGCAAGAAACAAAATAAAAATCACCTTTGCTTAAAGGAATAATAAAAAAACAGTGTTAAGCATGTACATGTTTGCTACCTACAGAACAGATACACAATGAAAAAGAAAACAAATCACCCTTGCCATGAGTTTATGACAGCTAGAATTTAAATAGATTTAAAGTGATGTCTAGAAAATTAGGCAAGAATAGGAATGATGACGGGTTACGAAACAGCAAATTCTATTTAGTCCGCCATTAAATTTTCAAAAAATATTGGACACTCATTTTTTGCTTATTCAAATCAATAAAATAAAAGTTAATTAAGAAAAAAAAACCCGACTGCTTAAAAAGCGAACTAAAAAGACGTAAACAAGAAGAAAATCATGCTGTGCAGTCGGAGGATACATGTTCGCGAGCTGGCTGACCAAAACCCGATGTATCCTCCGATTGCACAGCATGATTTTCTTCTTGTTTACGTCTTTTTAGTTCGCTTTTTTTTATTTATAAATTTTCGTTTTTTTTTTTTTTTTTATTAGGTACATTTAAAAATATGAGTGCTATCTATTTTTGAAATTACCTCTTAAAACACTTTATTTTGATACCCCACACGAAGGGTTTGGAAGAAAAAAAATTTAGTGCCTCACAATATGGCGCCCAAAACCCGCCATTTTTCTATTTTCCAATTTTAATGTAGCCAGTGACACTCGCAAGATTAAGAAGATTCGATTGACGCACAAAGCATCAAAATCAGCCAACGCGTTCGGCCTCTGGAACGCTACTTACGAACAAACATACATGCATAGACTGATAAACACATTATCTTCAGCAGTCGGGTAAAAAATCACCAAGATAAAGCGCATCAAAATTCGGAAGTGCGGGCTTGTGACGTAACTTCTATGTAAAAAGTGTACTAAGGCATGACGTCATGCGTTATTTTAAAGCACTGTATCGTCATCCTCTTTTGTTAATGTGACAAAAGAAAAAATCATATCCAATATTTATTTGTAAATCTAACTGACAGACTAAAATATTTTATTAGTCATCAACCCTATTGTGGAGTGTGGATTGTGGATAGACTCATGGCAGAGGTTGTATAGAATGTCAGAGGATGAAACTTAAAAATAAAATGACTTCCAATTCACACTACACACAACTCAGTCTTCGTTACGTTACTCGTCGGCAACACGGTCGCTTATAATATTTCTATGACAATATTCACTAGATATGGACGTAACATTACTATAGGCAGAACGTTAATTTCCATAATCATACAAATTATTTTCTCAATGTTGCCGCGTAATTATTATGAGATGTAACTATTTCAATGCATATAGTTTAAATTCTAATCTACTAACAATTTTAACTCTAAAATAATGGTGTTTCTGTGATTCTAGGACATTTTCTATTTCTAGTTTCAAAATACTTAAAGTAATTTAAAATTTAACGAGAAATAAATTAACGAAATGCCTGTCCACCTTATAGATCTACGTGTTATTATTTCTGTATTACAAGCGCAAAAAATTATATACAAATATATAAAAATCAAATTTCTAGCCGAATCTAGCCATCTTAATTTTATTGCACCTTCTGTTTACTATATAATAATTATCACAAATCGTATATACAGTCATTGTGAATGTTTGTAATGGCACTTACGTCGTCTTGCATCTGGGAGCATGTTTTTCGCTTTCAGACTAATGATTGGATATTGAGAAAATCGGTGTTATTAAGAGGAAATGCGGGCAGAGAGATCCGACTGAATTTCCTTAGTAAAAAGTCATAATTCGAGGTTTGACTCTCGCCTATTTCCTCATCCAGTATTGGACCAATTTAAATGATATTCCATAAATTGAATAAAAAAAGATATATGTTGTGCTTCTATGTTTTTCATTCATAGTTGTCAAATTTGTACACTAGGCGTCTTTTGCAGCACAATTTTGAGAATCTTTCAGCGTTCTAGTGCTTCTAAGATAATGTATCATGAAAAAGGAAAACATTAGGTCACAGTATATATCTTTCTTTTTCAGTTAATGGACTATATTTTAAATTGGTCCAATATTGGAAGGCGAAATAGGCGAGAGCTAAACCTCGAATTATGACTTTTACTAAGGAAATTCAGTCGGAGGTCTCTGCCCACATTTTCTCTTAAAAGACAAAGATATAGTACGTTATTTTATTGTACTTATAAAATATTGCATGCCGCGCAGTTTTTGATTAGTCTACCGCCAATTCAAAGCAGCTAAAGAAACATTCACAATCACAATGAAATTCGTTTAACTTTTAAACAACAAATTGGTAACATTTATACATAAACAAATATTATACTAAACAAAACATACATTGTTAACCTCACCAAATAATAACCCAGTGGGTTAAAAATACACTTAATCGATATCCCGGTACCAAACGGTGTGACACCATATTTTTAAATACATGGCAACTTATTATAAAAAATAAAAAAAGTTTTACAGAAGTAAAATGCAATATTACACTGGTGGTATGAACAAAGCGATTGCGTTAATTTTAAGTACATAAGTTACAAATATAAAATGCAATTAGTTACAAAACTGGAATATATATCGAGTAAATACAACACAACAATCACATTTGGGAGTCAAAAACAATTATACCAATAGAGAAATACAACAACTTGGGATAATTTTCATCAATGAAACTGAACGCGATCAGCATATTTAAGGCTCTTTACGACGCGACACACAACACGACAAAATGTGGTACACGATTCAGAGATCTATAAATTTGTATGGACCGTATATTCATTGCACGACACCGCACTACACGCGATAAGATTTACAATAAATTTTACATCTCTCATGTTCGGTAAGTAGGTACTTATTACTTCCAAATGGGGCTTATAGGTGACTAATTAGCGCTCTAGGGTAATAATGTAGCTAGAAAAGCTTTCTTTCAAAAAGTTCGCGTACATCTAACCATCATACTGGCAATAGACATCATGCATTCAGCCCAATGACCAATGAGGTCGCTTTGTTATTCAGCCTTGTCTTCGTGTGAGTATAATAGTCATCAATTTTAAATATCGAACGGCGAAGCTCAATTTCGTTCATGAAAAGAACTTCTTTCTTGTAATGCCGGTTATTTTCTACTTACCTCACAATCGAGATGTAAAGCAGAATAGTTAGCTCGGGTGTAAGCACCGATTGCACCCTCGAACTAAATATCTCGGGCTGCAATTGATGCCTTACAGCCCTTGGCTACTAATCTACTATTAGGGCTATGTCGTCGTGATATCTTTGCCGTGACGATTTAGCGGCTTTACTAAACAAATATGAGCGTGTTGACGACTTTACACACCGCAACGCACGGCTCACGCGTGGTTCGTCACTCACGCGCTTATAGAACAATACAAGTACACTGCAGTGTCGTTGCAGAATCGTGTGTAGTGAACTAACGGACGAAAGATCGTCAGCGGTGTGTCGTGTGTTAAAAATCGTGACAGCAAGTCGTGTCGTGCCGTGCCATGTGAACAATCGACCTTAGAACTACATATCAACTGCAAGCCGGCTGTGTATAGTTTCTGTTATGTCAACTGCAGCTGCTGTAGAGAGCCTAAAGCGCGTTCCAGACCTGTCAATATTCTAAACAGAAAAAAAATATGACACCGACAGCTCTTGAATGCGATTAAGATGTGCTAATCGCTTTCAATTTCATTGGTGAAATTCGCCCTTTATTTATCAATAAAACAAGCTTCCCAGTTTCATTTGTCAACGGTGTGTACGTGGCTGAATTGTAGTAAAAAAATAATTTTATTTTGGAACTTTGGAATCATTGATACGACCAAGAAGAAGTTACATTTTGAGTGTGAACTAGTTGTTTTGATTTGTATTTATGGTTGTATGAAGCAGATATTTGAGAGATCTTTACGATATCCCTCAAGTAACTGTTCCAATCTTGTTCCAATATCATGGTACTGTAGTTTAAAACTAAACTCTATGTCCCGACCATAGCTAAGAAAATACTTTTTTGACGTAGAGAGACTATTTTGACGTAGAGGTTCGAGCCTACTTCATGTATCACTCTAGCTCTGAATATGGGCGAATGGTACGCCTACTATCGCTTCTTTTTGAGTTTTATTGTTATTCTTTGATCTCTTCTGTCTAACGGTAGAGCTGGTAAAAGAAGGTAAGGCTTCATGTTTGTTTCCAGTTCTTCTCAATCAGTGAATCCTTCGTTTAGTACACTCATCGCAGATATTATCATTATATTTTTTAAACCATTTGGATTGTATGGTTAATGTAATATTGTCGCCGATAGCAAATTATGTACTAAATCTTGCTTACCTAAACTAATATAGGCCAATTTCTACGCAAGGTAGACCCTAATAGGTATATCACTAGCTACTATTTCAACACCTTTATATTATCGTTTACTACATAATATTATGACAATTTAGGAAACATGCAGTTAAGGCAGTTTTCTCTGTACTAGATGCATTCATCCTCTCAATAAGTCATGAAACTTTTTGCACGAGTTAGCATCTGCACGCCATGTTTGACAGGATTTCGACCAATCAGAAGCGTGATTATGAGCGCCATCTTACTATACCTATTTTTCAACGTTTACTTTTCAAAAGCTCATTATTCGTTGCAATGTCAACTCCAGACGCGCGGATCATATTATCAAATTGTAATTCATCCGACAAAATAGTTAAACAATTTTTTTATACGGTTCAACGCATTACGCTATACCTACTAAAAATAAAATTGTCGTTGGATTCCGCCAATATTCCTTAAAGTTTTTATGAGAGCCTTCAATATAGGCCGAAAAACTTGTTTAGCTTGACAACTTACGTGGTCATTGCGCAGTTGTTCGCCTAAATCGAAAGTATCCAAAGGATGCGCTTGCGCAGCTGACACTCAAACGCATCCCTATTATGTCTCTTTTCAATCAAATAAATTGTACACACATTACGTTATTGAATTGTCGTTCGTTCATTAAAACGCTTCCTTATTCAGTCATTGTAATGCACTCTAGAAACACCTCCGTGTATTGTGACGTCATAATAAATGTTTACAGCTTTAAGGCGGTGACTGGCCATACTACAGATAAAGGAAGGAACTCATTTTAGTGTTCATACCGAGAGGCAAGAATTAATGGTGCGTGCGATCATTCTAAATTTAAACAAACGTGTTCCGAAATCATGTTTTTCAGCTATTTTTAGCAAAAACGTTAAACATTTACATAATTCAAATAATATTGTCAGTATTCAAATTAAGTAGTGCTTGCCCTCTCAAAAGACGAATACAAACACGAATTATTACATGTATGTGCTTCATAAACCGTGAAGACAACATTAACAATACATTCAATTTCATTTCAAGCATTAATAAAACGCGCACGACCACGTCTTACGGAACTCCAGCCGCATTAAAAAAACGTATTATTGAAATATTTACATAACATTTTCGTCTCGATTGTTTCTTACTGAACGTTGTCCTACGCAAAATTCATTGTAACATTAATTAATTATAAATAAATCACTGCGTCATCTGCCTTAGATTAGATTCATCGTTTTCCGTCACAATGCTAGCAAAAATATTTTGATTTTCGTTACCTAAATAATTGACTTGAGGACTACTCTGCCTTGACGTGTTGCTGTTGTTCGCGGTTCATGTTGATTTCTTTCAATCGCTGTCTGAGCTGTGCCTTTTTGATGTTTGTCATGATCTGTGTTGATTGGTATAGCCACGAACCCTGGAAAATTAACAATAGAGGTTTTAATATTGGTTAATGAACGGTCTATGGTTGGCTCTTGTTTTTCTGTCTCTTAAGGTTAAACTAGTCGATCATTCTTCAATACAAACGTAGGGCGATTACTCCACTGTTTGACGAAGTATGTTCAAAAAAAAACGATATCAATTTGTCTCATCATTATTTAGCCATGTATGGAAACAAACAAGTTTAATCGAAAGTTCCATATTTCAACACTTTGGGCGAAAATAAATACCATAAGAAGAAGGAAAATTGAAAAACAGCCAGCATACAGGGATAGATTAGCTGTTAAAAAATGCAAATAATTTTATTTCAAACAAATACATTCAGTAGTTTTTTCATGACACTCACACGCCCAAAGGTCTGTTTATAAAATTTCGCGGGCTCCTTTTCGTTCTAAATCATAATCCATTTATTATTTTTATACAATGAGTGTGTATTCGTATGCGCAGTAGCTTCATACTGCTCATCACAGCGTCTATCCCTTTCGTACGTGTTGTCGGATGAGATAGCATGCATATTAACCCCGGCCACAAAATAGTTCGTGCCGCCGACTAGGGCAACCTTAAGTATGAAGCTCAGTAAAAATAAATAGGTAATTTTTATTTGATCTATTCTTTTGGGTTATACCATTATTTTAACGGCGTATTAAAAAGTCATTACTCTCATTCTCTAAAAACGTCATAGTGGACATTGGTCTACTTATTTCCGAATTATACTAAAAATAAAATAATTAACAATAACAAATCAATTACGATATCTAGATCATACGATATTTTATCGACTTACCACCATTATCATGCAGTTTAGTAGTATAGGGATGGAGAAAACGACCGATATGAACAGGCCTTTACTGTCAAAGTACTGTTGTCTTGAGAATAAGGCCCAATTCCGCGCGGCAACCTCGTTGATGTTCTCCGAGAAATAGACTAGCAACACTGAAACATTAAAATCAAGGTTTTCGTTAATTAACAAACTAATTAATTATTTCAAGAGGATGTAGTAATGAATTAAGATGTTATACAATAAAATGGTATTGTGTTTACTTATATCTTACTAAAAAAATACTATCTCTTTTTAGGGTTCCGTACCCAATGGTTAATAACGGAACCCTATTACTAAGACTCCGCGGTCCGTCTGTCTGTCCGTCTGTCACCAGGCTGTATCTAATAAACCGTGATAGCTAGACAGTTGAACATTTCACAGATGATGTATTTTTGTTGCTGTAACAACAAATACTAAAAACAGAATAAAATAAATATTTAAGTGGGGCTCCCATACAACAAACGTGATTTTTTTGCCGATTATTGCGATAATAGTACGGAACCCTTCGTGCGCGAGTCCGACCGGCGGTTTTGTTTAAGATAGCAGAGTCTGAAGGTCAAAACAATAAGTAAACATCTTTCATTCCACGCAACAGAGTCAGAATGCTGTTTTTTTTTTTTAATATCATCAATGAAAAAAAGTTTCAGAAAAACGAAATAACTTTAATTATTTTGTCGCAGTGCCAAATGACGCAGAGGCGCTTTCTGAAGGCAGACTGCGGTTTCGATTCTCGCATTACAGCTAAAATGTGTACACTGACAGCGAAGCTGTTTGTTTTGAAAGCAAAGCGTGTGTGTCTAGGATTTGTTTGTCAAGACAAGGCTTAGCATCCATTGAGAAATCTATATTCGTATAAAGCGATTTATATAACTAAAAGACTTCATAGTATTCACACTAATATTATAAAGGCGAAAGTCTGTGAGTGTGTATGTTTGTCACTTCTTCACACTCAAACTGCGGGACGGGTCTGGATGAAAGGACATGGACAGAAAGTACATTCTATTTACAAATACATAATAAACAATATTGTATAAAACGAATTGAAAAATGAATTATTACACAGTTTTTTACCTCTCTGAACTTGAAGTTTTTATTTCAAAATAAAAAGTAGTGCAAGACGAATCAAAGTACCGTGTGTCACCTTCCGCCATAATAGACCATAGAGAAAGATAAACAATATATTATTGGACGTTCCTCAATATGCACGTAAGTTATTAGACGTGAATCGTGTGTCTCTTATTAAGAACATTTCATTTATTCACACGAAACTGTCTCTATTGGTATTGTTTGCATTTAATAAAATGATTTTTCCTTATTTGATGCGTTAGTTATTTAGTTTTTTTTTATTTCACACAAAATAAAATACTTAAAACGGAATGCGACGTGTTTGACAGCCGATATGTCAGACTTGATGTTTTTGTCTATGTCTTCAAAAACTTCAAAAGCAACGTTCACTTCTTACAGTAACAGTTTGTTTTTGCGATTTAAAAAAAAATATAAGGCACCTTTAGAAGTATACATAAAATTAATAAAATAGTTAAGCTATTTTTTGTTATTAATGCCACATTTTTGAGGCTCAACCAGACTCAGTTTATAACATGCTAATCATTATACAGCTTAGGAGTCCATTACTTTGTTTAAATGACTAGTAATGAGATTGCCCTGTGCGATAAGACCGCCCATTGTACACTTGCTTTTATGATTGTTTGTCCTATAAATATATTTTTGTGGTGTACAATAAAGAATATAATAAATATAGAATGCTAAAACCATATCAGATAACTGTATTCTCACAACTGTCTCCTAATTAAAAGCGCCTGGCATTTTTTTTAATAGCGAGATCATTATCTGTACACTTATTGCAACGATCTGAATAATAGGTTTAATGAAACTGTTTTCGTCTAGTCTGTTGTTGTGACGAGTTCTTGAAGTTTTTTATTTATAGCAATTGAATGTGCTCATATTCACGAATATAAAACAGCAAGAACCATTGTTGTAAATTAAATTCGATAACTATGCCGGCCGACGCCCATACAAAATCTGTCCATGTCCTTTGGTACAGAGATAGATCATAATTATGTCATATGATCATAAGTCAGAATAGCACATATGATACTTTTTATCCCGGGAATATGTTCCCTCGGGATAATTTTTGACTTTCACGCGGGCTTAGCCGCTGCAGAAGCTGGTATCACACTAATATTATAATAAAGGCGAAAGTTTGTGAGTGTGTGTGCGTGTGTGTTTGTAAATTTGTTACTTCTTCACGCTCAAACGGCTGGTGGGATCTGGACGAAATTTGGCATAGAGATAGATTATAGTCAGGAATAGCACATATGATACTTTTATCCCGGTATAATGTTCCCTTGGGATGATAAAACACTTTTCACGCGGACAAAGCCGCTTGCAGAAGCTAGTAAAGTAATAAATTGACATCGCGTATGTAATTTTAGGGTATGGCGTCGTCAAGGTTGATAGCCGTGTACGATTTATACGTCTTAGGATCCCCCCCTATTCCGTTCTACTTACAATTTTATTGGTACAACAAAGGTCATTGGGTATACTCTAGGCTAGGCACAGACGCTCTTCTAGGACCCTTTTATTTTTAGGGTTCCGTACCTCAAAAGGTAAAAAAGGAACCTCTATAAGATCACTATCTTGTCCGTCTGTCACCATCGATTTTCTCAGAAAAGGGTGGACCTAGCAAGTTGAAATATATACCAGATACTGAGGTCTATAGTCCCTATTAGGTGTATAAAATTAAGGTCCTGAGTCATCACGATAAAAAGATAAGGGCAAATTTAGATTTTCGCGAAAACTTTTAAGTAGGTACTAGGTACCAAAATTTACCTTAATTATTGTAATTTTTTTTTTTTTTTTACAGAGTTAGTATGGAGTTTTTGTGCATTCTTCTCCATAACAAGCTACTTTCCGAATGCACAGTAGAATATTTTTTTATTCCATGTAAATTTTAATTGTGACATTCAAAAGTGCCGCTTGGTGGCCTAGTTGAAATGAAATATCTTTGTCTTTTGTCTTTGAATTATCAACTTTTTTTTTTTTAATTTTCCCTTTACTTGTGCTGTAAGACCTTGATATTAACAAAAAATTACAATTCTGGTTCAGCCGGAAGTACCCTACAGGTTTTGGGTTGAAAACCTATCTATATGGTAGTTCCCGTTGACCCAGATTCACGAAATTTGGTAAAAAGTAAGGTCTTACAGCAAAAATAAAAAAAAAATACAAAAAATAAAAAAGTTGAAAATTAAAGGCTTGTCCCCATACAAACATAGTTGACGCCACCCTGGGTACAGAATCTTTCGTGCACGAGTTCGACTCAAAAAAATACAATATAAAAAAAAACCGGCCAAGTGCGAGTCGGACTCGCGCACGAAGGGTTCCGTACCATTTTCACAAAAAAACGGCACGAAAATCACGTTTGTTGTATGGGAGCCCCATTTAAATATTTATTTTATTCTGTTTTTAGTATTTGTTGTTATAGCGGCAACAGAAATACACCATCTGCGAAAATTTCAACTGTCTAGCTATCACGGTTCATGAGATACAGCCTGGTGACAGACAGACAGACGGACCGCGGAGTCTCAATAATAGGGTCCCGTTTTTACCCTTTGGGTACGGAACCCTAAAAACTGCCAAGTGCGTGGCTGTTTTTTTTATATTGTATTTTTTAGATCTAGAAAGGGACTCCCTTATTAAGCGCTGTCTACTATTGGATCATTTATAAACACTTACATAATATTATGAATAAGATAACTTGGAAGTTCCCGTAGTTCCTCGTTGAGAAGCATGTGAACGTTATTATAATGTGGAAAGATATCAGCGCCATTAGCCATGGATCGCGCCATTCAATCTGAAATTGAAAGAAAGTAAACAT
Organism: Orthosia gothica; assembly: GCA_949775005.1. Lineage (NCBI taxonomy): Eukaryota > Metazoa > Arthropoda > Insecta > Lepidoptera > Noctuidae > Orthosia > Orthosia gothica. Next base: position 5,873,375 of record OX459062.1, on the reverse strand, counting down.
TATCATTTATTTTAGTTCTTTATTTGTCATGAGTTCTGGAAGCAAAAGGTACCAAACTAGAATCAGACTGAAAGGTAAGTACATTAATAAGGCTTCTAATCTCAGATCAGACATATTGTGGCCAAACAAATAATTCGAAGTACGAATGCGAATTGGTTCAGCTACCAAAATGCCGACGTAAATAGCGTTTTACGTCTGAGTAAGCTGATTATTTTAACAAGTACTTCGATCGCGTTTCCGTTCCACGGTTATAGATGGTGTTAGCAGCGACTTATTTTTTTCTTTAAATTGACGATTTGTTTTAAAGATTTTTTTTGCACGTTTTTACAATTTCATTGTAACAAAATGTGTTACAATACACATTTAAAAAATCGAGCGGAATGCCTCAGACATTTAAAACCGCGCCATCTATTGGCTTCATTTTAAAAGATCCGTTCAAATAATCTTTGAAATGTGAATTAAGAGCCTAATATTTCATAATTGTGTGCTTAGGAGAGTTGATTAAACAAGAACACTCTTATCGTACATATCTATCGCCATGGAACGGAACCGAACGCGAACGATGGTTAAAAAATAATCAGTTTAATCAGACGAAAAACGCGCCGACGTATTTTCTTTGTACGGGATGAGGCATCTGTATGCTAGTATAATATTATCTGTGGCAGTAGTAAATCTCAAACAAAAACCGTTTCGTGGCTTGCGCGGTACGTTATATATGCTTGCGCGGATAGTTCTCGCAAAACTTCTTGGCCGCCCTGAAGTTGGCTTTCCGATGCGTAAGGCACGGATCGGTGCTGTTTTTACCCGACTGCCGAAGGAGGGTAATGTGTTTATCGGTCTATGTATGTATGTATGTATGTTTGTTCCTATGTGGCGTTCCAGACTGGCTCTAAAATTGAGAAAGGGGCGATTCCGCTATAGACGATTCCCGACATTATTTTTTTAATCACGTTATAAGTTGTTTTTTTTGCGAATAGTGCAAAGAAGAAAGTCGAAATTTAATATTAAATTATTATTTTTATCGATTTTACTCCATTATTAAATACTTTGGAGCGTTTGAAAATATTACTATCGAAAGAGTTGGTATAAACTGAAAATCATACATAGCAACACTGACGCGAAATAGCTGTTGCTGATAGCTTGAATTTATGTTTTACCCGTTAAACTTGAAGTGACAATATTCATTTATCTTTCTGTTTCAAAAAAATTAAGTATTTGTTGTTATTTATTAGACATTATTGAGTGTTAGAATACATTGTTAACTTGTTGCACCCGCGATATAAAATATAAGAAAGTTTACTTTTTTCACAGAAATTAAGAGCTAACATTTTGAAACTTTGTAAAAGTAAGAAGAAATCAAAACTCAACTTAAATTAATAGTGTAATGATTGTTAGGTTAAAATAAACGTTAACTTAAATTGGTTGCACCCGCGATCTTAATGTCAGATCGCGGGTGCAACTTTTTGTCACTTAACGTTTTTGTGTGATTAATTACATATTTTGTTGTTTTTATATGCCTTGACAAATAATATGCTTAATACTATTGATGATATACATTTAATATGTGTCTTTACATTATATTCTGATGAGATGAGACTGCTTCGCAGAAATATAGGCGGAGATTAAAATAAAATCCTGAACTTTATGCCGAACACCTCCGTAGGGAAAGGGCTCGTGATTCAAAACGGGGAGAAATAATGAAAGTGAAAATGGAGACAGATGTATTTTTGAAAACCGGATAACCGGGCAAAAAAAATACTTAATATCTTTATGTGGGGGTAGTATCTCAGAGCGATATGGATGAAGATTGATGGTAAACATTTCACAGAAATCGTAAATGACATGGCAGACGTGCAAATCGAATATATTATCGCGAAACTGGAAGCGCCCGAGAAAAAAACTGATATGTAACGTTCATAGAATTTTCGGCGAATATTGACGTATTTAAAAAGAAATAATTAATGAAAGCGACAAAAAAAGTGTACTAATAAGTAATAAATATTGTTTGATCTCTCATTTTGTTCCTATATAAGTTATATTGACGTTTATGTTCACTTCAATTACACTGGTTGCACCCGCGATATTTTGATGTTGCACCCGCGATTCGGTCAAAAGTGAATAATTAATTGTTTATTTTTGTTTTCTTTACAGTTTTTATTTTATGTTCATGGTTACTAAAACATCTTACGAAATATAAAGGCATAATATATTAAATGTATCACAATTAACAGAGTTATAAGTTTTTTTCTCTATGATCTGGAATGGTTGGGCCAAATCGGTTGCACCCGCAATGGTAATTTGGACCTTCCTCCTGGCTTTAAAAACATTATTTTAACATCCTTGTAAACGAATATTAAAAGAACATATTAAAATGTAATCTTTCAAAGTTTAATTCAATTTAAAATGTTTTTTATTTAATTACATGAAACTAAAACATGCGTCTAAATGTTGCACCCGCGATAATGGAATGACTCAAAGGTGAATGGCAGATTTCGTACCGCATACTTTTTCTGTTGTTCGGTTATAGAATTTGTACCACTTATAATGTCAACTAAGCCATTTATTTGCATGTTAGTTTACTATTTTTAAAACTTCGGATTAATTAATAACATCAATCTAAACATTTTAATATATAAACGTTATAAAATCGTACGCTAAACGCAGTTATGTTATTAGAAATTGCCTTACGTAAAGTAACACAAATATTGAATTGATAATTAATTACTTAGAAATAGAAATAACATTAAATATAATCAAACTCATCATTATCAAACTGTTGCAGTCCGCTGCTGGATATAGGTATCTCCTAATGCCCTGAGTAGGTACGATCCGCACCTCAATCTACCTACTTAATGGTAAGTAAAACACTACAAAGATAGCAATAAATAATTTACTTAACACATAATGCAACATTTACCTATATGTAACAATCTACATTGGTACACTAGTACATAACCTTAAAAAATAAAACTGGTTATAACATTTACGTCCCAAGTTTTAAAAATCTAAGAATTAAAAAAGGGATTATCTATCATATTAACTATCAAATAAAACCAAAAATATCCCAAAACACGAAATTTCTATTAGCGGTACGAAACTCCCATACAAGCCTGCCGTTCGCCTTTATCAATTTTAATGTAGCCTACTGGAGTATACATCTGGTTTTGGTCAGCCAGCTCGCGAACATGTATCCTCCGACTGCACAGCATCATTTTCTTCTTGTTTACGTATTTTTAGTTCGCTTTTTAAGCAGTCGGGTTTTTTTATTTTTTGTTGTATGAGATTTATTACTGCGCAGCCATTGAGCCAACTTCAGGGCGGCCAAGAACTTTGACGAGAACTATAACTTTCGTCCTTTTAATTGAGGCGAAAATCTTTTCGATTTTATTGCCGCCATTTTTCAAAACAAATTAACCTTGTCGTACTAGACATTTTTATCGGTCAAGGTTGAAGACCGGACAGGGCTGTTTCTTTATCGATTTTAATACGAAACGTGATATTTTAATCTCATCGATTAGTAGAAGCTAGTAATTTATAATTCATTTCGTAATACAACAACACGCAGTACGCAGATGGCTTTATTTTGAGCATAGGTTTGCATCATCAATAATAAAACGAGCCAAGTGCGAGTCGGACTCGTGCACCATGGGTTCCGTACCATTATCGCAAAAAACGGCAAAAATATCACGTTTGTTGTATGGGAGCCCCACTTAAATATTTATTTTATTCTGTTTTGCTTATATTTGTTGTTATAGCGGCAACAGAAATACATCATCTGTCTAGCTATCACGGTTTATGACATACAGCCTGTCGACAGACGGACAGACCGAAAGACGGATCGTGGAGTCTTAGTAACAGGATCCCGTTTTTACCCATTTGGTACGAAACCCTAAAAATTTGCCATCCAGAATGTAGCGACCCTAGTTGCATTATGAGCTCGGGACAAAGACTATTTTCCGACGATTATTTTTCTAATTGAGCAGCAATCAATTATAACGCAAGGAGGCGCAGTGAACAATAGCCGGTCGTAATATTATTAGCATTCAAACATGGATATAATAATATAAAATTAAAGTTCTTATAATTCACAACCTCTGTTATTGATAAAACAGTACATTTAAGTACTATTTTATCGATTACGAAGATCGATAACCAACTCAAACTAGCGAAAAGACGGTCGTTATTATTTATTTACACTTTCTGTTATGATTAACAGGCCGGCAAAAACAATAGGAAGACGCCTTTTTTGCAACTACATAGGCATGGGTAAGTTCTTCGAAACTCCAGTTTAGAAGACTGGGGTTTATATTACTAGTTTTTAGGGTTCCGTACCCAAAGGGTAAAAACGGGACCCTCTTACTAAGACTCCACAGTCTGTCTGTCTGTCACCAGGCTGTATCTCATGAACCGTGATAGCTAGACAGTTGAAATTTTCACAGATAATGTATTTCTGTTGCCGCTATGACAACAAATACTAAAAAGAGAATTGCTCTAATGCCTGCTATCTCATCCGACAACACGTGCAAAAGAGATAGATGCTGTGATGAGCAGTAAGAAGCTAGTTCGCGTACGAATTAGCACTTTTGCAAGTTTGTTGTAGCGAAATGGATTATGATTTAGGACGAAACGAGCGCGCAAAATTTTATATGCAGACCTTTGGGAGTCTAGATATCAGGACAAAACGACTAAATGTAAATTTTCAAAATAAAATTATTTGCATTGTTGAACTACTAATCTATCCCTGTATGGTGGCCGTTTTGCAATTTTCCTTTTTCTTATGGTATTTATTATCGCTTTCGCTCAAAGATGCGATAAAATTGGCGGTTGGCGCAGTGGTTGAGCTGCTGCGCTGCGTGTCGCGGGTTCGATTCCCGCACGGAACAAATATTTGTATGACCTACAGATAGTTGTTCCGGCTCTGGGTGTTGTGTATGTGAGTTTATATGTTTGTAAACGCACCCACGATACAGGAAGAAATTCCTAGTGTGGGGCAACGTTTTTTAAAAAAAAAAAAAAAAAAAATGTGTTGAAATATGGAACTTTCGACGCTCATAACTTTCAAAAAAAAAAACTTTTTTACTTTTCTGTTTCCCTACAGGGCTAGATAATGATGAGACAAATTGATATAATTTTTAATTTTCAACGAACATCGTCAAAGTCAAACAGTGGAGTAATCACCAGACTACGTTTGTATGGACGAATGATCGACTAGTGTAACCTTAAGTGGGGCTCCCATACAACAAACGTGATTTTTTTGCCGTTTTTTGCGATAATGGTACGGAACACTTGGTGCGCGAGTACGAATCGCACCTGGCCGGTTTTTTTCCACGGCTACGCTTCTATGGTCTGTGTTACAGGAACGGTGCAACTATCCGTAACAAAATATAGCATACATTAAGCGATAAAGTAGCTCTCTATCAATTAATCATCGTGATCGGATCAGTACTTACAAAAAAATACATTTACAAAAAATACATTTACAGAAAGTTACATAACTTCTTCCACGATTAGCCACTTCGGTTAAAGATCATATCATATTATTTTGTCTGGTCTAAACTAAAATTCTAAAGCGAAAATATTGTCTAAACGTTTGTAACATCAGGCAGGCTTTTTATTTTAAGGCGGTACCCTGACCAAAAAAATCAGCATGAGATATGAGCATTCCGATTGGCCTAGCGGCACTGGTGGCGCATGAATTAAATCTTTATAAAATCGAATTAAAAAAAAAAAAAATACGACAAAAATGTTCGTTATCAAATTGTCTATCCATTAGTGTTAGTACAAAAAAATATTAATGAACACTTAACGAGGAGATATCAATAATTATTTCTCATTTTTATGGTTTTTTGGAAGGAGATTAGTGAAACATCTCCTCGTAAACAAACAATTAGTCAATCAGTCAAACTCTTAAAAAAAAAAAGTATACGACCATTTTAGAATCAATAATATGTAGAAATTTAATGTATTTTTATTAGTTGATATTTATTTTTAAATAACGAGTAGATAGGTCCTAAAAACAGCACGAAAAACTGCTAGCGCGGCGTTTTGCTCGGGGTACCGCCCTGAAGTGGCTAATCGTTGAAAACATCAAGTAATTTTCTACATTTCCAATACTGCCGTGCCGAGTGCGCTATCATTGTAGAAACACTCACAAAATCTGGGCTAATGATAAGCTGAAGATGATATTATATCACGAAGTATGAAGCAGCTGATTTGAACGCAGATTTTCGCAGCAGTTGTCACTAGACAAATAATAGGCCCGAAACTATTAAAAAACATCATCTGTCACGCTTTGAAAGCCTACTTCAGGATGCCGAATTTGTGGTATTTAAAGGCACAAGTTTGAAAAAAAAAATAACTTCAAGTCGGTGTTCTTGTTTTCGTTTCTTCGTTTTTTGACACCGACTTCCAAAATTGAAGTTATTTTTCACTTTGTAGTGTTTTTATTTGGAGGTCGGTTGTATTTTTTGTAAAAAGTTTTTTTTATTTTTCACTTTTTAGTTGTGGTACATAATGGACCAGTTCTATAGGCTAGGTACCAATAATGCCCAAAGTGAAGCCAGAATAGTAATTATTATTTTTTTATTTATTAACCCAATAACATGAAAATTAAACAAAATCGGTGGAATAAGAATATACCAAGGTGAACTTTTTACACCTGTGTACCCCTTTACAGTCTACCAGTGTGATGTTATGTTATGAAATGGTGAAAACTATAAACAGAAATGCGATTGCAGCTATCCCGAGTGGTTTGCCGTCATTTATTGAAGAGTTCTGATGTATATCGCCGAAGTTCCTCATCAGATCTTGATGAAAATGAAATGGGACCACATGACAAGCACAAGCTTTCAAATAAAAAAAGAATCATCAAAATCGGTTCACCGAGTAACAAGTTCTGAGGTAACAAAAAAAAAAAAAAAAATACGGTCGAATTGATAACCTCCTCCTTTTTTGGGAAGTCGGTTAAAAAAATAACTTCCAACGATCTCTGGTAGACTGTAATTCTAACAAAGCTGTGTTAAAACGAAAAACCGAAAAAATACTAAACTGCCCAAAAAATATTTAAATGCGAAAACATTTTTTAATTTTTTATATTCTACTAAAATAATCATTTTTTTTTCTACTATTGGGTATAGAATAACTTTTTTTAACTCTCAAATTTTAAAGAAAATAACTATCTACCGGTCGGTGGTTCGGGTGTATTCGTGTTTTCAATGAATTAAGTCCAAGAGCGAGCGAAGCGAGCTCGGGAACTTAGAGCACCCCAAAGTGAGCGAGCGAGCACAGCGAGAAAACTCAAGCTGCCATCACCTCCTTCATGTTAGATTACTTTAGACCCTGCAGACAGAAATAGGAGCCCGGCGCAGCGGGGATCCGTGGACCAATTTTAATTTTCCGAAATATTCTCCATCTGTATTGATTTTTCGGAATGTTCAGTATTTTATTCGGTCGTTTCTTTATTTGTATTCGCATAATATATTGTAGGAATGGAATGTGTTTGAAAAGTAGTAATTTTCATATTTTGAGTAGGCATGCTCATATTATTTTTCGGAGCTTTATTACCTCCCCTTTAAAATTAGAGGGCAGCGAAGTCAGCATGCAGCAGCATGCGATTCAGAAGATTTTTATAGCAAAGGAATGCCCAGTGAAAACTTCGCATTCACTGAAGGCAATCTACTTAATGTCTCCTAGCTATTATAGAAGCATGCATATCGATCGTCGGCAAGTCTTATTGCATCTGCATGTCATTAACCGCTCCCTGGAGACTAGGGTCGTTGGTACGATCTACGTGGGCAGCATTTATGTCGGGCATTAGATGTTTACGGATATCTTGTCCTATTTACAATGAGAGTACGACATTGTTATAGTAAAGTTTCGGGTACTGCAGGAGTGTTGCCTGTTGTAAAGTCTTTTTACCCGACTGCCGAAGGAGGGTAATGTGTTTATTTATTTATTTATTGATAGGAACACCAACTACACGTTTACAGAAAAACTTACACACAATTATACATAAAACATCATTCCGTGCAAACATGTCACTTATAGGTGAACACAACATATACAAATTAGATTTTCGGTTATTCATTAGATTGTTGTTGTTGTCGTTGTTTATCAGTTTATGAATATATGTATGTATGTTTGTTCCTATATGGCGTTCCAGAGACCAAATGCGTTGGCCGATTTTGATGATTGAACCTTGCGAGTGTCACTGGCTACATTAAAATTGGAAAATAGGGCTTTTGGGCGCCATATTGTGGGGGGCCAAATTTCTTTTTTCTTCCAATCCCATCGTGGGGGTACCAAATTATTTTTTTTAAGAGGTGATTTCAAAAATATATGTTCAAATGTTTCTAATTCAAAAAAAAAAGTTAAAAACAAAAAAAGAAAATTCAAAAATCAAAAAACCCAACTGCTTATAAAGCGAAGTAAAAAAACGTAAATAAGATCAAAATCATGCTGTGCAGTCGAAGGATACATCTGGTTTTCACACACAGCATGATTTTCTTCTTGTTTACGTCTTTTTAGTTCGCTTTTTAAGCAGTCGGGTTTTTTTTATTAACTTTTTTTTTGATAAGAATTCTATGCAATATTGGGTTGAAGCTGGTCATACCTTAGTTCCGCGGACATCCCTTAGAATGGGATACCGTTACACATTTCGCTGGTAGGTACTTAATATAACAAAGTGTTTAAACCGAGTTGTGTGGGATGACCCAAAGTTTGTATTCTACAATGTATGGGTGTGGACTATCTTTTCTCTCGATGCAAAGACCTCAGTTTGCAGAATTCTTCAATCAAATGTTCTCTGCCAATAGAACAGTAATTCCGTTCTAGTTCTAGAATCGTTTAAAGTTTCCGTTTCAGTCGCTATGGTGTTATCGCCAGTGCATAATGATAACAAAATTTGTTTAACATAAATTCTGAATCTCGTACGTATACAATAATAACATAGGTATGTAGGTAAGCGATGTGTTGAGCTAAATTTAAATAATGGTTTTCCATCTGTAATGTAGTCATTAGTAGGTAATCAATGCTTTGCGGGGTCAGCTAGCAGGTCAGGGGTTTAAGAATCCTTTACATTGTAAAGAAAGGTAATTAAAAACAAACATATTCGCGAGCTGGCTGACAATAAACAGATATATCCTCCGACTGCACAGCATGATTTTCTTCTTGTTTACGTCTTTTTAGTTCGCTTTTTAAGGCGGTACCCCGAGCAAAGCGCCACGCAAGCCGTTTTTTGTGCTGTTTTTAGGAGCTATCTACTCGTTATTTATAAAGAAATATCAATTAATAAAAATACATTAAATTTCTACATAATATTGATTCTAAAATGGTAGATTTAGTTTTTTTTAAATGTTGTATATATTTTACTAATCTCCTTCCAAAAAAACATAAAAATGAGAAATAATTATCGATATTATGCATCTCCTCGTAAAGTATTCATTAATTATTTTTTGTACTAACACTAATGGATAGACAATTTATTAACGAACATTTTTGTAGATTTATTTTTTTCAAAAGACCAAAATTCGATTTTATAAAGATTTTATTCTAAAATCTGGGCGTATTCACTACTGTAATTCATGCGCCACCAGTGCCGCTAGTCCAATAGGAATGCTCATATGTCATGCCGATTTTTTGGTCAGGGTACCGTCTTAAGCGGTCGGGTTTTTTATATATTTTTTAATTATCTTTTTTTTAAATAAGTTTTTAGCTAACATTTTTTATTCGAATTAGGTACATTTAAACATATAGTGTTATATATTTTTGAAATCACCTCTTAAAACCCTTTAAATTAATACCCCACACGATGGGATAGGATAAAAAAAAATTGGGCTCTCCCAATATGGCCCCCAAAATCCGCCATTTTACTATTTTGTAATTTTAATGTTGCCAGTGACACTCGCAAGGTTAAGACGATCGATTGACGTACGAATCATCAAAATCGGCCAACGCGTTTTGTCTCTGGAACGCTACATAGTAACAAACATAATACATACTATACATACATAGACTGATAAACACATTACCCTCCTTCGGCAGTCGGGTAATTAAGACCGGTATCGCGAGGCAGCCCGAGGCTTATGCTAAACTTCATAAGAAAAAGTCGTGAATGCCGTGATGCTAGCAAGGCCATAGTAGCGAAATCATGAGTGAACGTCATATACAACGAACACAGTCTATTTTGCAGCGATGGCGTCGGTTCATGGCCAAAATTATAATTTACCTATTGCGGTTATCGGAACGTTATTACATTTCGACCGCGGTACCGCAGGTTTTGCCACGAGTATTTAATATACAATTTTCGGTGCAATGTTTTGATTTGCGATACACTGCATACTATACACGGGATTAATTGGACTCAAATCCTAAAAAGGAGGAATCCTATTCACCTTTTTGTGAGCCTCTTAACCTTGGCCATTAGTCACTATGAGGAAGGTCAAGGACAGAAGGATCATGCTACATTTTCGCTACTGCCATGTTAACACTAGTGCGTCATTGCCAGACTTGTCTCGAGCGAGCCCACAATGCGCCTTTTAGCGCTCGAAATAGCTAATCCAATTAATCATATTAGACAAACACCTATCTTTTGTCTAATTTGATTAACACAAAAATCAATATAATGCTTTACTTATCTATCAAGTTTGTTTGTATAATACCTATAATATGATTCTTAATTTAATTACTTTATCAACTTTTTCAGTAAATCAATACACGTAAAAGTAACTTGGTATTAATTTCTGGATTATTTTTGATAACATGTTATATCCATACTAATATTATAAATATATAAATTCGAAAGTAACTGTCTGTCTGTCTGCTATCTTTTCACGCCAAAACCACTGAACGGAATTCAATGAAATTTGACAAGGAGATAGAGGAGGAAGGACATTGGCTACTTTTTGTACAAAAATATAAAAAAAGTGTAGGTAGGGTAGGGTAGGTATGTAGGTTAAGGTGGGGTAGGTAGGGTGGTAGGTTAGGTAGATAGAGTAGGGTAGGTACGTAGGCAGGTAGGTACTTAGGCAGGGTAGGTAAGGTAGGTAGCCAATTGACGAAAGCGAAGCCGCGGTGGACAGCTAGTAATAGTTATAAAATTACAAGTTAGTAGGTGTGCAAACATGTCTATTTTTAATTGACCTCTACCAAATATTAGAATGCATCATTCAAGGTGATCAAGTGTTAGTAAATATCTTTTTTTAAGAGATTTTTTAAGATTCTGATATACAAAAATATTTTAGCAATCATTTATAAACCAAAATACCAAGTGTAGCAGATTATCAATCTACGGTTTATCATTTACATCAAGTAACTTTGATTTTAATAAAATGTTCTTCATCATTAATGTCACAAATAATAGTTTAACACTTTTTCACACTTTTATAAAACAGATAACGGCTGCACACTGATAACCCGAACGATACACATAAATGCCATGTTATAGTAATTGCAATTTTTATCATTAAAAGTGGTGATATTATATTTTATTTGTGTGAAGTAAATAGGTAGATTGTGAGCCAACGCTAACACACTGAGACTTCCAAGAGGTGATCATTCAAATAATTTGTTAATATATTGATCGCAGAGGTATTGACTCTAAGAAGGGTGCTAAAATAAAATACTGTTAGGTTGGAATGTTTTAAAAGGCAGAATTGCAAAATTGTGACAATTTTTTTTTTGTTATTACGTGAACACCAGGTAGTAGTATAGGGAACCATTTCCTCACTGAGTCTCAGTTAAATCTGTTGTGCATGTAACGGTGGTAGTAATTTCCTATCTACACTGATATTTTTATAAATAATACAAAGTTTTGCATTTTGTCTAGCTTAACTAATAACACCTATACTAAAATAATTTGAATGACCTTCAATTTTGTCAAGTAATTTAGTGAATTGACCTGCCATAAAATTATGTAAATATTACGATACTGTCTATACTGAAGGTATCTAAAAGATTGTCCTTGGGTGGTTTATTGATTAATTTATTTTGTTTGGTAATACTTTTGATGTGACAATGTCTAATAAATCGATGAACGCTGGCTGCATGCACAAAAAAGTGTCCCGTTACGCTCATTGTAACGTTACGATCAGAGCGAGAGCGCTACACGAGCGAGCGAAAGGCCCGATCAGCTTGAAAATTTGGCTTTCATCAATGTTTTGTTATGACGTTGTCACGTTATACTATCGTCCGTAAAAAGACTTTACAGACAACCAATTTTTTTTAATTAGAACTTATTTTGGCAAAAATTTCGATTATGGGCCGTTGATTTTTGATGCGGGGAGGATGGAGGGGGAGGGGGGGAGGTTTGGCTATCCCCCAGTACCATCCCCACTACTCGGAGCCCTATGGTTATGGAGAGATCCATGGTTAAAGTTTTCAGGTTAAAATAAAAATTGCCATAAATCTGCATCGATTTAAGAGGCGTGGAGGGGGGAAGGGAAAGGGGGGTAGACGGGCTACCTCACTGTACCATCCCCACCCCACAGAACCCCCTGGTTATGGGGATATCCATGGTTAAATTTAAAATTACTATTTAAGCAACAAAGTCGACAAAGCCCCGCTGCGCGGGGCTCCTATTTCTGTCTGTAGGGTCATAAGTAACCTAACATGAAGGAGATGACGGGAGCAGCGTTCGCTCGCTTTGCTTGCTCACTTCAGCTCCCGTCATCTCCTTCGAACCTAACCTATCCGTGTCGGGGTGCCCTAAGTTCCCGAGCTCGCTTCGCTCGCTCTTGGACCAATTCGCATTTTTTTACCTCACGAAAAACATACAAAAAAACATAAAATTTCCGAGTCTTGAAAATTTGTAAAAAGCTTTCTATTTATGAGTACTACCTATAAAAAAATATGAACTTCCAAATTAACGGCCCATAATGGAAATTTTAGCCCTTATTTTCATAGTGACAATGAAATATGTAACTTAACAACCAAACTATGAAATTTCTTTAGTGTTGAACATGAGATATTTAAGCGGCCAGAGTAGACATGATTGATGATGAAAATGGTATATTATTGGCTTAAGAGAAACACCATTTGAGAGAGACTGCCTACTTCCAAAAAAACCTATAGGACCTGTCTTTCCGTTTAGATTGTTTACACCAAGTTTTTTGAAAAGTTTGTTGTTCTAGTTTTAGAAAGAGATTGAACAAGATGTTTTGGATCATACTGAGTTAAAACTCTCCTGTTGCAGGTCTGCTGGAAGAAATTTCTAATTAAATAAGTAGTACCTTAGCGCTCTTCTATCTGTATTCTTGCTTTTCTCTGTTAAGTGTTTTGTGTGTACATAAAATAAAAATAAATAGAATTTATCCTAGTTACCTCTAGCAAAGGAAAATCATAGCATAAAAACAGGTAGAACATTAGAAGTTCAGGTAGTTGATTTGCTCTAGCCCAAGTTTTACTGGTTCCACATTAAATACAGTAGGTAAGTGTTATGTTAATTATAAACCTTTGCTCTCTGTCACCGGCATAACAATAGTAAAATGATAATTAGACAGGTTTGCAATGCCGTTGACCGCGGCTGACAACCAAGAGGCCGACGCAACGAGTAACCGCCCAGATGGGAACAATATATGAAATATTACTGTAACCGCAAATTTTTACTTCCACACAGCACGAAAATAGTTGCTAAATAATGTAATAGCAGTTTATTTTGAGAACCAAGCAATATAAATTCTTAGCAAAAATGACAATACTCACACTGCGGAGATATGAAATAAAATCCGATATTTGATTAACCTCCACAAATTCCTCCATGTTTAGAATTCACACCACGTTAGCACAAACTATTTCCAAATTGCCACAATTAATTAAATATTACTGTGAGTTTCGGTGTCTCGCAGCGATATTTTTTCGATAATCAAAGAAATGAATTAATTGAATGAATAATGAATGAATGAGTATGAGAGTAGAGTATGAGATAACGAAACAACGAATGACATGAATGAGTGGCTGAGTGGTATTTGTTTGGTTGACTGACTGACGTACACAAGAATGTTGCCATAACCAAAAAAAAAGATTATGCACGAACTCTCGCCCCTTTCCCATAGGGGTAAGCAGATACTGCAGAACGCCACTTGCTACGATCCTTGCCTTCATTATCCTTTTCCTACAATCTGCTTTATTTACGTTTAGATCAATACATCTAGTTATGCACGCACTCTGGTTATGAGTACTGCGCAGCTGGCCTTTCTGAAGAACACGCTGGCGTTCCCAATAATGGCCGCCTTGTTAAAGTTACCTACCTTTTTATAGTCGCCTTTCATTAAACAAACACCAAATAGTATAGTCACGGGGCCCCAGCGCTAACAAAGAAAATTTGGTTCAAATAAATATCACTAGCGTCAGCGCGATATTCATCGATTTGTTATTGAATTGTGTTTGAAATTAACGTTTTTCTATAAAACGTTAATTTGAATCTGATCATGCAAATTGTATGTTCTTGTTTAAGCTTATGTTAACTAAGCACAAAATTATGGATTAATAAAATATGTCAAACTGACGTATATGTTAATGTGACGTTATTGTTAGCCTGTCAAGCGCTATTGTTACTGTATTGATATTGACAGCTGTCGCACAGATCAAGCTATTTTTATGAAGTATATTCACATTTTATTGTTTATTTGAACGGATCGTTTAAAATTGATTCTGATACTGATTTTTTAAAGGACAATGGTAGAAGCCATTGTTTTAGGTTAGATTGAATTCCTACGTCTTTATTATTATTATTTATTTCAGCCTGTATTGTCCCACTCCACCCACCACTGGCAAAGGCCTCCATTTCCTCCTACCATTTCTCCCGGGTTTTGGGCAAGTGTAAACCTCTGGACCGCACCTCATGAGTAACATGTGGCTATGGTTGTTGGAGTTTATCAAAAATAATTCAATACTATTCAACACTATAGCCTTCTCTCTCTCTAACCATTAATTATATAGTTTATTATTTGAGCCCTTGTCAACACTTGAAACTGAAATGCTAGCTGGTCACGGTACAGTATTCCGTCAATCTTAGTAGAGGCCACATGTGCTACACACACCTTTCCGATATATAAAACAAAGGGTAATTAAACTGTTATTATTCAAACCCTAAAACAGTTCTTTTCTTTGGTGTCCACCTCATAAACCCCAACAGGTTATGGGCCCAGAGCGCTAAGCCACAGTGAAAATAATTATTGGACACCAAATAATAAAAACGATTTGTGCATCTAGTGAAACAAATAAAAAGGAATAAGACTGCTTAAAATCAAAATGAGTAATATGAACATTTAACATTTTTGATGGAAATAAGTAAAGTGTGTAGACATTTCAAATATCGAAAATTATTAAGTGAACTTGAAGTACCTACTGAACGTTATCGACAGTGAAGTTCCAACGAAAACATATGCTGAAGTGCGACGTAGCTGTCTCTTGAAAAAGATTGCTGAACTGTAAGCTACAAGTGTAAAGTCAAAGGAATTCTAAAAAGTTATAAACTTTTCATGACTTTAGCGAATGCAAAAAGCAATATTGTCACCGCAATCGAGACTGAATGACAATTGACTAAAGATAATATAATACTAGCGTTTGTGAAAACGAGATTGTTCGATCATGAAATCAAACTTACAAAGTGAAGATCATGATCTAAGTCTAAAAGTACTTCAGGCTGCAATTTCGAGGCAATAAGTCACATTTCTGAAACAATTCAAGAGACCATCAACAAGTGCAAAAGTCAATAAACCGTTTAAGAACCCGAGAGATGTTAATTCATTGGAAACAAAAGAAGGAACAATACAACGGTGCTGATGTTTAGTTCAAAACCAGAACCACATGATATACGTCTGGATTTGCCTTCGTGACGGGCAAAGATTACTATTATATACTGGGTGACGGACAGTCATGATGGCGCGTTTATACTCGCGACGAAGGGAGATTTGCCGGATACCTGTAAGATGGGCGTTCCAGGTGTGCTCCAGAATGTATTTTTCTACGAGATTCCATAATATCGGTAAGCAAAATGCAGCAAGCAGACTGTCGTTTTTGATAAAACGGCGGCGTCATTGTGTTCAAAGATGTTAAACTGGTAATGAAGGGTAAGTCTTTGAATAATCCAATTGCCGTTAATTGGCTGCATTTTATAAACGCTTTTATTTGCACATGTTTGTAAATAATTTCGTAAATATTAATAATAATTACAATTTAATGTAGAACGAAATGTAAGGCTATAAAGGCAAATTATATTAAATAGTGATGCAATTAATAATATTGTCCCTTACGAAAAATTGTGTGAAGCTTGTATTTATGTGAAACAAACTTGACAAATTGAAAACAAAAGTGCTCACTGATGAGTTACGACACTTGAGTCTATTGAAAACAAAAACTGAGTTTTGTTGTTTTTGTGATAGGCCTTAACCCCTTAGATGTCCACCAGGCAGGCCGAAAATCACCCATGTGTCCGGGTACCCTGGCGCCTTTTGCGCTATGGGCGCGGTGTCAGTAAATCGTCGATTTCTCGGAAGTTTTGTATGGGAACCATGTATGAAACTTATGTTGTTACAATCTCTATGAAATAAGCTATCATATTCCAAATGGATTTATCCAGTTTTACCTTGTAAGTATTGGTAATTGTTGTGTAAAGTCAGTGTAAGGGATTTTTTTTCCAGTTTCGTGTATAAAAGGAGATAGAAATAAAAAAATAAACCATTATTTCATAAAGTTTTAATTTTATTTACAGGAATACACCCTATTTCACAATAATCAATCAAAATTACACACCCCCCGATACATTTTTTCATCCCACGAGAATTACAAACTTTTCAAAAAAAAAATAATGCAAATTGGCAGGGTGGACAGTTGGTGGCTGTTTTTTTTTTATTCGAATTTGTTTCGTTACCACTACAATTAAATGCATTATTTCTGTTGTTAATTAACGTAGCATTGTAAATAACAACAGTTTGATATAGTCATATTTGCAAAAATAAGAAATAAAAAATAAAATATTCGCACGCAGAAAAAAATAAACAACAATGTCGGACGGCGTTCGTTGAAATACGTATATCTGCTGGAATTTAGGCCAAATACAAAAAAAAACTATTAAAAACAGTTCAAAACTTACCGTTCCATGTTTTTCCAGCAGAAAACAACAGCCACTCAAAATAAAAAAACTAAATTTTTAATCACAAAAAGTTTGAGCACGGCCCCTTGTGCTGTCAAAAATGGCGACCGCCCGATGCACAGATTTAATAAATAAATATTACGGTCTTGGGCGGATCCAAAGACCAGCGGGGTATTTTTTTTTCATAATTGTCTATTAAAGTATCGAATGAAACCAAGATTTGTCGAGAATATCCTCCTTACTGACATATTTCAAGCCAAAAACAAGAACAGCCATAGAATATCAAAAATTGGCAGAGAGGCAGACTGGACATTTGAGCGACCGATGACAGCTGGCAGAGAGGCAGAGTGGACATCGGAAGGGATATGTTTTTGTTGTTTCGGGATTTAATTTTGATCTGAGCATTATTCCTAACTTATGTTATGATAATCAAGCGGAAATTGTATCCAATTAAATGAAAGAGTTCTGAACTCGAAATGGTATTAGTTACCAATACAGTGCTTTGTATAACGGCATTGAATGGAATTGTCGAATGGATGATAAGAACATTGAATAATATAGAACGGAGTCATACATGTAATTAGTAATAAGTTTTACTTACTATTAGGGTCCTAATGTGTCAAATCATTTAGGGATAAGATTGTTCTGGAGAGCACTGAGGTTAATAACACACCTTATGTGTTATGGCATAATAAGACGCCACAAAAGTATTTAAATGTTTTGGTTTTACTGTTTACTTTGTAATAAGTAGAATAAAACGAAATTTGGCAGTGTTGTCAATATGAAAATAATTCGTTGGTTATAAACGAAATGGTATACCTAAGATGTAGGTTGTGGTAAACAATTAGTTTGTGTGAGTCAGTGATGTGATAATGGATATTATCAAATAGGCCAGTGAAACCTGAGCCCGAACGGATTATGGCTAAAAGTAGCAATAACTCTGTTGATAATTCTGACTTGGTACACCCTGGCAAAGTGGTGTGGATCTAATAAGAATATATCAGATTGTACATGTTAATTAATAGGATTTAATTCCTGGCATAACTACATGCGATTGGCATGAGTTGGTACACCCTGGTGAAGTGGTGTGGATCTGATAAGAATAAATAATATTGTACCTACATGTGAATAAATATGATTTAATTCCTGGCATAACTACATGCAATCGGCATGAGTTGGTACACCCTGGTGAAGTGGTGTGGATCTGATAAGAATAAATTAGATTGTACATATGAATAAATAGGATTTTATTCCTGGCATATCTGCATGCAACTGGCATGAGTTTTTACACCCTCAGGAAGTAGTGTGGATCTGATAACAATAAATCAAAATGTATATGTGAATAAATAGGATTTCATTCCTGGTATAATTGCTAATAAATCTGTTAAAGAAACAGTGGAGCATTTGAACCGATCTTCATATTATCAAAATAAATAAGAGTTAACTTTACCATAAAATAATGAAACATAGAAAATTTAAGATTAAGTGTTAGGATGCAAAATAAGTTATCTGTTTCAAATAATTAATATTATGAAGACTGTATTTTTGGTAAATATTATCTACTGATTTTTTTGTGTGCTCAATCATTACTTATTCAGAAATTGAATCTATGTATAATAAACATGTATGGGAAAAAATCAATCAGGAATATAATTCACTTAGTAAATAAATGTTGCCTGATGTATAACACTAAAATCATGTATAATAAATATTTTGATTGATTGTAAGTGGGGCATTTACGATTAAAGATGATGAGTTTGGAAAACCTATGAATAAATGGCTAGTGGTTTTAGATTACTTACAATTCAATTTAATTGACTAGTACATCTTATGGGTGTTAAATCATTTTAAATGGAAATTTATCA
Source organism: Orthosia gothica (assembly GCA_949775005.1). Lineage (NCBI taxonomy): Eukaryota > Metazoa > Arthropoda > Insecta > Lepidoptera > Noctuidae > Orthosia > Orthosia gothica. The sequence goes on along the minus strand of OX459062.1, from coordinate 5,854,421 downwards.
AGAAAAGTACATATTTATAAATAAATTTCCAAGCATATCTTGACTGAATATGTTATACGTTTTTATGTATATGCATTATGTCCATTGATTGGTGCAGTTTGAAAGCTTTTAGTTACGAAAATTCCAAATGTTGGGACAAGCTTTTAAAGTAAGAGGTTTTCATTACTCATCAGTAAATCGGTGCATTAACATTTTTAATGCAGATAAAGTAAAGGCTAGAGTCTGGACTTGTGCCCGGTTGGCGGCAATAGACTCGCCCCTATACCATAAGACCTAAACATAACTGGTGACATGTTGATGTACTATAATGTACTATGTTCATCTGCCTAACCCTTCGGGGAACACAGGCGTGATGTTATGAATGTTAAGTTATGTTTTGAAAAGAATTTATATAACTGAAAACAATGTGAGTGTATTATAATATAGTGTACTAAGCATCTATCTAACCGTTTAGGTAATACAGGCGTGATGCTATGTATGTTAAGTTATATTTCAAATTATATTTAAGTTTTACATGTGGATGATCTTGTGACGATCGCTGATTTATAAATTCTTGATCATAGATTATTGAAATATGTACTATGAATAGTTATAAAACATTCTGACTGAACACTTTTAGTATGGTAGACAGAAAAGTGATAAAAGGTTTTCTGGTAAATAAAATAATCAACTCAGAAAACAAAGTTACTTTTGTTCAAGATATGTGTTTATTATTAGGAAGTTTAAATATGAGTAATGTAAATAAGTAAATACTTGTACCCAAAGTGGAAAATAAACCATATTATGAAGTACGAAGTATTAGAGTCGTGTGAAATTACAAGTGCCCCTTATAGAAATTTCGTTGAGTGCTTGAAGCTTATCATGCTGGCCACTTAACCTGACCTAAGTTTTTCTATAAACATTCTGAGTCAGTATGCAAGCAAAAACAATAGTTCATTATGGTCACACTTCAAAGGGTCTTGACTCTTGAGAAATTTAAAACGAACCATAAATCTCAAGTTAGTAACCAAATTAATTTATTGGAAGTGGCTTTGTTCATTGTGACAAAAGGCTATGACGTAATTGATAGAAAAAGTATTACGGGTTAATTGTAGTATTTGATCATTGCACAATGTGATTTGTATGCCACAAATATACATTAAACATGGAAGCCGAGCAGGTACTGACATAGCTCAACATTAAGTTGTAAAGGAAACTCTGTGGTTAAAGTAATTGATGTCGAGTTTTTGGCATTGTGCTACTAGATTATAATTAAATAGATAAGGATAATAATGGATGCAAAAATACCAGCAATCCAACCAGTCACAGACGATCTAAACACATTTAAACTATAAAAATTAAGTTGAGAAAAAGTGTGTGAATGTGTTTTATGTTTCTATTAACCAGCTGTCTGTTATCCTGACAAATTCCCCGCGGTGTGTCTCTGAATGAGTATGAAGTTCGGGGTGGTGTTGCAAATATGTTTATGCAACGTGGTAATAAGGATATGTTAATTAAAAGGCTTGGTTATAATAAAAAGGATAAGTTAATTATAAAAGGCTTGGTTATAACTACAAAGATGATTACCTACATATGTAGATAATGTGTTAATAATAAAAGCTTTGTTATAATTATACGGCTATTTAATTATAAGAGCTTGGTAATAAGTAGATGAATAACTTTAATATTTCATTAATTACAAGAGATGAAATGATTGATTGGTCTGATTAGGTTTTTCTGGGTTTCCCTAATCCTGCGCAATGAATGTTGGACCATGATGATATTGTTTTCCCAGAAAGAAAGGTGTGTGTTTTATTATTGTATAAAGATGGTAGGAGATACGTATTATTACGATGATGTTTTTAAAGAGAAAGGGATTTATTTTTGAGGGGGCGTGTTGGAGTTTATCAAAAATAATTCAATACTATTCAACACTATAGCCTTCTCTCTCTCTAACCATTAATTATATAGTTTATTATTTGAGCCCTTGTCAACACTTGAAACTGAAATGCTAGCTGGTCACGGTACAGTATTCCGTCAATCTTAGTAGAGGCCACATGTGCTACACACACCTTTCCGATATATAAAACAAAGGGTAATTAAACTGTTATTATTCAAACCCTAAAACAGTTCTTTTCTTTGGTGTCCACCTCATAAACCCCAACAATGGTTCTACGAAGAAGTTTCATGAGTTGAGTATGCATTGCAAGAATTATGATAAAGAGTAACAGAATTGTTAGAATTACTGTGTTGTAACTTGTTGATCTGTAACGATTATTTTTGTATCAAAGCGACATCTTGTGTTATAGATGAGAACCAGCTTGGCATGGGTGTGTCACCAGTTGATCATTGCGTGATACGGGATGGCGTTGCTATCTGCAGTTATATAAAATGATATAATAAAATAACAATTTGTGTGTATCAATTTAATTCAACAAACACACAATTCAACACTAAAATAATAAATGATTAACTTCTTTAAAATATCCACATAAAGAAAAACCAGACATAGACCTAGACATATCAAGTCTATTGGTTAATCTTTAGTGTCTATGACTGACAAGAATGACATTTCTTTTTCATTGGAGTTACTGAGCGAATACACCGGTAAACTTTTCATCCCAATAAGAGCTCACAAAAGTTAATAAAATGACTCTCAGGCGGCAGGGAACAAGCCCCAAATATAAAATAATAAATGTGTCAGCAATAGCTGTGAGAATAATGTCGAATTTAACTAAATTTCCATACTTGTGAAAACATGTGCGTGTGTGATACTCATCATGCATTTCTTCTCCTTGGCAGGGCACTCTAGGATTAATTTTTATTACTACATAAATAAATAAGAAAATGGTCAACTATATATAACTGTAACTACACATATGACTACAATTCCTGAAGAAAACAGCAGTTGATACTCCAGCATTTGGTACCGAACACAAATGACATTTTAGCTTGCACGAGGCTTGATTATAGGTTCCCAGATGAATGATACTGTTTGAGATATCATACCTCCGGTATTGGAAATAATGGGTAAATTGTATCCCAAATAAAAGTAAGTTTCATTGTACTTGTTTAACCTCAAGAAATTGTGATGACGGATTGTATGTTCAAGAATTAAATTAGTTGACCAAACTGTGTTACTTTTACTTCAGTCAACTTCATGCGAAACCATACTCTACATAGTCTCATGCTGATCACCTACCCTTGAGCTAGTTGGTGAGTAAGGCAAGTAAAATACTTTCTTACAGATCGTCAGACCTTTTTTTCTAATGAGTAGTGTTGTGTGGGAAACTCTTGTACGAAATCTAAATAGGCCCTGTATTAAGTCCGCGTTAGGTGATTATGACAGGACAGTGATCGTTATACACCAAAAGCTTTAAATATGTACGCTTAGAACCTACAAGTATGCACACTGTACAGTGCGACATAAAAGAGTGGAAATTAAATATTTGGAATCTAAAAGTTTTCATTTTCTGGCAACATCTAAAATGAGTACTTCAGCTGTCTATTCTTCTCGATCGGTTTCGATTTTTTGTTTTTGTGTGATATTTCTGTGTGTGGACAGAAAAACTGTGGAAAGACAAGAATAAGATAATTCGTGGAGGTGCCCGTGATATAGTTGTGGTGAACTTCTTAGTCGCCACATTCAGACTCATTAGGAGTCTATGCTTTCTAGGATTTGAAGTTGTCAATATATTACCTAGGTCTCTTTATATTTTAAATTTGAATAAAGCCAACATTTGGTTCTTATTCGATATTGTTATTTCATAACAATTTATTCAACTTTAATTATGCAAAACACTTTTCAATACTAACTGTAATGATGGAGAAATATCTTCGACCAAATATTCTTGACGTCGATCCGTCATCGCCTACTGCGTTCAAGCATGGACCCATTGGGTATCTACTTTAAAAAAAATCTGATTGCGAATGAAGTAGAGATGAAAATTAATGATGCGGTAAAGATGTAACTTTTGATTAATCATGTATCATCCAAAGTATACAAATACATAAGTGAGTGCACATCATGCGAATCTGCAGTAAGTACACTCAACACCATATTTGTTAAACCGATAAATGAAATTTTTGCGAGACATATTCTGGCCACAAGAAAACAGCAATGCCATGAAAACATTCAACAATATCTTCAGCACCTGAGAATTTTAAGCAAATACTGTCAATTTAAAAATGTTGATGCAGAAAGTAATAATTTCGGTCAAAGACTATTCTCAGACCATTAACAAATATACAGATTTGGATGCCTACCCTTTACCAAATATAGAGAAAAAGATGAACGACATTTTAAAATACGATTTCTTTTCTAAAATTGATTTAAAAAGCGCTTACAATCAGGTATGTATATGGAAAGCAGAAAAACAATATGCTGCTTTTGAGGCGTGCGGGAAACTATATCAATTTTGTCGTATCCCGTTTGGCGTAACAAATGGAGTCAGTGGATTTCAAAGAGTCATGAACTGGTTAATAAAAAAGAGTATTTGACAGATACCTATGCCTATTTAGATGACGTCACTGTATGCGGCAAAGACAAGGCAGAACATGACAAGAATTTAAAAAAAGTTATGGATGCATTTCAGAAGTACAGTTTAACTGTTAACAAAGAGAAATGTACGTTTTCAATAAACACAATTTACTTACTCGGATACAATATTTCCAAAAATTCCATTAAACCTGATCCAGACCGACTCCAACCACTTATTAGCATGCCAATACCGACTGACAATACTTCACTTAAACGAGCTCTTGGCATGTATTCAAGGCGGATACCAACATTTAAAAAAAAAAATACATTGCCTCGTGAATCCAGAATTTCCATTAAATGATGAAGCTATATCTGCTTTTGATAACTTGAAGAATTGCATTGCAAAGTCTACAATATTTGCTATCGATGAAAACAAAATGTTTACAGTCGAAACAGATGCCTCTAATAATGCTATTGCGGCTACATTGACTCAAGAAGGACGCCCAGTAGCTTTCTTTTCGCGCACACTATCCACATCAGAAAAACGACATTCAGCCATAAAAAAGGAAGCATATGCTATTGTCGAGGCTCTCCGTAAGTGGCGACATTACTTGATTGGAAGATCTTTTCGACTAATCACAGACCTACGATCAGTTTCTGTTATGTTCATCGCACACATACAAGCAAGATAAAGAACGAGAAGATAGAGAGATGGTGATTAGAATTATGTTGCTACAAATATGATATTGTCTATAGACCTGGAAATGAAAATGACGCTGCTGATGCACTGTCTCGTATCTGCACTATTCACACGGAATCTTTGACTTGCATAATGAAAGGAGAACGGCAGGTTGGTATGGGAATTTCGTACCGCTAATAAATTTTCTTGTTTTGGGATATTTTTTGTCTTAATTGGTAGTTTATATGATAGATAATTCATTTTTAAATTCTTAGATTTTTAGAGCTTGGGACGTAAAAGTTATAACCAGTTTTAATTTTTAAGGTTATGTACTAGTGTACCAATGTTCCATATAGGTAAATATTACATATTGTGTAAAGTAAATGTTCTAAATTGTTTTTTGTTATCTTTGTAGTGTTTTACTTACCATTAAGTAGGTAAATTGAGATGACGATTGTACCTACTCAGGGCATTATAAGATACCTATGTCCAGCAGCGGATTGCAACAGTTTGATAATGATGAGTTTGATTATATTTAGTGTTATTTGTATTTCTAAATAATTAATTATCATTTCAATATTTGTGTTATTTTAAACATGGCCACTTCTAAAACATAAGTGCGTTTAATGTACGATTTTATTATCTTTTATTAAAATATTTTTAATTATATTATTAATTAATCCGAAGTTCTAAAAATAGTTAACTTACATAAAAATAAATGGTTTAGTTGCCTTAATATGTGGTACAAATTCTATAACCGAACAACAAAAAAAGTATGCGGTACGAAATCTGCCGTTCACCTTTGGCATCCAGGCGTTACACGAATGTATCACTGGATACGAAGTAAGAATCTACCATTTTCGGTAGAAGATGTCAGAAAGATGACAAATGCATGTTCAGTCTGTGCAGTCGAGAAACCTAGTTTTAAAAAAAAAAAGCATTTTGATCAAAGCGACTTAAGCGTTTGAAAGACTGAATATCGATTTTAAAGGGCCAGTACCTTCATCTTCGTCTAAAAAGTACATACTGACTATTATAGACGAATATTCGCGGTTTCCATTCGCATTCCCGTGCCAAGACGTTTCCGCTGCGACTGTAATGAAACATTTATCGACTCTTTTCTGCACATTTGGATTGCCAGCATTCCGATCGTGGGTCCACTTTTATGCCAAAAGAAGTAAAAGGTTACTTACACAATAGAGGTATATCTACAAGTCGAACGACAGCATATTACCCACAGGGCAATGGGCAAATAGAGCACACAAATGGAACAATTTGGAAGACAATACAATTAGCTCTAAAATCACATGGATTTAAAATAGATAAATGGGAAATGGTTCTAAATCAAGCACTGCAGTCAATAAGATTTCTGCTACGTACAGCAACGAACCAAACTCCTCATGAAATGATGTTTGTACACAATAGAAAATCTAATAACGGACATTCGGTACCAACTTGGCTTCTAACACCCGGTCCTGTCCTACTCAAGAAGCACAACAGAACCAACAAATACTCTCCCATAGTCGAGGAAGTCGAGCTTTTGGAGTCCAACCCGGACTATTCTTGTGTGAGATTGAGCAACGGCCGAGAAACGACTTTGTCTAACAGACATTTAGCCCCAACAGGGTTAGAGAGCGGGAAGAAGGCGACCGTACTGAATCTGTAGAAACAGAAAGCGACTCCTCATTTATCTCTACAGAGAGTGCTGCCCCAGATACTTCTTCAATTCTACAGACTACCAGGAATAGAAGACCACTGGCCTATCTGCAGGACTACGACACCTCAAGCTAGAATGCAGCGGGGGAGAATGTGGTGAACTTCTTAATCACCACATTCAGACTCATTAGGAGTCTATGCTTTCTAGTGTTTGAAGTTGTCATTATATTACCTAATGTCTCTTTATATTTTAAAGCTGAATAAAGCCAACATTTGGTTCTAAATTTATAATTCGATATTGTTATTTCATAACAATAGTTTACAAAGTTTATATGCGGTGTATAGCCGAATTCCAAGCTGGGAAGCTCTATCAATGTACTCTGTGAGCTCTATCTAATTTAGAAGATGTTTACCATCGTACAGCAGATTTTACTGGTAAGTAACTATTGAAAGTTGCACTAAACGTTAATTACAAACGATTAATGTATTACGGGAGCAAAATTTTCGAACCACGTATCATTTACAAATTATTTGTGTACCATTTTTGAGGTTATGCTAAGATAAACAAATAGCGTTGTAGTTATAGCGCGAAAGAACAACGTTAATAGTAAGGCAACAAAAATTAATGTAGTTTATTGCGGATACGTAATATATTTTTTTCTATACCATATTTGTTGATGCAATCGACTAAATGGAAGGAAACAATTTTAAAATATATTCACGTTTATTTACCGCGGAACTTCTTTCGTCGGTCTGACAGTGATTCTTTTCTTTGCTTGTTTTAGGTGTTTCTGTAAGCACAGTGCGCAGAATCGTGCAACACGGCATTGAAAACGGTGGGAAATTCTCAACACAAGCTAAACATAGGAAGGGTCGTCCCCCAAAGGTATTGGACGACTTATAATGAATGCAATTGATTATTAAAAATACTTATTTTTTATGAAGTTGTTGTTTTATTACTACTACATATCAAAGATTTAATGAACATAATTATTTAATTTATTACTATTTTTACTTATTTACTCATTATTTAAACCCAATAAATAAATAATACTATTCAAGGTATCAAGATCAGCTGGGTCGTACTAACTGGGTTGCTATCTGAGCGATTGTGGCGCCCTCATTTAATTTCTACTCTTTTATGTCGCACTGTATCTTGGTTTTGGCTTTTGAATTGGCAAAAAAGTAAGTCCATTTTTATTTGTAGAATAATACTTCAGAGCAATAAATAAATGAAACATAAAAAAAATTAGAGCGCTGGCTGACTATCGCACCCTGGCGCCGAATATGCTTAAAATGGTCCTGGCTAGGATTTCACCATTGTTCTTTGTATTGTAACACATTTTGGTAAGTACAATGAAACTGTAAAAACGTGCAAAAAATGCTTTAAAACAAATCGTCATTGTTTTTAAAGAAAAAATAGTCACGAACCGAGAAAACCCTTTTACTTGTAAGTCGCTGCTTACACCATCTATAGCCGTGGCACGGAACCGAACGCTCTCTATGTACTTATAAATATAATCAGAAGAAAATCGCTATACTTCGTAGAAGATAGTTTGATCTCTGCAACTTATGTCATACTGACGTATACGTTGGGTATCGTTAGCCTGTCAAGCGCTATTGTTACTGTATTGATACTGACAGCTGTCGCAGACATCAAGCTATCTTTTGTGAAGTACAGAAACTACGTCGGCACAGTCTCTTTGTATGGAATGAGGTAGATCCTACTAAGGGATGAGGCATGTGTATGCTAGTATTATATTATCTGTGTATTTATTTTAAAAACAGACAACACCACTACTGAGATGTCACTGATGTCATGTCATCTCAAATCAATCCTCTCGTTTCAATCCTGTCGTTTCAATCCTCCAATCGGAGAGCCTCCAATGTCCTCCATGCATGACATCACTCACTCACTCATTCTGTCATTCAGTAGCCGACGTACTGATACGATACGATAATACAATCGTTCTATCCAACCAATTTTCCCTAAACAAATTATACAGCGCTTTGTTATAGTTTATAGAGTGATTTTCTGTGATTCAGTGGGTTTGTAAACAGGAAATCTACTAATATATTTTAAAAGTATTGTATATGATAACTTACATGTAAGTCATCCGTACAATGGATAGAAATTATGTTTGAGTAAAATTGCTGACTATTATTTTACAAAAGCTCGCAAGCCGGCATCGAAATGCTAAATAACATAGTAACAACGACTGCAGGAATTCTAGCAGCATGTTTAATAATATTCATCCGAGACGCACAAGTTTTGGGTAACATAATAAATCGACCCAGTGATAGATATGCGCTAGATATATCTGGATGTGCTTTGTATCATAAATTGTGCTCGCACTTGGATGATGATCTTGCTGTACTGTCTTGTGCACTAAATGTGTCATATAACAAAACTACAATTTTATTACTCTGCCAACACAAGCTCTGGAGTCACCAAGCAGAGCTCTTAGAGAATGATTATGTGGAATACAAACTAAAGGAACCGTGTCAGGAGGAGCCTGCAATTTTAAACTGCCTAAGCCCAAACGAATATATGATAGATTGTGTGTTAAAAAAGAAATCAAGTGTAAGAGATAAAAAATGTTGGCGGATGATAAATAAACTGGAATCTCTGGTTTTCAACGATTGGCAGATCATTGGAAATTTCTTAAAGAACTGTTATGATGACATAGAAGCTCATACTTGTGGTAGAATTCCATTTGATCAAAGAAGCTTGTCTCAGAAGCAAACTTTAAGTTGCTTACAAGGGCGAGACATTCATCCCCGACCTGAGTGCCAGGCTGAGATGACTGTTCTTGAGGAAATGAAGTATAATACCCTACAGTTGGACAAGATAATATTTGCTGCATGTAACTTGGATCAGAAGAACTTCTGTCCTGATGAAGTGCCAGGCTCCTGGTTGATGTACAAGTGTCTTTTGAGACACAAGTATGAAAATGGTAAATATTTTAACTCATTTGCTTGTTATTTTGTCTTATCTTGTATATTTGCACAAGTGAGTTGCATAGTTAATTGATAACATGTATTAAACAACACTTGTTCTCAATTAGTTTTCACAATAAACCACTTATAATAATAATGTAACATATGGCATAGGCTATGCATGTTGGCTTCGGGCCCTGGCATGCCTTTCAAAAGACTGGGAACTCAGAGTCTAGAGATTGTTAAAGATGTAAAAATAATAATAAAACTTAGTACATAGTATATTATCATATATTTAATCTTTGACCAATTAACAATAACTTATCATAAGCATATTTCTGATTATGCTAAGTAATTAAATGTTTTTCATAAGTGATTTCAATATTGCATTACAGGAATGAGAAAAAAGTGCCAAGATCAACTGTTTTATGACCAAAGAAATATTGTTATGAATTATAGAATGAGTAAAGGGTTAGTGAAGTCTTGCAAAGAAGATATTAGAAAATATCACTGCCGAAAAGGTGTAGTAGATGACAAAGATGTTAGACTTGCACAAATATTATTATGCTTGGAAAATGTATCCCGCAATGAAAGCACAAAATTAAGCCCAGAATGCACGGCTGAGATGATTGATCATAGAAAGATGCTTATGGATGATTATAGGCTGTCTCCAGAATTAATGCAGAACTGTGCCAATGATATTACAACACTATGTAAAGGTATTGAAGCTGGAGGAAGAACAATTCACTGCCTCATGGAACATGCAAGACCAAGAAAAAGGAAAGATAAAAGAATCAGCATACCATGTCAAAAATCTTTGGAAACTTTAGTTCAAGAAGCGGATCCAGGAGAAGATTGGAGAGTGGACCCAATTCTACGGAAGGCTTGTAAGCCTGTGGTAGATAGAGCCTGTAGAGAAGTAAGCTATGGAAATGGCAGAGTTATGTCATGTTTAATGGAGAAACTTGGAACCAATCTAATGACTTCTGATTGTGAAGCTGCTTTGTTGCAAATTCAATATTTTATATCCAGAAATTTTAAATTGGATCCCCAGTTATACAAGGCATGCAAATATGATGCTGTTACAGTATGTAAAGCAAAACTCCAGTGGGCTGATGCCAGTGAACACCAGAATGAAAAAGACCCTCTGGTATTACCATGCTTGTACAACTTTGCCTATAATCCTGATCTCAGGGGAAAGCTGAAACCCGGTTGTGAAGCCCAAGTGAGAAGAGTGATGAGACAGAGAGCTGTTAGTGTGGATATGATGCCAGAAATTGAAGATTATTGTATGGATGATTTAATTAATTTATGCTTCGAAAATACTGGCAAAGGAGAAGAAATATCATGCCTGCAAAATAAAATAAAAGAGCTTGGACCAAAGTGTAGAGAAATTGTTACAAATTTTACAGAAACTCAAAGTGGCCATATTGAATTAAATGCCATTGTTAACATTAACTGTAGGGTTCCTATTGAGAGGCTGTGTTCATCCGAGCTGAAAAGTAAGAAGGAGGAGGATGATGTCATGGAATGTTTGATAAGTCATAAAAATGACCCAGAAATTAAAGCTAATGTTAACTGCAGAGCTGCCATAGAACATGAGCAACTGATCTCACTAAAAAATTACAGATTTACCAGAAAATTCAAGAATGCTTGCAAATCTTATGTGGTTAGATTTTGCCCCAAGGCACAAACTAAAAGTCAGGTGGTCACATGTCTCAGCGAAATAGTAAGAAATGATACATTAACAAAGAGGAAGCATACAATTTTTAAGGATTGTCGCCAGCAGCTGAGACAACAGCTGTTTCAACAAAAGGAGAATATTGATTTAGATCCAGAATTAAAACAAGCTTGTAAGAATGATTTGCAAATATACTGTGCCAGTGTACCCCATGGAGAGTCAGCTGCATTGGAATGTCTTCAGACAGCTAAAGGAAAGTTATCAGATGACTGTAGAAAGGCTATATTTGTTGTTAGGAAACAAGAGTTTGCTGACAATGCTGTTGACTATCATTTAATTACAAGTTGTAATGATATGATAGATTTGTATTGCCATAATACAGATGCATCAAAAATTCTAGATTGTTTAAAGGTATTTATTATATTAATTTATTTAATAATTTTTCTGTATAAAGCAAATAACAAATTTCTTTAATTTATTTATTGTTCCAGATTCACCGCCAAGAACTACATTTTGATGACAATTGCAAAGTAGTTATTGTTAATAGGATGATTGAACAAAATATGGATTACCGGTTTAACAACAATTTACAAGATGCTTGCAAAACGGATATTACGAAATATTGTTCAGATGTGATTGGTATAAAATCCATTTTTAAATTAGGTAGACATATTTACAAACTCTGTAGTAGATTATTTTTATATTAATTAATTATTTAGGTTCCTGTACATAGAAAGTAGTTAATTAAGACTGATTAGATGCCAGACCAAAAATATTTATAACGCAGAGTAGTAAGTAAATGGAGTGTCATATACATGCATTTTCAACTAATCCCTTTCACCTTATTTTTAGGTCAATAACAGTCAGTCTTTTCACTTCATTCACCACCACATAACAACCCTATTTACTTACTGCTCTGAGTATTATTAACTTAACCTCAATCTTAAGGCTACCTTTTTTTTCCAGCAAAAGAACCACAAGATATGGAACTTCAAGGCAAAATGTTATATTGTTTGAAGGAGAAGTTTAGAGAATCAAAATTGACTAAAGATTGTGAGAATGAACTGGCAAATGTTTTAAAAGAACAAGCTTTGAACTATCGTCTTGATCCTTTGCTTGGTAAATTATGCAAAGCTGAAATACAGACGATTTGTGCTGTGCCAAACGATATTACGAATTCCGATGGACAGGTATGTTTAAATTTTGTTTCAAAGACTTGAGTACAGTACAAGCTTTGAAGAATAAGGCCTAAGCATATGTTTTCTGTCTTTCATAATTATAATAATTTCCTCAACAGGTCGAAGAATGTCTGAAAAATGCTCTCTTGAATCATAAAATCGTCTCAGCCGAATGCGCGCGTGAAGTTGCGCAAATCATAGAGGAAACTGAAGTGGATATTGAGGCAGATCCTTTACTGGAGCGGGCTTGTGCAATGGACTTATTGACATATTGTAAAGATCTGGATCATGGTGCTGGCAGGCGTAAGTCGAGATATTGGCTAGAATAAATATGTAACTGAATATTGAATGTACCACTGAATTATAATGTTTTGTTAATTTATTTCAGGTTTAAAATGTCTGAAGATAATACTGAATGATAGCAATAGGAAATTAGAGGCTGAATGTCAGAAAGCACTTTCAAGTAGATTAGAAATGTATAAACATGTGGCTGCAGTAAGTATGTCTTGAATATTTCTCCTTATACCTAAGTATTGTAGCATTTTTAGCTTCTGAAAATCGCGATCTTAAGGTTACACTAGTCGAAAATTCTTCCATACAAACATAGTCTAGAGATTACTCCACTGTTTGACGATGTACGTTCAATGTAAAAATTATATCAATTTGTCAAATTTTAACGCATCTTTGGGCAGAAATAAATACCATAAGAAGAAGGAAAATTGCAAAACGGCCTCCATACAGGGATAGATTAGTAATTCAACAATGCAAATAATGAGTAACCATGGAGTTTCTTGCCGGTTCTTCTCTATAGGAATCGACCAACCCGAACCGTGCACATTGTCGACGTTTTATAAGTGCCCATGTAGGCCTATGTGAAATAAAAATTATTGATTTTGAATGTTATTTTATAAATATATATTTAGTTGTTTTTCCATGATATTTAGACTCCCAAAGGTCTGTTTATAAAATTTCGCACGCTCGTTTTCGTCCTAAATCATCATTCATTTCGATACAATTTTGCAAAAGAGCTAATTCGTACGCGAACTAGCTTTTTACTGCTCATCACAGCATCTATATCATTCGCACGTGTTGTTGGATGAGACAGCATGCATTTTAACCCCGCGCACAAAATAGTTCGTGCCATCGACTAGTTCAACCTTAACTGGAAATTCAATAATGAAATAAATGTTGGTATGAGCATTCCATTTGTTTACCACTCTGTGGTCCAAAAATTTTTGGTTTGATAAATTTTGTTGTAAATTGGCTTATCGGTACAATTTTTTTTAATTAAATTTTTTCCTCATAACTGATTAGAAAAAAAAAGTTATTTTTAGTTCAATTCAAACTAAATAGGTTTATTCTAATATTTGTGTGTTTTTTCCTTGTTTCAGTTGAATGTGATAGAGAATTTTGGGGATATGTATAACGAGATATCATCTTCACCGTCTAAGAAATACTTTTTAATTGTAGGCATTTCAATTATAGGTTTAATTTTTATATGTGGTTTATATTGTGGCAATCTGGCTAGACAAGCCATGTATGTTAAAAAGAAATAGATATTATAATATATAATTTAAATCAATAAAGATCTTTTAAAATCTACAGTCTTGTATTTTATTATTCATGTTTACAAGAAAGAGAAAACTTATCACTATTTATGCAGTTGGAGAATATTAATTAATGTCAATAACAACACAAGTTCACCTTTACATGACTTCATCAAAATCCATTTCTTCTAATTCATCAACCATCTCCTTTTTAACTGAAGCTGATTTGACTTCTTTCTTGATTTCTACTTTGACATTGCCCTTAGTGATATTCTGGCTCTCTTCAAAGTACTGGTTAGGATGGTTGATACCTAATCCAAGGTCAGAATGATGCACAGCATCAAAGTATTTGCTGCAGGCTACTTGGAAATGCCCTTTCTTTGTGATGTCTATTATTTCACCAATTGCTGAAACAAAAATAATAAAAACATTATCCTAATATCAAGTGACATATAGACTAGGGATGTTATGGATGCGAAACTTCAGATCTGGATACAGATATAGAAATAACATTATACTGGTTTCGGATACAGATATGACATTGTTTTGGGATATCTGTTAGTTTTGGTTATGGATATTAGATTTTTATCAATATACATGAAGCGCGGCTAGTTTTTCGGCTCGGCCAGGCAGAAAAACCTGTCATAATGTATCTCATTTAGATTGATATCAGATTTGGTTATGGATAGACTTTATATCTAATAGTTTCGGTTATGGTTACAGAGATTACATACCTTGAGTGTCAAAACCATAACCTTGAAGTCTATTCTTCAGAATACCAACATCACAATGCTTAAATGGACAGCCATGGCAGTCGCCAGGCCCAACAGTAGTATTGATAATCTTCAAACAACTAAACGGAGAATAGTTCTTCTTACTACCCTCTTTACCATAGTTATATCTTACATTATAAGCATACTGTTTTTCAAATTTATCCATTTCCATTATTTTAGTGAATTCTTCCCTCCAGAATCTGAGAGAATCTTCCAATGTTACTCCAATTCCTTTTAAGAATAATCCATACTGAAGTCTGCCACCATGTTTAAGATGGTGGGCTACTCTTAGTTGCTCATGGAGTTGTCGCATACATAATGGGAATGATTTCACAGCTAAAGAATCCAGACTTTCAATAGGTATAACTGCTTTAGCACTGCTGTAGTCATTGCCAGAATATGATTGATGTAATCCTTTCAATAATGAGACCAGCCTCTCATCTTGTTCAATCTCACCAAGGTGATGACAAGCAATAGCCAAGCTTTGTTTCAGTTGTGTTCTGTACTGAGCAGATAGCACTGATATGAAATCTCTATGTGCAATGTAAGCATAACCACCACTAAGATAAACTTTTCTCATTTTTACCAGATCTAAAACTTCATAGAACTTCACTTTGTAGAATTTCATATTTTCAATGTTTGAATGAGGGGTGGACTCTCTCAGATAGTGCATGATTTCACTTTTCTCCTCATCAGTGATGTTAGTATAGCACAGATTGTTCAATTTGAAAAATGTGTCAACAGCTTCGCCCCTCATGGTAGCAAACCTCATTTTGAACAATTCCAATTCTCTTGCGATGAACCAACGACGTAATTCTTCAGTTCTGCAGTAGGCTAGTCGAAGAATGAAGTGTGCAATATGATCTTTACGTCTTGCTTGCAAGTCAGCTTCAGTAGTGGCACAAGAGGATTTTTCACAAAGCTTTGCATAATATTTCAACCCTTGTGTTCTAAGTTCACCAATCACATAGTCTGTCCATTCCTCTGAATACATTCGAAGTCCTTTGAGAGTAGTTGCTGTTGCTAAACTTCTCAGTAAAGTCACTCTTTCTAAGGCTAGATTTTCGAACTCTTGGAGCGTTAAGTCTTCAATAGGCGGAATCTTGTACATTTGAAGATCATGTGGATAGATTTCCACAAGACTGCCCGTCAATTGCACTTTGGTGGATTTTCTTCTTATATTGAAATCCATCGGATTGTGTGACAGTGTTTTAGATATTTTAGTAAGTTTACAATTTTACATGAACACATTGAACACAATTCACAAATTGACAATAATTTTTCGCGCCTTTTCTGACGCTTCACTTTGACTTTAAACACAAGATGTCAATATGTCATTGTCATCATGATTCTGTCATGACCTAATCAGTTGCCAAAGAAAAAAAAAAAGTTTATGGTATCGAAAAAAAAAACTAAAACGGAGCCTGGATACGGAGAGACCTGCGAGATCAGCTGGTTAGCGGGATAGCTGTGCTAACCTAACACACAAAAGCAAATAAAATTCAGCATGATTTTGCAAAACAGACTCCAAAAACATGCTGAATTATGCACTCCGAAAAAAATGTACTCTGAATGATAAGAGTTCCCTCTGTGATTTTCGTTCCAAGAATAATCAACAATAGGTTCATAGAAATTCGTCGTCTATAACGTAATGCTATATTATAGGAAAAGAAGTGAAAGGCAAGGTTTCCTGAAATCTCTCTGTGAATTTCAAGTTAACTTTAAGTTTTCGTTTTGTTCTAAGAGGTGGGTTTAAAAACATGTTGCGTAGAATGGAAAATCACGTGACACGCATGCTCCTTCTTCAGCACTGTTTCCGGTTTTAAGCTTCACCCCTCTACCCACCTCCCTCCTCTCCTCTCTTGATTGTCAATCTGTCAAGTAGAGTAAACTCAATAAAATCGAATTTTATTTATATTTTGAATTATTTTCTTCTGAGGAAATAATAAACTATGTTTAACTATAATTCAAACAGTTAGAAAAATCCATTAGTAATATATTCGTACGGGTTTAAAGTGTAATAGGATTATAAAATGGTATCCAAAAAGATGCAGTCGTCATTGGACGATTTAGTTCAATATACACAGCTTTTTAAGCCGGTGCCGACTGTTCTGCAAGGCACTGTGCTACCCTTTTTGATAATATACCCAATCGTGTTTTATTCGTGGATCGTTGTGTATGGATTTGAAGAAAATTTCGAGGCTGGCTTCGTGAGTGTCGCGGTGGTCGCCACTATACAAATTCTCATTTGCCTCTGTTGCTATTGGAGCGTACATATTCAGTGTTTCCTATCGTGTTCTTCGGTAAGTAATTGAAAGTTTTCTACTCAACTTAATAACTGCTGTCACTCACTTTGTTAGTTGTATGCATTGAATGGTCCTTGTACTGTTATAATTTGTTACTTTTCCGTTTTAGGTAAAAGACCCTATCCAGGCTGAAATAGTGAAAGTTGTTCCAACCTCCAATAATGGGTTCTCTGAAATTGTTAAACTTAATCACACTAAGGTATGATACTTCTCTTATTATTATAAGGTATGATATTATTATTTATTAATATGGATTTCTAACCTCTAGCAAACTTTATCTTTCTAATGTCCTCATTTCAAATTCGTTCTAATTATTTTTAGTCAACCAAAAAAGGAAGTATACAGCCAGATGTTTGGTTTATATTTCAAAAAAGCAAGTATGTTTACGATTGGGACAAGAAAACTTTTCATACCATCGAGTTCCCTATCAATAAGACCTACGAGGAATATATGGAGTCCAAAGGTTATTCGGATGATGAAGCCATTGATACTGCTGAAAAGGAGTTTGGAAGAAATGAAATGATAATGGTAAGTTATACTTCAATATCTATTGAAGACAATAAAAATGTAATATGAGGTCCATCCATTGACACCAGTGTCGCCATTCAAAATCAACCTGAAATAAGTAACCTTACGTTGTTTATTGACCACTGTCTGATTGCACCTAACATTGGGCTGAGTTAATTGATTCACATATAAATAACTTGTAAGTTGCTTATGTTACTGGATTAATGCAATTCATCATAACTTTATAATAAAACACACAATATTTTAAACTCTTTCTTGTCAATATGATGTGCGCATGGTTGGTGCAGTGGTTGAGCGATTGACTGCTGCGCTGCGTGTAGCATATATTTGTAATATTTGTATGATATACAGATAGTTGTTCTGGCTCTGGGTGTTGTTTATATGAGTTTATATGTTTGTAAACACACCCATGATACAGGAAGAAATTCCTAGTGTAGGGCAACGTTTTTTTTTAAAAGAAAAAAATCAAAAACAATTCAATGATGCACAGGTTTATTTTAAACTAACGAATTTGAAAGGGATCCATAGCATTTGAAATGATCCACTCACAATATAACAAGAATTACAAATCTCACAAGATGAATTACAAATTTACATTACTGAAATAATATGGTGACATATACATAGCATGTAATAACAATGACAATGTATTCATAAAGCATCAATGTGTATTGTTTATGAGAAGAAGTCTTAAATGAAAACATTGTGATGCTGAATTTTTAACTGTTCCGCAATGTTCTAGAATTTGTTATTTGAAAGTCTTTCATGTCTCAACCTAGGAACAGAGTGTAATTAAATTAGATGCATGCATGAGAAAATAATAAGGTTACAACATAAATAAATTAAACCTTGTTATTATAATTGGATGAAATATAATTCTGTACATAATGACATTGATTTTGCATTTTACAACATTCTATGGATACTCAGTCCATGAATATTTATATGTATTATAGGTAAATAACAGATATAGTTCTCGCTAATCTTCTTGGCCGCCCTGAAGTTCGCCCAATGGCTGCGCAGAAGTAAATCTTATTAAAAAACAGCACTGTTTCATGCCTTGCGCATCGGAAACCTTCGTTTAGTAAGTTTAGCGAGAACCATAATTACTTTCAAGGGCACCTGTTAGGTTTACAAGTAATTCACTGCCATGGCCATATGGACTTAAATCTTTCATAATATGCTTGCTAAGGCCAATTTCTGTTACAGGTTGTTCCCGAATTCATGGAACTGTTCAAGGAACGAGCAACAGCACCATTCTTCGTGTTCCAAGTATTCTGTGTTGCACTGTGGTGTTTAGACAAATACTGGTACTATTCCATATTCACCCTAGTCATGTTGGTCATGTTTGAGTGCACCCTAGTTCAGCAACAGCTAAGGAACATGGCGGAGATCAGAAAGATGGGCAACAAACCTTATAACATCAATGTGTACAGAAATAGGAGATGGCGACAGTTAATGAGTGATCAGCTACTGCCAGGTGATGTTGTATCTCTGATCAGATCCACCAATGAAAACCTAGTACCTTGTGACATAGTCGTCCTAAGAGGTTCATGTATAGTCGACGAGTCCATGTTAACTGGTGAAAGTGTGCCCCAAATGAAGGAAGCAGTAGACAATGTGAAAAATTTAAAACAAGTATTAGATCCTGAGGGTGATGGCAAACTGCACATGCTGTTTGGTGGCACCAAGATAGTCCAACATTCATCCCCTAACAAAAGTACTTCAGCAGCCCTTAAGGCTCCTGATAACGGCTGCATTGGATATGTTATTCGCAATGGCTTCAATACATCACAAGGAAAACTTTTAAGAACTATTCTGTTTGGCGTAAAGAGAGTAACCGCTAACAATCTTGAGACATTTGGGTTTATTATGTTCTTGCTGATCTTCGCAGTCGCCGCCGCTGCATATGTTTGGGTCAAGGGCTGCGAGGATCCAGAGAGGAATAGATACAAACTATTTTTAGAATGCACACTGATTTTGACATCAGTTGTGCCTCCAGAACTGCCTATAGAGTTGTCACTAGCAGTTAATACGTCATTATTATCATTGTCCAAGTTAGCAGTATTTTGTACAGAACCTTTCAGGATACCATTTGCCGGCAAAGTAGAAATATGCTGTTTTGATAAGACTGGTACACTAACAAGTGATAATTTAGTAGTAGAGGGTGTGGCCGGTATAGCGGACCACAAAGATGCTAACGTCATTCCATTATCTCAAGCACCTATGGAGACTATACAAGTACTGGCGTCATGTCATTCTCTAGTGCAACTAGATGATGGTGTGGTAGGAGACCCGTTGGAGAAAGCAACTTTAAAAGCTGCAGAGTGGAACCTGACCAAAGGAGATGCTGTTGTGCCAAAGAAAGGGAAGTCACCAGGTCTGAAAATTGTACACAGAAACCACTTCTCAAGTGCCCTTAAAAGAATGTCTGTAATAGCAGGTTATCAGGTCAACGAGCGAGGTTTTATGGAAACTCATTACATCAGCAGTGTCAAGGGTGCACCTGAAACCGTGAAGACCATGCTCAAAGAGGTTCCTAGTCATTATGATCATGTATACTTGACTCTATCCCGACGAGGCGCAAGAGTCCTTGCATTAGGTTATAGGAATTTAGGGAAATTGAGTTCTCAAGACATTAGGGATATGTCTCGCGAGGATATCGAGTCGGATCTGACGTTTGTTGGGTTTGTTATTATCTCGTGTCCTTTGAAGACCGACTCAAAAAAAGCGATAACAGAAATCGTGAATGCTTCTCATTCTGTTGTAATGATTACTGGTGACAATCCGTTGACGGCGTGTCACGTCGCTAAAGAGCTGAAGTTTACTCAGAAAGAAGAAGTTTTGATACTGACAGAAAGTGAGAACAAGTGGGGTTGGACGTCAATTGACGAAGAAGTGAATCTCCCCGTGAACCCGTTCAAGACGACAAAGCAATTGACTTCGAAGTTTGATCTGTGTATAACAGGGGAGGGTCTGATATTCCTGAATGAGAACCATCACAAGTTCTTGCTGGAGCTGATGCCTCACATCAAAGTGTTCGCTAGATTCGCGCCGAAGCAGAAGGAATTTGTTGTGGTGACGTTGAAAGCGCTTGGATATGTGACGCTCATGTGCGGTGATGGTACAAACGACGTTGGAGCACTGAAACATGCTGAAGTGAGTATCACTGATTGTATTTGTATATCATGCAACAGTAAAATAATCTCTTTACTTTGCATCATACAGGGGATTGATAGGTTGATTATTACATTATAAAATTAAAAATTACGTTATTATTGATAGTATCACAACATCAAATAGTATAATCATACCTACTTAATTATTTTAATATAATACCTATCTAACCTAAATCTACTAAGATAAAGTAAAAATAGATTTATTTATTATACAAAGAAATCTCTACAAATAAGTTATCCCAATATAAATCATCAGATCATTTGATAATTTTCCAATTACTTTACAGGTAGGAGTAGCAATCCTAGCAAACGCCCCCGAACGGCCGCGCGAGAAACCGCGAGAAGAACGCGCGGTAGAAGAAGCGCCGCGCCGTCCGAACAACCGCGCGGACGCTCGCGCCGAGGCCGCCGCGCGTCTGCGCAGGGCCATGCGCGAGCTGGAGGAAGAAGAAACACAGCTCGTGAGGTTGGGAGACGCGAGTGTCGCTGCACCTTTCACTAGTCGACTTTCTAGTATATTATGTAGTAAGTTTTGGATGATTTTTGTTTTATAGTCCTCAGTACATTTGCGGCGCGTAAGTTGACAAAGTTTTATCGCAATAGGATCTATGGTATGCGCAAACGAACATTGATTTTGTTTTATATTTCTAATTACATACCAGGCCCCTCAGAAAGTATTGCGAAAAAAAGTTTTTATATATGGGAGACTGGCCAGTTATAATGTTTTTCGAAAATATGATTATTTATAAGTAAAAATAAGTAAGTTCCAATTTCAAAATTTCCCTCCACATTTTTTGCGAGTTAATTCAAAGTATTGTGTCTCACTGAAATATGGATCTGCGCCGGGAACATTTTAGAGCTATGATTTTATACGATTTCAAGTGTCGCCTGAAACCGGATGAATCGTACGATAGACTTCAAATGGCATTCATGGATGAAGGCCCTTCCAAGGCAACCGTGTATCGTTGGTATAACGAATTCAAGCGCGGTCGACCAACTTTGGGGGATGACGAAAGAAGCGGTCGCCCTTTGACGGCTGTTACCGAAGAAAACGTGCTAGCAGTGAAAAATTTAATCCAAGACAATAGGCGAATTACATATCAGGAGATTCAACACATATTGAAGATTGGATCGGGAAGCGTTCACGAGATTCTACACAGCCATCTTCGCGTGAGGAGGATAGTATCACGCTGGGTGCCGCACAACCTCACCGATGCTCAGAAGCAGGCCCGGGTGGAATGGTGCCGTGATATGCTTAACAAATTTGAAGCAGGCTCGTCTCGGCGTGTTTACGACATCGTTACAGGTGACGAGTCCTGGATTTATCAATACGACCCAGAAACCAAGCGCCAGTCGACTGTTTGGGTGTTTCAAAATGAGCCAACGCCTACCAAAGTGAAGCGATCTAGAAGCGGGGGTAAGATTTTGATCGCTAGCTTTTTTAATTTGACTGGCCACTTGGTATCAATTCCCTTACGGGATCAAAGAAGCATTAATGCCGAATGGTATACTACCAAATGTTTGCCAGAAGTTTTCTCTGTTATAAGCAACAAGCGACCAAACACAGGGCTCCGCGGGCTACTGCTCCACCACGACAATGCACCTGCGCACACCGCACTCAAAACGAGGGACTTCCTGGACAGCACGCCAGTCAAACTCCTGGGTCACCCTCCTTACAGCCCTGATCTAGCACCGTGTGACTTCTTTTTATTCCCAAAAATAAAAAATCAGCTCAAAGGGATACAATTTTCGTCGCCGGAAGATGCGCTGGCTGCGTTCGAGCAGGCTGTAAACGAGGTGTCTGCGGCGGACTGGAAAAAGTGTTTTGAAAACTGGTTTAGGCGCATGAATCTTTGTATAGAGGCTGGTGGAAAGTACTTTGAAAAGATTTAATAAAAATATATGTACGTATAGAACAATTTTTTTTAGTTTCGCAAAACTTTCTGAGTGTCCCACGTATTCTGCTGCGTACTGTGTGTGTAGTGTAGGGTCTAATTAATGAAATATCTATTACTAGGCCAGTGTGTAACTATATTCTTTGCATCCCATAATCCGAATGCTTTAAAAATATTTGTATAACCATTTTGAGTATCCATTTATACCTTTTTTAGGGTTCCGTAGCCAAATGGAACCCTTATAGGATCACTTTGTTGTCTGTCCGTCTGTCTGTCAAGACCCTTTTTCTCAGGAACGCGTGGAGGTATCAAGGTGAAATTTATAGCAAATACTCAAGTCCACTGTCCCTTAAAGCTGTGAAAAATCAAACTTCTAAGCCAACGCAATCAAAAGATACAGCCGTTTATGCCGCAAATTTTCGACACTCGCAAGGGAATCGAAACCTACAGGGTACTTCCCGTGAACTCAGAATCTTTAAATTTGGTACGAAGCAACGTCTTATAGCACAGATAAAGGAAAAAATGCGAAAACCGTAAATTTTAGGTTACATCATAATTATAAAAAAAAAAACTAAAAACCAGCCAACCACCGGCCGGTCGGCCACTTTTACTTATATACCTACAGGTTTGTCCGGAACCCTCGGTGCGCGAGGCCGACTCGCACTTGGCCGGTTTTTTTATTATCGTAAATACATTAAAATGTTGCAGACAAAACAGTTTTTCAGAAATAGGTATAGTACAATACCCACTCAAAATAGCTCTTTGCAAATATCAGAAGGATATATGAACATTTGTCAATCACCCGAAGAATACAATCGAAGTAATGACCCCAGTTCAAGTTGAGTCAAGTGCACAGGTCAATGACTTGAATACTGATACTGCACGCGATCAAAATAAGAATTGAAATGACCTTTCGCAGTCAGCTGTTACTTAACTTTGGTTGAGTCATAATTGTCTAACCACTCCAAACAGATGTCACGTGAGGTCGCAATACTGTTGAGGGTGCGTTAGTACATGTAGGGATATGATACGTCACGCGCCTACTGAACCTATAAGCCTAACAGTCCCTACGACTATAATCCCTATAAGCCCTACAGCCCTAACCTACCATACACCTAGTAGTGATATATAAATATATAAATAAGTTCAGGATGTCTGCACCATGCGACCTAAGGTTACAGACGGATAGTAGACAGGATGTCCAGGTTCGGGAAGGATAAACTCACTGCCAGCTCGCAGACTCACGAGACTGATCAGAGATGGCTAAAGGTGTCTTGGCCACAGTGAGGGGTAATGAGACAAGAATATAAAATTCAAATCTGCTTTATTTTACAAGATGTACAGCTTATATACTAATTTAACTTAATACACACTATTATACAAAGTTGTATGTGTTTCATGCGTGTAAGATGCAACTCAGTCATTATTTTAACTAGGCCGCTTGTGTAGTCGTCGCCGGGCCAAGTGCTGATTCGATGTTCAAAGGTTAACATTGAACATTCTGGCGACTCCTCAGGGACAGGACCGTAGTTGGTACAGCTCAATGGTTTCGTATGGTCTGGCCTGGCCTTCTCCAGTTTGCTGTGCTCGAGTGGGCACCCTGCGTGGTATGCCGTACGGCTGCTCTGTTAGTTGCGTGTGTGGTATGTTGCTGACGGTCGAGGGCAATTGAGCAGGTGGCGCAGTGTTTCTTCTCGCAGTAATGACGGCTCTAAGTCGATTCAACACCTGTGGACCAAAATAAATTAAAACAAATGCTAAAGTTATGATTATGAGTGAAGTACTGATGCTAGCTATGTATGTATGAGACTGTAACTGTTTCCAAATTGTGTTATCTAGTTGAGTCTGTAAGCTAGTTTCAGATGTGACTAAATGGTCAAAAATTCCTTTTGTCCTGTCTAACACTACTTCTTCTTTCGATATATCTTTAATGTTTGTTTGTAAAATCTGCGTATTAATGGAGAAATTCGTTGTTTTAGAATAAGAAGCTAGCACTGTCACAGTCGTTGTTCTTTTTGCAGCAAGTATGTTTTTAAGTGTTTTAATAACGCAATTCTCGGCGATATGTAGAACTCCAACATCGTGAATCGTTATTTCTTGTCTTTGTCCGTCACACACAATCGATATGGCTACTGGTTTTGTCGTTACGAAGAGCCAAGTGTTTTGCATGAATAATTGCTTCCATACAATATCTGTCGACATTTCGTAGATTTCTGACGTGCATTGAGTTTGTGTGTAGTTCTCAGTTCTAAAAAGTTGATCAACTATGCAATTTTTATTTAATTGCATGTTCTTGACAGCTACAGGATAGCAGACAAATTCTGTATTGCTATGAAGACAATCTTTAAATTCTTCTTGACTCAGTTCAAAGTAACGCTCGTTGTTGTAGTCGAACCCCATGAAAGTCTGCTGAATAGAGAAGCACTCGAACGATCCATCAGTTTTCCTCTCTGGAATAGGCGTGACATGTATGAGTGTATACTTTGTTACGTCGTGTATTGGAAAGTGAGCATATACTCTTATGTGAGTAGTATTTACATTCATCTCAGTCTGTATTATTTGATCCTGAATGATTTTTAAGTTTGATGGTAACTTTTGATTAGCCGTTTTTATTATGTTGCTGACATGTGTTGGTGTTAATATGCTATATACACTTGCTTTTTGTAAATAAATTTCAAGTAAACCTGTATAGTAATCCATTATTTCATTGATGAAATTGTTTGCTAACTCATAGGCTTGCATTACTTGTATTTTAACGTGGTTGTTGTCAATCTTTTTATACCAAACATTGTTCTGATTCATAAATGATATTGCTTCATTTAGTTTTGCTTGGAATTTATCTAGCTTTTTTTTTGATTTGCTCTTCAGTTTGGTTTACAGTTGTGATTGTAGATATCATTATTTTTGTTTGATGGTTGGCAGCATCAATAAGTTTCTGCTGGTTGTTATTTAATGTATCTATGTCTCTGTATACTTCGTCATTAACTCCAAACACCGATGTTAAGAGTTGACCTAATACACCTCTTTTCTTCCTATTATTTCTTATTTCTGTTAGGTATCCTTTTGTTGTCTTAAACTTTGTTTTTTCTTCGTTTTAATGGTGATAAAATTCGTTGCAATGCGTTTCGTACATGATTTTTTGCGTATTTATGCAAAATTGTTGGAATTGTGACGTTATTTTTTCAATCTTTCCTTGGTCTAGTTCTAAACTTTCTCTCTCGTAGTCTGTTTCAATCCTAAACATTCCTCGATTGATAGTTGCAGTTCCTATTTTTTCCACATACAATCCTGGATCTATATTTTTTAATGTGTATGTAGGCGTACTTGATATGGTGCCAACTAATAAAACAAGTATTGTTTGTAATAGTAAATCCTTTATCCAATTTTTCGGTGATCGTATACCTCTTCTGTTTGTGGTAGCTGTTGATATGTTACATTGTGTAGCCGTTTGTATGTCTTTACTCGTTGTACCAATTTCTTTGTTTTCGTTTACAGGGAGCGGGATCAATGTATGAATTGATCTCTTCTGTTCAGCTCCTGTTGATTTTTTAATTGTTACCACTCTAACTACCCCATCATTTCCCGGGTGGACTTCTGTGATTTTTGCCAACGGCCATTTACTTGGTTTTATATTGTCATCTTTTACTAGTATTACAGTTCCAATTTTAGCATTTTCATGTGCTTGTTTCCACTTGTATCTTTGCTGAAGTTGATGTAGATAGTCTTTTGTCCAACTGTTCCAAAAATCTTTTTTCATCTTTTGTATCTGTTTCCATCTATTCATTAAGTCAGTATTAATGTTTTCCATCGGATCTGGTGTTCCTACTGCTTCTCGGCCAATAAGAAAATGACTTGGAGTTAGTATAGTGTTGTCATTAACATCTTCGGTTTGCGCACACAATGGTCTTGAATTCAAACACGCTTCAATTTGGTGTAGTAAGGTGGTCATTTCCTCGTATGTTAGAGTCGTATCTCCGATTACTCGTCGTAAATGATGTTTCACTGACTTTACGCCAGCTTCCTAAATGCCACCGAAATGTGGAGATGACGGAGGAATAAAATGCCACTCAGTTCCTATGTTTGTTATTGCGCTTTGGAATTGCGGCGATTGCGTGATTTGTAATATTTCTTGATGTAAGAAGTTGGCTGCACCTACGAAATTTGTTGCATTGTCACTATACATGTGTGACACATGACCTCTACGTGCCATGAATCTGCGTAGTGCAGCGATAAATGTTTCTGTTGTCAAATCTCCCACCAATTCTAGGTGTATTGCTTTTGTTGCTAGGCATACAAAGACAGCAATGTATGACTTGTAAGACTTGTGACCTCTTCCTTTCATAGTTCTGGTTTGTATTGGACCTGCATAATCCACTGCAGTATGACTGAATGGATATGATTCCGTCACTCGTACTTTTGGTAGGATTCCCATTTTTTGCGAGTTTGTGTCTGCTTTGTATCGTATGCACTTCACACATTTGTTAATAACGCTCTTCACTTTTCTTTTTCCATTAATGATCCAGTATGTTTGTCGTAAATAAGCTAATGTTAATTTGTTGCCTCCATGCAACGTTTTTAAATGTGCGTCTTGTATAATTAGTGACGTTACATGATGGTTGTATGGTAACAGTATTGGATGTTTCTGGTTGTAAGGCAATCCAGAGTTTTGTAACCTGCCTCCAACTCTTAGTAATCCATCCTCGTCTATAAATGGATCTAAAGTGGATAGCTTTTTATTTTTCTTCATAGGCTGTCCTCTTTGTATAGTTTTCAATTCTTCTTCGAATTCCTGTTGTTGTATTTTCAGAATTATTCGTTTTGTTACCTTTTTTAATTCAACGCAAGAAATTGGTTTATTTATTGTTTGCTTGTTTGCAAATCTATAGCAGTAAGATAACACCCTTAACATTTTATTTAAACTGGAAAATCTATTCCAGATATCGTTCTTTTCTATCTCAGTTGTAACACTTGTAACTGTGTGACACTTTTTGATTTCCTCAGTCGGCTGTGGCATACGTCTCGTGGTGGGTATCTGATCGGTTTTTAACCATAGTGGACCATTCCACCATAAGGAGTAGTTAACAAGTTTTTCCGGCTCAAGGCCTCTTGAAATGATATCAGCTGGGTTATCAGCAGATATTACATGGTTCCACTCTGCGTTCGGTACAAGTTGTCTAATTTGTGATACCCGATTAGCTACGAAAGTTTGCCAGCGTCCAGGCTCTCCTCTTATCCAGCCTAAGGTGATCATGGAATCCGTCCAACAAGATATCGTGATATTCTTACAATTGAGCGCTTCTTTAACTTTTTCGATCAAACTGGCTAGTAGGAGTGCTGCACATAACTCGAGACGAGGTAGAGTAGTCTTTTGTTTCTTCGGTGCCACTTTTGATTTTGCTTGTAATAATGTAATGTAGTAGTTGTTATTGATTTTTACACGGCTATATACGACCGCTCCGTAAGCTTTCTCGGACGCGTCGCTGAAACCATAAAGTTCATTCTCTGTGCTATCAGTTATGTGACACCACCGCGGAATTTTTATTTTTTCTATACTTTTAAGGTGTTTTTGTACTTCAATCCATTTCTTCTGGAGTATGTTATCAACAGGTTGATCCCATCCTTTCTCGTTAGTCCACAGTTCTTGTATAAGCAGCTTCAATTTAATTATAATTGGTGCTAACCAACCCAGGGGATCGAATATTTTCGCTACTTCTGACATAATCCATCTTTTTGTTGGTTTTTCTTTTTCCATTATAGTTATTTGAAAATAAAAACTGTCTTCCCGTGGTGACCATGAAATGCCTAATGACTTCCTGGACTCGTCTAATGGTAGCTTGAGTAGTTGATCGTCTTTGTCTTCCGCAGGTATATTTTCGAGGAGCTCTGAACTGTTTGACGACCATTTTCTAAGTTTAAAGCCACCCTTGTTTAACATGGATATTAGCTGACTTTGAAGTTCTTTTGCTGTGCTTTCCTGGGAATCTCCAGACAAAATATCATCCACGTAGAAATCTTGTAATGTAGCTTGACTCGCCATTGGGTAATTATCTTTTTCGTCTATGGCAAGTTGTTGTAGTGTTCGTACCGCTAGATAAGGTGCGCTAGTTGTACCGTATGTAACTGTTGTAAGTTCATATTCACTAATTGCTTGTTTGGGAGAAAGTCTCCATAATATTCTTTGATGTGCGAAGTCTAAATCATTAATTTTTATGAACCTGTACATTTTCATAATATCCGCCATGAAGGCAAACTTATGTTTTCGCCATCGTAGCAGTATAGTGGATAAATCTTGTTGTAGTCGTGGACCTTTATACATATTGTCGTTAAGGCTTATTTTTGTGCTGCTTTTGCTGCTCGCATCAAAAACCACGCGTAACTTCGTAGTAAGTGAGTCTTCCTTAATTACTGCCTGATGTGGTATGTAGTATTTTCCTAAGTTGTAGTTTTTTGTATCTACTTTTCTCATATGACCCATACGTAAAAATTCGTTCATAAATTCAATGTATTGGTGTCTTAAATTTTCATTTTTTGCGAACTGTCGTTCTAGTTGTAAGAGGCGAGCAGCGGCCTTTTTGCGCGATTCGCCGTTTATGTTTAAGTTTAAGTTTGTATCCTTAAACGGAAGTCGTACCGTGTATGTTCCATCTAGGTTTCTTATCGTTGTTTCTTTATAGTAGTTTTGACAGGCCTGGTCGTCCTGTGTGAGTTTGTAGTTTTGTGGAATTTCTTCTAATTCCCAAAATTTCGTAAGTTGTCGTACCTCTTCAGTGCAAGCCACCATACTCAGTATTTTGGCTCCACTATTCGTGTCATCGGGATAAAATCCGGATAAAATCCACCCTAACTGTGTGTTTTGAGCGATAATTCCGTCCCGTAGTCTTTCGAAACCCTGTAGTAGTATTTTGCTATGGTCTTGGGCACCTAATATTATATCAATTGGTCCCTTTTTATAATAAGTTGGGTCAGCTATCAGCGCATTATCCAAGATTTTTTCTTGTAATTGTTTTAAGTCATGCCTTGGTAATGAACTTGTTAGTTTTGGTAGTATTATTAGCGTTACTGGCAGTTTATAATCGCTAGAGTACCTTGGTTGTAAAGTAATGTTGATTGTATGGTTTGATGTTTTTGGTTTTTCATCTCCGATTCCTTTTATTTCGGCTCGGATTTTTTGACGTGGGTAAGCCAGCAGTTGTGCCACTTCTTCAGTGCAAAATGAAGCTTCTGATCCTTGATCACATAACACTCTCAACAACTGCGGCATCCCGTCATAAGAGGTAGTTTTTACTATAGCGGTAGCGAGTAAAGTTGTATTTTTAGTGTTGGTATTTGTTGCCGATAAATTCGACGTTGTTATATTTTGAGGCTTCTCTATTCCTACATTTTTTGTTGTGTATTTTTTGGCGTTATTACTATTTTGAAACGGTTTAGATTGGTGTAATAATGTGTTGTGCCCCTTATGTTGACAAATATCGCATTGTTTGTAAACTGCACTCACACACTGTTTCCGATCATCGTGATTTAAGCAACGCTTGCACATTCTTTTTTCCGTGACGGCTTTGTATCGGTCGCTGACGCATAACTCTTTGAAACTAGGGCAAGAATGAATACTATGATCCATACTTTGACAATGCCAACAGCGTTTATATTTTTCCGATGTTTGTTTATTACGTGATTGTTGACCATTAGTATGTGATAACGACCCGTCAAATGACTTAAGACAACTGAAACGGTTTTCCATGAATTTCATCATCTCGTCGAAGGATTGTAATTTATTCCTGTTTTGTAATTGGTCTTCATACTTGGTATTTGTTTCCTCGTCCCATTTTCTACTGACTATTCTTATCAATAGAGGGCCCCAAGATGGTGTGTTTATGCCTTGATTTTTCAGTGCCTCAAGACATTCATTTATAGTGTCGTGCATGTCTCGTAATTGTACCGCGTTTGCTCGTTGCATTTTAGGTAAATCTAATAATTTGTCAATAAACTTAGTAGCAATCATGCGCTCGTCTTCATATCTCTGCGTAAGCAATTTCCAAGCTGTTTCGTAATTTATTTCGCTAATTGTTAAGTGACGTATTAATCTTGCTGCGTCGCCTTTTACGTGTGTTTTAAGATACTGCATTTTCTCTGTAGAAGAAATTGTGTTATCTTCGTGAATTATTTTTTTAAATAAATCTTGGAATGTGTACCAAGAGTCATAGTTTCCCGCAAATATGGGAATATTTATTCGTGGAAGTTTTACTGACGATTTTGTCGACATAGCTTTTTCACCCGAGTTTTGGATTATTCTTGCTTCTAACAAATTTATGATAATGTCATAATCTGTCTGTGTATTCTCGAAACAATTATCCTTGAAATAGCTATTGTCCAGTGTGCTTTCAGCCATCAGTAATTCGATGTGCGTCTCTTCAATTTCTAGCCATTGTTTTTGTAAGGTTTGTAATAGTGTCTGTAAATGCCATATTGGCTTATCCTGAGTAATGGATTCCTTAGCCTGAGATATTTTCTTGGATATCTGTGACATTCGGAACAGTTGTATAAACAGTTTTGGGCTACTGACAACCCCCTTGTCTTCATCTTCGTCTAGAAGTCGTGGTTCATAAATACTTTGTACGTGTTGTAGTCTTTCCACACATTTTCTGAGGTAGTTGATTCCTTCGTCGTAACATTTCTTAATGTTACCAAAGTAGTTTGTAGTAATGTACTTATGAGTTGACAAGATCTCTTGATCTTGTAGTTTCAAGTGGTTTTCTTGAACTCGCTGGAAAACCTGGTCTAATATTTTCTCCCGTTCGTTGAGGTATTTTTCCGTTTTCCTTGTGGGCGAGTCCTTTTTCAGGTTTGAGACTATCCTTTTGATCTCACTGTAATCCGCTTCCTGGCTCCTGATTAGTTCGTTAACTTCCTGTATCTCCATAGTGCTCTTCTTTCCCACTTCTCTAACGGCCCTATTTACCTAACTCAATAGTCAAGTCTGTCAAAGTCAATTCCTACAGTAATAAGGGGACCGCGTGATTGAAAGAAATTTCAAATGCTCGAAGGACCAAAATGTCTAACCACTCCAAACAGTTGTCACGTGAGGTCGCAATACTGTTGAGGGTGCGTTAGTACATGTAGGGATATGATACGTCACGCGCCTACTGAACCTATAAGCCTAACAGTCCCTACGACTATAATCCCTATAAGCCCTACAGCCCTAACCTACCATACACCTAGTAGTGATATATAAATATATAAATAAGTTCAGGATGTCTGCACCATGCGACCTAAGGTTACAGACGGATAGTAGACAGGATGTCCAGGTTCGGGAAGGATAAACTCACTGCCAGCTCGCAGACTCACGAGACTGATCAGAGATAGCTAAAGGTGTCTTGGCCACAGTGAGGGGTAATGAGACAAGAATATAAAATTCAAATCTGCTTTATTTTACAAGATGTACAGCTTATATACTAATTTAACTTAATACACACTATTATACAAAGTTGTATGTGTTTCATGCGTGTAAGATGCAACTCAGTCATTATTTTAACTAGGCCGCTTGTGTAGTCGTCGCCGGGCCAAGTGCTGATTCGATGTTCAAAGGTTAACATTGAACAATAATTTATGTATAGTTAGTATTAACTGGGTTTGGTAGAGTCCGAATTTTATTTAGATCGAATAATACGGTTGAGGAATTATATAGTTTCAAAAAGGAATTATGTTTTTTCGTGATAAAAGGAAAAGTCAGACAGTTATTGAGCGGTTTAGCTTAAGGCGTATATATTCCCCAATGTTAACGCAGTACTGGCCGTGCGCCCGCTCGGGGCCAGAATATCAATATTGAACCTCCTTTTGGACAGTTTTGTTTGCAAAATATTCTTTGATTTACATATGCTATTTCAGTTATGAAAAAATTCTAGCTAGTCAGTCTATACATTTTTGTTTGTAGGACATGCTGGTTTCATCACGATGTTTTCCTTCACCATTTTGAGAGCAGTGGTGGTGAAATAATTTAAACAAAGTAAAGCGCCTGCCTGGGTTGAACCCACGACCTACAACTTATAAGTCGCGGCCACTAAGCCACCACTGCAAGTTGCTGTTACTGATAATCTGGTGGTTTTACTATAAACCCAAAACTGTTTCTAGTGATTCTGATGACCACTGCGTAGTTTGTAGATTCTTCTCCGTTTCCCCATCAAAAAAAGACAAAAGACAAAAGATATTTATTTCAACTGGGCCACCAAGCGGCACTTTTGAATGTCACAATTTAAATTTAAATGGAATACAAGTTGATTCTACCGTGCATTCGGAAAGAAGCTAGTTATGGAGAAGAATGCACAAGAAACTCCATACTTTTTAAATTTACATGGAATAAAAGTTGATTCTACCGTGCATTCGGCAAGTAGCTTGTTATGGAGAAGAATGCACAAGAAACTCCATACTTACTCTTTTAAAATAAAATGATTCTACCGTGCATTCGGAAAGTAGCTTGTTATGGAGAAGAATGCACAAGAAACTCCATACTTACTCTTTTAAAAAAAATAATTGATTTTTACAATATTTAGGTACATGAGTACATACATTAATAAATTCACATATGTGAGGACATCACTTGTACTAACATACCCTTTTCTGCATTTACTTCCAGTTTGCCACATAATCAAGCAAGGCCGGTGTACGTTGGTCACCACTCTGCAGATGTTCAAGATCTTGGCTCTGAACGCCCTCATCCTGGCGTACAGTCAGTCGGTGTTGTATCTCGATGGCATCAAGTTCAGTGATACTCAGGCTACGCTACAGAGTCTGTTGCTGGCGTCGTGTTTCTTGTTTATATCCAGATCTAAGGTAAGGTTTTGAAGAAAATAGTTAATGAAAAGTGCTCAAAATGTATAGTGTCTTAAAACATGGAATTACAAATGAGGGTTTATACCTAATATTGACTGTGTAAGGGACAACTATAAATGATAAGATTTGATAGTGTTACGAGCTGGGGTTCAGGGATAAATTATTTAAACAACAGACTTCAATTAATCACTGTTAATTACAAAAACACTTCTTAAACAATTCTATTACTTCGCACTATTTTCCGCTTTGATCGCTCTGTATCGCTTCTCAATCGAAACTGACCCACGACGAACCCGACCGCTCTTTATATAGCCCGGAAGATGGTTCTAGAACGTTCCATACTGTTCTAGGTACTTCGAGAATCTTCCAGAACAATCGACTTTTGAACTCATCGTTCTCGAAGCGACTAGAAACTTCCAGAATGTTCGGTTCGAACATTCTGGAAAATTCTACACGACACGAACTTTCGAGAACAGTAGTTCCGCTATTCGATACTAGATGGCGCCACTAGTTACTACTTAGTTCTTCTACTCGTCACTAGATGGCGCTGCCCTATCTTGTAACAATAGTTTATTATGATAGATTTATTGATATAATGCATCAGCATAGTGATGCCAGGTATCTTGATCTCACCCAAGACCAATTGGATAAGCTTGAGCGACATCAAAATCTCTGTATAAGGTTCATATTTGGCTTGCGTAAATATGACCACGTTTCTGAATTTCGTACTAAGCTAAATGGCTTCCTATTCGCCTTCGCTGGAATGCCCATATACTTTCTATGCTTTATAATGTGCTATTTAATCCATTTTATCTCAAAGAACGCTTTCAGTTCCTCTGTGACACCCATTCTAGGTCCTCACCCCTTTCCGATGATTTGAGATCATCGGAAAATCTAAAATTAATTATTCATTTCATTTAATTTAATTTATTTATTCTCAAACAATTTACATTCGTATGCATTCCACATCCTTCTTTGACAAATCTTTCACGATTCAAGCAGCACGGTTGTGGAATGTATTACCTATTGAAATAAGACGTAGTAGTGTAGTCAAACACTGCCAACGTTTAAGAAAATGGTGAAGGAGCATTACCTTTCACTATAATTTTTACTCTTCTCCTTTCTCTGTTATATTTGATATATATTAATATATTGTATGTTTGTATTTTATGTTATTATGTCTAAGTAGTGTATTATTTATGTTAATTTGTACACTGACATCCCTAAATTCTTCTCCTGTTGCTCAGTCCATCCAAAGGTTGTCTGTAAGAGATTGCCTAGTGCGATAAGACCGCCCATTGTACTCTTGTTATTGTAAACGTTTGTCCTGTATGTTTTTGTGGTGTACAATAAAGTATATAATAAATAAAAATAAATAATTGATACAGCTTATGATAGCATGATTTTAGGATATCGAAAAGCTTCGATATTATGATAGTGAGTACACGCGGCGAAGACCGAACGCGAACTAAAGTAAATTGTGCACGAGGTAAAAAACTGCTTATTTAACGTATAAAAATATGAATTGTACGGGTGGACCGTACAGACTGGCTGTTGGAATTGTCCTCATACATATATTTTTTTTATTAGTTTATCCTCGCACTTGAACGCCTTGCAGCAATTACATTAATGGAGCACAATCTTATAATAAACACACTATAAGTCCAGGTTTCTTCACGATGTTTTCCTTCACCGTTGTCAGCAATGTCCAAGATAAACTTAGAAAGTACATATGAATTGAAAAAGTCTCATTGGTACTTGCTCAGATTCGAAATCACGACCTCAAGCACGAGAGGCGAGGTCTTAGCCACTGAGCCACCACGACACACAAATATGTAGCAAATAATAAAGTTATAATAACTAAACATGTACCTGTATTAATTTGTTCATCATCAACATTTACATATTATTTGCCGATCCAGACATTCTGCTCAGCCTTTTCCCTAATATATTACAGCCTGTCCTTATCACAGGTGTTATTATGTGTTACTTTTACCCTATAGTATGTTTCTAACATATCCTCGTACATAATTTCCATGTTTGTCTTCCATAGCCACTAAAGCAGCTATCGAAGCAGCGACCGCTCCCGAACATCTTCAACGTGTACACAATAATGACGGTGCTCACTCAGTTCGCCGTGCACTTCCTGTGTCTCATCTATTTGGTGCACGAAGCTACGTCACGGT
The DNA here is from genome assembly GCA_949775005.1 of Orthosia gothica. NCBI lineage: Eukaryota > Metazoa > Arthropoda > Insecta > Lepidoptera > Noctuidae > Orthosia > Orthosia gothica. The sequence continues at coordinate 5,818,590 of OX459062.1, read as the reverse complement.
CACCCGGAAGGTAAACCACTTATCTTTTATGTTATAAAAACCGGCCAAGTGCGCGTCGGACTCGCGTACGTAGGGTTCCGTACCATTATCGCAAAAAATGGGCACAAAATCACGTTTGTTGTATGGGAGCTCCACTTAAATATTTATTTTATTTTGTTTTTAGTATTTGTTGTTATAGCGGCAACAGAAATTCATCATCTCTGAAAATTTTAACTGTCTAGCTACTAGCTATCACGGTTCATGAGATACAGCCACAGCCAGACGGACGGACCGCGGAGTCTTAGTAATAGAGTCCCGTTTTTACCCTTCGGGTACGGAACCCTAAAAAGTGTGTGTTTGTGTTTCAATCACTCAGAAACGGCTGAAATTTTACACGCATATTTAATTTATAACCTACATTAACACATATGATAGGTACTTTTTAGACCGATAATCTCAGTATAATGATTCCTTGGGATAATAAAACACTTCACGCGGGCGGAACAGCAGCCAGAACCTTATGTGAAAGTGCGGCTGTAAAGGTGTTTGTGCATCAATCACGCCTAAAGGCCTGGATGAAACTTGGCACATGGGTAGACCAAGATCTAGATGAGAATATAGGACTTTTTTGTCCCGGTAATTCTTGTGGTATATTCCGACGGTCACGTGGGTGATCATACTTTTATGTTTTAATTAACCGTTTCTTAATTAGTTGTGGACTTGTGCAACTTTTAGTGCTAATTAATCGGGATAACATTTGCTAGCGTACTTTATTACCATTGTAATAAAAAACATTCATTAAAAATAATGACTAAACTATGATGACATACATACATCATACTCACGCCTTTTTCCCTATGGGGGTACGCAGAAACTATAGAACATTACCTGCTACGATCGATCGACGTAACTAATTTTATTAATTAGTTTATCCTCGCACCGGAACACCTTGCAGCAATAACACCAATGGAACACAAAACTTGTACTAATTATAAATCTAGATTCCCTCACGATGTTTTCCATCTCCTTTTTCAGCGATGTCCACGATATTATTTTATTACTTAACATGTGTGATGTTTGTTTGCAGGGATAACAAACCGAAACTTGACATGGACTTAGCAGAAGACGAGGAGCGGGAATTCGCGCCGGATCTACTCAACAGCACCGTGTACATCATCTCTATGTCGCTGCAGATATCCACCTTCGCTATCAACTACCGGGTATGGAATATCATAAGCTAAAAAATGGCTACAAATTAATAAATCACGATTTAATATCCGAACCATACTAAAGTCAAATATATTTATTCAACTAGGCCAATAAGCGGCACTTTTGAACGTCAAACAATAAAAAACCGGCCAAGTGCGAGTCGGACTCGCGCACGAAGGGTTCCTTACTTGGTAAATTGCGGTTAACGATTTATGACGTATTAAAAAAAAACTACTTACTAGATCTCGTTCAAACCAATTTTCGCTGGTAGTTTACATGGTAATGTACATCATATATTTTTTTTAGTTTTATCATTCTCTTATTTTAGAAGTTACAGGGGGGGGGACGACGACACACATTTTACCGCTTTGGAAGTGTCTCTCGCGCAAACTATTCAGTTTAGAAAAAAATGATATTAGAAACCTGAATGTCATTTTTCAAGACCTATCCATAGATACCCCACACGTATGGGTCTGGTGAAAAAAAATTTTATTTTCAGTTTCAAGTATGGGAACCCCCAAAATTTTGTGTCTTTTTCTATTTTTGTTTGAAAATCTTAACGCGGTTCACAGAATACATCTACTTACCAAGTTTCAACAGCATAGTTCTTATAGTTTCGGAAAAAAGTGGCTGTGACATACGGACGGACAGACAGACAGACAGACATGACGAATCCATAAGGGTTCCGTTTTTTGCCATTTGGCTACGGAACCCTAAAAATTAGAATTTGCAAGTATTAAAAATTGATTCTACCGTGCATTCGGAATAGTAGCTTATTATGGAGAAGAACACACAAGATTCTCCATAAAAACATACTACTCTTGGCAGTTGCGATTTCAAAATATTTTCGTCTGTCAGCGAATATTAAAGTTCAAAGTATATAAAAATTTATGTCTATGCAGCAATTCTTCATAGCTTGAAGTCAAAACTGAGCCTGGTGTCTGTCATATTAAAGAGGATTTAGAAAAGATACGGGCACATTACTGTGTCGTGTCGCGGTATATACCAATCAAACAAATCTGTTCAGGTCTACGCCATATACAACGAGTTTTATAGCCAATCAACTGCGTCAGAAGGTCCCACGATACGACACAACACATGCAGTAATGTGAATCTGGCTTAAAGCATTTTTTTAACTATAAGCCCCCCCCCCACACCTGAATATAGTTGTAGCGGCATCAACGCCGCCACTTATGAACTAATGATATGACGTCACAGGAATCCTGCATCGCGCAAGCAAAGTTTTCACAGTCACAGTCCGACAATAACCGTTGGGCAGTTGCCCGGACTAGGGGGGGGGACTTCCCCCTATCTCCGTCAACGAAGTTACGGACCCATTCCGAAAGTACTCCGAAACTTCGGAGTGAAAAAATCAAGTGTCAAGCTAAATTATTCGGACGGGTAAAAACACATCGGGAGTAGGTTCACAACTGTCAAATTGTGTTGTCATTCATTCTTAGTTCGGGCCCCGGACTGATCATCCATCCGTAGGTTATACGGAGTAGGAAACGCTCGTACCGAAGGCCGAAACTACGGACTTCGTGCTTAGGGAGTAGACCTCCAGAGACAACACGCGTCTGGTCGGAGGATCCTACCTTATCAATGGAGGCTTGTGGGACTTTAAACCCTGTTCCCATACCTCTAAACAGTCATTAAATAAAAACTCAAGACAGATACAATATGTATATACAGAACGTTACATGTACCACAGATAATATAATATAGCATACAGATGCCTTAACCCATACAAGGAAACCGTGCCACGTAACTAGCGTTTTCCATCTGATTATACCTGATTATACCTCATCTGATTATACTTCAAAATTTTTGTATAAGGTTCATATTCGGTTTGCGCAAATATGACCATGTTTCTGAATTCCGCGAAAAACTCAAGTGGTTGCCAATTCGCCTTCGCCGGAATGCTCATATTCTTTCCCTCCTGTATAATGTACTGTTTATCCCGTCTACCCCTCTTTACCTCAAAAACCGATTTCACTTTTTATGTGACTCGCACACGAAGGTTCTTAGGTCATCGGATAACTTGAAACTTAAAATGCCAATGCATTCCACTATCTTCCTAGACAAATCATTTACTGTCCAGGCCGCTCGTCTATGGAATGCATTGCCTGTGACAATAAAACGCGCGCAATCACTACCGATATTTAAAAGACTGGTAAAAGAGCACTCCTGTCACTGTAATCATGTTCTTGTTGGAGCTGTATTGTTTTCTTGCCTGTATATTTATAAATGTATGTATGTATTTATGTATCTATTTTAGTATTTTATATTTAGTGCTTCTGTTATAACTTATTATTTAATTTTAATATTGCACCAAGTGCAACCCCATGTCGTGTCCAGGCTATCTCTCTCCATTCAGGGTTGCCTGGAAGAGATCGCAGATCGCGATAAGGCCGCCTTTTGTATGTTGTTGTTATTTTAAGGTTTCCGTATATAATGTTATTATCTTGGTGTACAATAAAGTATATAATAAATAAATAAATAAAATAAATAAATATACCGATTATTGTTTGTAAACCGAACGCGTTCGGTTCCGTTCCACGGCGATAGATAGATCACCATCTAAAATTCAATCGATATCGATAGATTATTCAAATAATCAGTATAATCAGTACAGTACGTCGGGACAGTTTATTTGTATGGGATGAGACACCATGCATATACATATCGCTCAAAAGACATACTATATGACTAACCGAACATTCTTCTCGTCTCCAGGGAGAGCCATTCATGGAAGGTCTCCGCGACAACAAACCACTACTGTACAGTATTATGATCTCGGGCGGCGCGGTGTTGGCGCTGGCACTCGGCATCTTCCCCGACCTCTCCAACATGTTCGAGATTGTATATTTTCCACCTGATGTAAGTATACCACTTATTTCGTATTTTCTGAGGTTTTTAGATAATTTCTTGATAGCGCTTTGTTGTGATAAGTTGTAAGCGGAATGCTCAGAAAGTCAATTTTAAGATTTAAACGAACCTTCTGACATCCATTTGTACACAAAAAGATATTGAATGGTATTTTTTCCACTACCTTGTCTATTATGTAACACATTGCCTAAGGAATTCGTTTCGAATTATGAACATTTAGACACAAGATTATAAATTAAAAATTACATAATAACAGTTATGAAATGACTTTTGTATGGTGTTTTGATATCATTATGTAACTGGTAGACTGATACTGAACCTGTTACCTCTCGAAAAACCTCGCGTTGATTGTGTGTATATAGTTTGTAGTTTTCAGTCTGAACGTTTCTAATAAAATGTTGTTGGTTAATTACATTTAAGTAAGCTCATTAGATTGTGGAAAAAAATCGTACTATTTCCCACCTGATGCGAGTACAGCAATTATTTCATAGGCTGTGAGTTCCTTAGTTAACCTTAATAAAATAGCTTTTGATTTAGTAAGTGATAAGCAAAATGCAATGCAGTATGTCAAGTTATCGAACCAACAATAGTGTCAAATGCCTCAAAATTTGAACATAAATAAGCTAGCGGCAAAATCTTTGAGCTGTGATTAGTGTTGACTTATTTATTATGTAGACTGTGTTGAGTTCAGCTTCTAAATATATAGGATCTGTGCTTATAGCTAAAATTCGAGTAAAAATACTTATGTTAGTCGCTCTGAAAGCGGGCTTTTGGGCACGACAGGGCACTTTGCTATTTTATTATGCATACTGTGCAGTTATTTGTAGCCTATTTCTCAGCGGTTTGATGCGAACTGTACACAGACGTTTTAGAGATGCTATAATTTATAATCAGTTGTCCGTCGTTCATAGAAAAAATAACCTTAAAATGAAAGGTATAACGTCTAATTTCATCTTAGCTTTAAACAGTAAACTAACCTAACAAAATTTTGTTTCAGTACCGGATTATATTAGTACAAGTCCTGATAGCCGATATGCTGTTCGCATACCTAGTGGACCGGCTCTGTCTGATTCTGTTCGGCGAAGGGCTCCGATTCAGGAGAACGTAGCGTAACGCAGCGGTATCCAGTCTCACTCGGTTTTTATGTAACGGTAAATAAGCTTATGTGTTCATCCACAGATTATATACTGAAAATATTTTTTTTATTTTTTATTCGCTGGCCCCGTATCTTTCTCTATCTTTCTATTCTTAAAAAAAAATACTGCCTTATACCTGGAATTTCTCCTGTATTGTGGGTGCGTTTACAAAAACTTACATACGCACCCAGATCCGGAACAACACATATTCCGGATCTGGGTGCGTATGTGCACCCAGATCCGGAACAACTATCTGCAAGCTATATAAATATTTGTACCGTGCGGGAATCGAACCCGTGACACGCAGCGCAGCAGCCGTTCGCTCAACCACTGCGCTAACTGATTCGAAAGCTAAATTGAATATGACGTGTATTTTTGCAAGTTATGTTTAAGTAATTAAGTCTCATTTATTGGGGCACAAATCCAGTGGAAAACCATTTTTTTTAATATTATTAAATCATAAATATGATTATTTTTCATTTTAGAGTTTTATTTTTACATTACGTAAACGAACGAGGTATTCTAATTACTAAAACTACCTTCATTCGCCTGTGAAAAATCAGTTATCTAGACTGTTTATAATCTGTGGATATTTCGTGTACGGTGTAAATATCTAAATTGTAAAGAAAAAAAAGTACGTTACTTGTCTCGGTGTAGTCTATGACTGGGGACGGTGTAACCGCTCAAATATATGTGCATTTAATTATGATGGATAAATGTGTCGATGGTATTTAATATATTTATTATGAAATATAATTGTGTAGTTTAATGTATCACTTTGTTTTATTTCTTGTTACTTGATTGATAAAGCTGGATTCACGTTACTGTTTTGTGATATGATGTAGGCTTGAACGTATTCGTTTGATTGTTTTATACCGCAGCACGACATATCCCGACACAGTTATGTGACCCTTGCTTAAGATTTTTTAAGGTTCCGTACCCAAAGTGTAAAAATGGGACCCTATTACTAAGACTTCGCGATCCGTCTGGTCTGGCTGTCTGTCTGTCACCAGGCTTTATCTCATGAACCGTGATAGCTAGACAGTTGCAATGGCAAAAATTTCAATTATGGGCAGTTGATTTTTGATGCGGGGAGGATGGAGGGGGGAGGGGGGGAGGTTTGGCTATCCCCCAGTACCATCCTCACCACTCGGAGCCCTATGGTAATGGAGATATCCATGGTTAAAGTTTTCAGGTTAGAATAAAAATCGCCATAAATCTGCATCGATTTAAGAGGCGTGGAGGGGGGAAGGGAAAGGGGGGTAGAGGGGCTACCTCACTGTACCAACCCCACCCCACATAACCCCATGGTTATGGAGATATGCATGGTTAAATTTAAAATTACTATTTAAGCAACAAAGTCGACTACAGACGACTCTACATAAGTCAACAGGTCAAAAGTAAAAAGGTCATAAGTAACCTAACATGAACCTAACCTATCCGTGTCGGGGTGCCCTAAGTTCCCTAGCTCGCTTCGCTCGCTCTTGGACTAATTCGCATTTTTTTACCTCACGAAAAACATAAAATTCGATTCGATTCCGAGTCTTGAAAATTTATAAAAAGCTTTCTATTTATGAGTACTACCTACAAAAAAATTATGAACTTCCAAATCAACGGCCCATAATGGAAATTTTAGCCGTTGCAATTTTCACAGATGATGTGTGTATGTATTTTGGAGTGTTCTTGAAAACTGCTGTAACTTATTGCTTGACTGGCTGCAGCTTACTTTTCTATTGTATACAGGGTTCTGTACGCAAAGGGTAAAAACGGAACCCTATTACTAAGACTCCATGAACCGTCTGTCTGTCACCAGACTGTATCTCATGAACTGTGATAGCTAAACAGTTGCAATTTTCACAGATGATGTATTTCTGTTGCCACTATAACAAAAAATACTAAAAGCAGAATAATTTAAATATTTAAGTGGGGCTCCCATACAACGTCAAATCGTGATTTTCTTGCCGTTTTTAGCGATAATGGTACGGAACCCTTAGCGCGCGAGTCCGACTCGCACTTGGCTGGTTGTTTTATACTTCTAATCTTTAAGATTTCCTTTCGTAACCATTGTCCTTCCTGTCCTAATATCCTAAGAAAATGTACTGTGATTAGAGTGTGTAAGAAAATAATTTTCTTTTAATAAAAAAAACTTTTTTTAAACAAGCTTTTTAGCGTACCGTGCATTGTCATCCAAACTAAACGTTTATGCAAAATTTCATCTTAATCGGTGTAGGATAACTGCTTTAAAATTCAGTTGCATGATCTGACCCAAACACACATACATACATTGCAAGTTAATAAAAAGCTTGAAAAATACCAGAAAGCAGCAGGCTTATTAACCGATTTCAAAAAGGAGGAGGTTCTCTATTCGACTGTTTTGTTATGTCTGTTACCACAGAACTTTTTACTATTTGAACTGATTTTGTTTCTTTTTTTTATTTATAAGCTGTTGCTTCTCATGTGATCCCATTTAAATTTAATCAAAACTGATGAAAAATTCGGAGATATACAACAGAACTCTTCAATAAATGACGGCAAATATCTCGGGATTGAAGCAATCGCATGTCTGTTTGACACCGACTTCCGAAATTGAAGTTATTTTACACTTTGTAGTGTTTGTATTTGGATGTCAGTTGTATTTTTTTGCCAAAAGGTACTTTTTTTTTTAATTATGATGGGTCTGCTCTTTCTCTTATTTATTATATACTTTATTGTACACCAAGATAATAACATTACATACGGAAACCTTAAAATAACAACAACATACAACAGGCGGCCTTATCGCGATCTGCATTATGAAGGATGTTTGGAAGCGCTTGGTGCGAATTGGTGGAATGGCAACACGGTAAGGATGGTAACTTGCAGTGCGTCTAGATGTCCGATGGTAGAAGGGGGCTGGTGGGATGAGGTCGTGGAGCTCTTGATTCAACAAAGCAAATAATTTTATATTGAAAATATACATTAAGTAGTTTTTTTATGATATCTAGACTCCCAAAGGCCTGTTTATAAAAAATCGCGCGCTCGTTTTCGTCCTAAATCATCATCCATTCCGCTACAAACTTGCAAAAGTGCTAATTCGTACACGAACTAGCTTCTTACTGCTCATCACAGCATCTATTTATTTCGCACGTGCCGTTTGATAAGATAGCATGCATTTTAACCCCGCGCACAAAATAGTTCGTGCCGTCGACTAGTTCAACCTTAAGCTTGGCATCCACCAGTTCAACGTCGCCGATGAGCCTCAGAAGGTGAAATGAGCTAGATTGTTAGAAATATACAACACAATCCTCTTTGACACTTATTTAATTTCAGTATTTCACAAACAAATACAATAGTCAACCTATACTATTCGTATCGCCTAATGAACAAGGTACATTCAGATGCGAAAGGAAAGTAAGGTCGCAATAACGTCCGTAAGGATATTCTCGCACTAGGGTTGTCACTTTAGTGCTTCCAGCCACCGCCCAGGCCTCCGAGACCTCCGATACCATAGCCGAGGCCTCCGTAGCCGATACCGAGGTCGCCGTGACCAAGACCGATACCACTGCCCAAGCCGATACCGCTGATATCACCGTGTCCCCAACCGATACCAGCGTCGCCGATACCGATACCGCCTAGGCCAGCTCCGAGGCCTAATCCTCCGAGTCCAACAATGCTGGACGCGTATCCTCCATGGGCGATGGGGGCAGCTACTACGGGTACAGCTGCAATTGGTGCCACGATTTGCTTGCTGACTACTGGAGCGGCAACCAACGTTTGCGGATGGGCGGCGGGCCCAACACGTTTGACAACAGCGTTGAATCCAGAGACGGAGTCCGCAGTGTAGTCCACCACTCGGAGGGTGCCGTCGGGTTCCGTGAGTGAGTACGAGCCCTTCACGACGCCTCCGTCGCGGGACTCGCTCTGAGCTTTATGGTCACCAGTTACGGGGTCGTTGACCGCGTAGTTGAAGCCGTAACGCGGGATTGACTGGGGAGCAAACATCACAATATGTCAATGAACTATAAGGCCAAACGTACTATAAAGGTGAACGCGCACTTAGCCGCACCGCACGCGCCGCAGTCATCGCATTTTATAAATCTTTATATGAAATCGTATGCAGCCTCGCGCACCTATCCGCGCCGCACGAGCCGCATTTCAGCAAAATGCTGTAGGTATACGGATTCCATCAGCGCGTGCGGATGACGTCATCAGACTCGGCGGGCGATGCGGGCGCCGCGGCAACATGATCCGTATCCGTATGAAAATATAGTTCAAGATGTACAGAAGTGGATACAATGCGTGCGGCGCGTTCATCGCGGATAACGCGGGGCCAAGAGAAAATGCGATGACTGCGGCGCGTGCGGCGCGGACAGGGTGCGCGTTCACCTTAAGTCGCCAACTGTAAAAAATTATGAAAAAGAATTGGACAGCCAATCGCTAGCTATATATCCTTTGGTGTGAATGCAGCTATTAAAATCCTTTTGTCTAGGACCTATAGCATACGGTTTCTGAATTGAGTATTTGTGGTTGAGAACTTACAAAACTTTAATTTCATGACAAAGTTAGACGAGTTCTCATCTTATTGCGTACCTAATGAATTCGGCAAGGCAAAGAGCAAAGAGTTTGAAAAATCCACATCGTGGCTTTCATCTCGCATGTGATTGGTCTTCTGCCCTTTGTCTTGCCGACTTCATTACGCAATAAGGCTGCAGGTGTTCGGTCTACTCACAATACTACCGGTAGCGACGGGCAGTGCCCCGATGCCAATCCCGGACGGAGCGGCCGTTGCTACACCGATCAAGCAAGCAATCTGAAAATGAATGCAAATATATGACTGAAGCAACTAGTGTCATGAATATTGAAGCTTACCTACCTATTGTAATTTATAACCATTGCTGTTACATTCTATCGCGAAATCAATCAAAACAACTTATTACACTGTCTGATTTTGTGTAACAGATAACAATCAAAAGGCTGTAAGTTTTTTGTGGGAGTTTACGAATTGGCACTGTTTTATTATAGGCGTTGATATTGAAACCGTCCTATCCCATTTTAGTTATTGTACGTTGATTGGGATGTAGTACCTAATTAATAAAAAATGTTCAGGAAGGGCACCTTCCCTTTTGAAGATTAAGAAAAACACCTAACAAAAAATGTTGTGCAGTCGGAGAATCAGGTGGACACTGCACAACATGATATTCATCTAGTTTACATCTTTTTAGGCAGTGGGGTTTTGATTTTAAATTATCTTTTTTTAGTTAACATTTATTTTACTACCAATTACTTTTAAACATATAAGTGGTATATTTTTTTGTAACACCTCTTAAAATCCTTCATTTTGATCCCCCACTCGATGGGTTTCGAAGGAAAAATAATTGGGACCCCCATATGACACCCAAAATCCGCCATGTTTGTTTCGTCACTTAACTAAAAATAGTTGGGCGGTCAAGACGTATCTAACGAAGTCTTAATTATATAAATCCGTCTAGCGGTTTGAAAGATATGAGGTAATACTGAATATTACATACATACAATAAACGCGCGATAAACATAACCCTTTCCTTGCAGTCGCGTAAAAAACACCTGAGCGGCCGCACTCTTGAATCTAACTCCCGTAGTAGATACCTGCACGGATCGAGCTGAGATTACTATTTGTCACATTTTACAACCGAGATTAGGGCCTAAGATGAGGAGGCAAGAACCTTCAAGTGCTTATTTCTTACCGCAATGAAACTGAACATGTTGAACAGGTAAATTCAGCGGGCCTGTGAACGTTATCCAAACTGTTTGTGCAGTAATAATGTAATACAAACATGCCGATCGTATTTATACGTGCATTGGCTCCTTATTTGTCAATTCCTTACAATCCTTCGTCGTTTCACGCTCATTGGTTATTCACGTTACGCACCTCCGAATATATTTTCATAACGTGTCCTAAAATCGGTGGTAGGTAATTTGTTAATTCGCAGCATTGGCATGGAGTATGGACTGAGTTTTCCCTATCCTGGTATATGAAGTGAACACGGACAGCAAAATTGTGAGTGAGAGTGATGAAGCGATCCGAAATCTGATGTCACCCAATTAGAATTGTTATTTCGCAATATAATCTTCGTCACTACCACTTATAGAATAGAGACAGTTATTGCCCGCACAGTCGCTTTGTCTCTTTCTACACTGGTAAATTTTGTGAGGGTACCTATCACTCTTGCTCAATCCATTCTCCATGTCTGTGGTACGAAGTCCACGTTCTCTGTAAAACGGCGTTATTGTTTCATCAGATGTCTAACCGATTATCAAGAAATTCAGGAATTATGTGAGCAATTTGTTGGTAGTTGCTCAATTAGCTTCTGCTTGATCCAATCATCCGTGAATGCGAACGGTCGATAACTTAATTTTTAAATAGCAATTTACTAAGTAAACCGTCTACTAACAAGAGGTCAGGGAAATTGCCTACGATTAGACTAATCGTACCTAATCAGAATAGGTAGGTAGGTAGGGGTAGGTGTAGGTAGGTTAGTTACATAACCCCCTCCGGAGGGTTCCCGTATTGTCGAGGCGGGGGAGGCTCAGTAACCGTGGCTTGGTCACCTACAGTTAAGCGAAGAGGAACCCGAGGAGGGGCTGCTCGTCAGGGCTTTTGGCGATAAGTCGACGAAGTAGCGGCCAACATCTAGGTTGCGGTGCTGCCTAGGCGACATCGATACTGAGGCGGGCCGCGATGTCAAATGGGTCTCCCATACCCACACGATATCGCGGGTGATCGTTTTAGGCCGTGGCGGGAGAGGACTGCCGGTATTGCGGTGCGCCGCCACTCTCGCTACCTTTCGCGGCCGTCTGATGGCGGACGCGGTGGGTTCGCAGAGGAGGAGACGTGTCGGTAAAGCGTTGGCCGCTCTCCTTATCCCCTGTGCGGCCGAAAAATGGTAGATAGCGGGACCATTGACCTTGACCCGTCACAAGGGTGCCATACACGGGGTCGTCTGGCACCCATGTGCTGGTTTGGTCCCTGGGGTGGTCCCGGCGCACAGTGTTTTCTGGTGCGCCGGTGATGGGAGTACTCCCCAGAGGAGGGTCCGGTGACTGACAGCTGCGGCGGATTCGCGTTGAGTGCTAACGCGTGCCCGTGTTCCCGCTATAAGCGGCTTAGGAGGACACCGTGGAGTTTAAGTGGGATACCCTCAGTTTCCCAGCTAAAAATTATCGAAGAATTAATGCGACAAATTGTCAAACACGCGTTATCTGCTGTGATTGGTTGAATAAATTTTCAACAGCCAATCACAGCAGATAACGCGTGTCCCACTAAGAGTCCCACATATCTGCGCTATCTCCCTGAGGTAGCGCAGTATGCATGAGCATTTATCCAAGCTAAAAAAAAGTAGTTATTTATTTATTTATTTAAACTTCATGCACAAAGGTACAATGGCGGACAACACCTTAGGCATTCTCTACCAGTCAACCATGGGTGGTGAAGAGATAACATGGCAGGTTATTTAAATAAGTTAAATGTTATAGTTAAATAAGGATTTTCATACAAAGGTAGGGTAGATGGTTTTGGTGGGTACACTAGAATAATCTTCTGTAACTCTCAAAAACACTTAGCATGCAGATCCAGATAGTCAAATACATAATTGATTCGAAATCGAATCCTCAACCCGTAGCGCTAAAGTCAGCCCTCACATCCACTGCACGAACCTTATTTGTAAGAATCTCCTCTATTGTACCTATGATTTATTCAGGTATTCAAGTTTACCCCCTAGCCCTAGGTAGCCTTTTATATTGTAATCAATATCATTACACAGTCATGGAACATGTCAAACCATGAAGATGTATGTCCACCCTTGCTGACTAATTACACCCACGGGGTATAATAGGGATTACCCTACAGGATCACTGGTTCGTGACTATACTAATATACTATACGTCCCGTATTACCAGTCCCAAATAGTTCTACTATAGTTTGAAGAAAAACTTTTAACGAAAAATCTAACCGACTTCCAAAACAAAACATTACAAAGCGAAAAATAACTTCCATTTCCGAAGTCGGTGTCTTTGGTACCTATTGCTTGCCGTGAAGTCGGTTTGATTTTTTGTTAAAAAGTTTTTTGGTTAGCTCTTTTTAGTTTTGGTGGGTACCTCCAATTACCATGAAACCCATTTATATCTAAATAACATCTCATGAGTTCATGACGATTCCAATAAGCCCAAACACGACTAGGATATATTATTTTATTTCGGAGTTCCAGTGCCTACCTAACGACTTCATCATCAGATCAGGGGGGTGACCACAAGCTCTTAGAGTAAGGTTATTTTGAGATCGAGTAAGGGACAGATGTATCTGACTTGTATACATCTGTCACTTACTCGATCTCAAAATAACCTTACTCTAAGAGCTTGTGGTTACCCCCCTGTTCGATGGTACCATTTTTATCAATCCCATTTATGTATGTATGTTTTTGCTTCATCATAGTCGCCTAACTATTACCCGCACCATACTTGTGGCATTTATGCAGTTATTATTGAGGAGTTCCAGTGGCCATCTGTGGTCTTCTACATCAGTTCCACTTCACCAAATGATACTTTCCGAGTGCAAATGCTTACCATATTGATGAAAATACCAAACTCGCTATATGGTTGCCATTGCATATTTGAGGAGTTCTCTCGATTTCCATTTGATCTTATCATCAGATCCCGACCGAGGACCAAGGAACCACCTTGGAAGTTCAGCCTTTCTAACAAAAGAAGAATTTTCCAAATCGGTCTTGGCGTCTTTGATTAATCGAGTAAAACACATTAAAAAAAGATGTCGACGAATTGAGAACCTTCTCCTTTTTTTTGAAGTCGAAACAAGCGCTATTTGCATGAAAAGCATTTGTTCACTATAAGATAAGCTGGCCATATATTTACCCGACTGCCGAAGGAGGGTAATGTGTTTATCAGTCTATGTATGTATGTATGTTTGTTCCTATATGGCGTTCTAGAGACCAAACGCGTTGGCCGATTTTGATGATTCTTACGTCAATCGATTTGTCTTAACCCTGCGAGTGTCACTGGCTACATTAAAATCGCAAAATAGAAAAATGGCGGCTTTTGGGCGCCTTATTGTGGAGGCCCAAATTTTCGTGTTCGGACGAAAAAAAAAATTGTGTGGGGTATCAAAATAAAGGTTTTTAAGAGCTGATTACAAAAATATATAACACTTGTATGTTTAAATGTAACTAATTCTAAGAACAAATAACTAAAAACATTACCCTCCTTCGGCAGTCGGGTAAAATAATAGTAAAAAAAATAATATGAAAAATAACAAAAAACCCGACTGCTTAAAAAGCCAACTAAAAAGACGTAAACAAGAAGAAAATCATGCTGTGCAGTCTGAGGATACATCTGGTTTTGATCAGCTAGCTCGAGCATATGTATCCTCCGACTGCACAGCATGATTTTCTTCTTTTTAAGTCTTTTTAGTTGGCTTTTTAAGCAGTCGGGTTTTTTTGTTAACTAAAAAAAAAAAAAGAACATAGATCCCCTCTATAGGTCTCTCATATAAGCTGTATCCCAGCAGTGGGAAAATTAAAAGGCTGATTATGCTTTATGCATAAATAGGCATACAAAGGTATTTCATAGTAGGTTCATAGTTGTAGGTAATCCCAATTCGTTTTCTGGTCAACGACGACCTTCACAATCTGCCGTAATTATGAACCTGAGAATAGAACCTCGAACTAGCTCTACTGACCTTGTAAGTAGGTATCTACCAAAACTTATCAACATGTTACAGAAACACACAAAGACCCAAGGTCACCTTATTTCATGTTATTCGGGTATTCGAGTTCGTCAGTTTTCAGTATTTCTTAAACGATTTTCCAAAAAGGAGGAGGTTCTATGTTCGACTTTATGATTGTTTTTTTTTTTTGTTGTGTATGTTCACACCGATTTCTCCGTCAATTGAGGACCGATTTTGAAAATTCTTTTTTCGTTTGAAATAGTATATTCCGTAATTGGTCCCATTTTAATTTGGTGATGCTCTGATGAAGAACTTTGGTGATAAACAACAGAACTCTTCAATAAATAACGGCAAATCTCTCGGGATTGCTGCAGTCGCATGCCTGTTTATTGTTTAAACCATCACTCCAGTACACTCTGAAGGGGAACGCAGTAGGTGTGTACAGTTCACCTTGAATACACTCTCATTTCACCGGTTATGTTCAAGTTTTATGATATTCGAGTAATCTATTTTGACATTATAGGTTTACCTTACTAAAGAACTTGCCTACTATGTACAAAAAAAAAATTAGAAATAAAAAACTTCCAAAAACCATAACGATCGAAAATTGGTACCTACGAAAATCACCGACTTCCAAAAAGAAAGTATTTTTTCACTTTGTACTGTTTTTATTTGGAAGTCGGTAGTTTTTTTTTAAATCTGTTTCTGTACCTAGCTAGTAAATCTAAGTTGCATATCGTATAGCGTCATGACTTGTACCAATCTGTGATAGCTTCATGTCAATCTCGATATGCCTGTTCCAATTCCCTGGCCACAGTTAATGAACATGTTACAGTTGCATGTTGCACTATCTGAGTTCTGAGATGTAACAGCTCTGATTGGTTATTATTCTGCTCGGTGACCTTCGTTTGAGGGTCCAGTTTGCCTCGTTTTGTCTATGATCTGTGAGACTACTAGTAGCTTAGATATGGGAGACTTCACACATGGTAAATACGTCATCCCCAAGCAGTTACTAACGCACAGTATCTAGTATTATGCCTATTTTAGAAATCATGCCTTGAAGGTTTTTGGTAAGAAAGCTTAGGTCAATATGTAGGTCTAGAAATATCGTAAGATTCAGTCAAATGTGTTTAATTCATTCTATAGTTCTTTTATGGAAGTATATGTAGATAGATACACATTTAGTATTGTTAAAAATATCCTCTGTTTCTTTGGTATCACAATTTTGAAGACGCTATTAGCGTTAGATAGGAAAAGCAAGCGAATTATATCTCGTGAATCATCATCTAACTGCCCTTGTCCCATGTTACTTGGGGTCGGCGCAACACGTTTTCATTTCTTCCATACCGTCGTGTCCCCCGTCACGCTATCACAGACTCTCTTTTCTTTCATATCACTCCTCACACAGTCCATCCGTCTTTTCTTTGGCTGCCTCCTCCCTCTCCATCCATCCATATTTATATTTATAACTATTTTAGTAACATGCGTTTCGTTCCTCCTCATCACATAATCATACCAGGACACACGGTTTCCTTACAACTTTTCTGTCACTGGCGCCACTTTCAAACTTGCTCTAATATACTCATTTTATCCATTCTCGTCACTCCGCACATCTAGCTCAGCATTCTCATATCTGCTACATGCAATCTCTTTTCATCCATCTTTTCCACAGCCCAGCATTCTGATCCATACAGTACGGCAGGTATAATCATTACATACCGGCTTTGTAAATTCTCCCCTTTAACTTGAGGGGCATCCGTGGGTCGCAAGTGGTTCCTGTGACCTGTCACCATTTCGTCCATCCCGAGTTGATTCGGTACGTTACGTCTTGGTCTACCTAGTCATCCCCTTGGACATCAAGCGACCCTAGGTACCGGAAGTCGGAGCAGATCGGTATCGGTTGGTTTTGGTTCTGCTCAATTTCAAGCCAACACTTTCCAGTTTGCGCCACCACACCTCCAATCTGCTCTGGACCTGTACGCCACTGTCGGCAACCAGCACAATGTCTTCGGCAAACAGCATACTTCAGGGTGCCTCTTCGTGTATATCCGACGTCAGAGCATCCATTATCATCAAGTAAGGACTGAGAGCCGACCCTTGGGGCCAGCCGACTGCCACACTGAAGCTGCCAGTAGTGCCCACTGTAGACCGGACTTGGGTACTGCATTGACTGTAAATCGCTCGGTTCAACTTTACATACTTCCGAGGACACCTTTCTTCTTAAGGGTCCACCACAAAAGCTCACGAGGCCATGTACAATTTTTATGTGCAACTGTGTATTTCTCTCACAACTGGCGGATTGCGAAAATGCTATCCGTTGTATCCCGACCAGGCATAAAACCGAATTGGTTCGGCGATATTTCACTCTCTTCTTTCAGGCGCCTTTCAATAATTTCTCCCAAGCTTTCATACTATGTGACATGAGTGTGAATTATATCTCGTGAATATTTAAAAAAACATGCTACAATGTATTAAATTCTCCATACATGTTTTACCAGATACCGTGTAAGTTGCGAAAATATCGTGATAGCACGTGCTTATCTTTATTTTCCAGAATATATTCATGGATTCATACACAGCCATGTCTTCACTCATTAGCGATATTAATTAAGACTGTTAAATATTTATAAACTTTATTACAAAAAGGCTTGAACATATTTACAACATTTTTAATGCCAATATGTATGTATGCACATTTGTGAATCTAATAAACTCGCCTATTTACATGAATGAATTTGCTGTTTAGGGTTCCATGCGAAAATTAAATTTATTGAAACTACATATTGAATCACCCGATCTGCTTACCCCGAGTTTCCCAGCTTAAAATTATCGGAGAATTAATGTGACAAATTGTCAAAGACGCGTTATCTGCTGTGATTGGTTGAATGAATTTTCAACAGCCAATCACAGCAGATAACGCGTGCTTGACAATTTGTCACATTAATTCTCCGATAATTTTGAGCTGGGAAACTGAGGGTTAGTCAATGATTTATACCGATTTCTAATAAAAGGAGGTTGTCGATTCGATACGTATGTATGTAATGTTGTTGGAATTGCACAATATTCATATATTATGAACTAAACACGTGTGCCAAATTTCATAAGTGTATGTATGTTTGTCCACGTATTTCTCCGAAACCAGTAATCGGATCGTGAATAATCGTGATCATTCTTTTTTATTGGATAAGGTAACTCTCATCTTAGGGTAGTTACGAGTTTCATCAAAATCGGTTCAGCATTTTTTATGATATGGAACATACAACCGAACTCCTTAACAACAAACAGCATGAATGTGTAAATTGAGTTATTATGGGTATTTGTCATTCCTTACTATAGAACTTGCTTCTTTTTTAGTGATGGTGTATCAAAACTAGGTGAATATTGTGCAATTCCAACAATATTACATACATACGTATCGAATTGATAACCTCCTTTTTATTGAAGTCGGTAAAAAAGGAGCTTTTTACCTCCGTATGGTCCGTATCCACACGTCGATATCAGTGCTATAAGATCTTAGATCCCAAGTAGGACATTTATAGATAATCCACGGTACCAACCTAATTATAGATAGAACTACATACTCTCTCTACTACTAATAATAATACAAAATGTCTATGTGAGTTAGGACTTACCTCGTTTCATATCCCTGTACAATAATTTTACGTACGGAACCTTCATTCCACAAGTTCAGTTCGCGATGATCGCAGTTTTTTACGTGAAACTCGTTCTTGTGTGAAAACGCGAATATGGTTTAAGGACAGGTCGGTTGAAGAAAGCAAAGATTTCACACACCACTCCCGGTAAAACGTAGTGATTAACTATGGAAAAAATTGGATCGAGTCGAGTTGTATGAAGAATCCTGTTTGGGCAACTCACCCTTTTATTTGCAGCAGTTTGTTAGAAAACCTTATTCAAAAAACAAAAAAAAACCCAGCTGCTTAAGAAGCGAGATAAAAAGACGTAAGTAGACGTAGTCGGAGGATACATATTCGCGAGCTGTCTGACCAAAACCCGATGTATCCTCTGACTGCACAGCATGATTTTTTCCTTGTTTACGACTTTTTAGTTCGCTTTTGAAGCAGTCGGGTTTTTTGAATTTTTGATTTAACTTTTTTTTTAAGGATTTATAATTAGGTGTAGTGTGATCAAGCCCTAGCTTTAATTCTAATTACAACAGTGACGAAAACACGCATCGTTACGATCTTAAATGTAATTTATCTAGGCGCGCATTGCAACTAATTCGGCCTCACTCGACCGGCTCATTACCCCTTTTCAGTTGGAACACTCTTTCCACTCAGACTTACACAAATTCACATTTGCAATCAGAGCCCGGAGAAAAGTTCCTCCTCCCCCCACGGCCCTCCCCCCCACGCCGCCTTTAATTAACAGAAAGTGGTTCATTAGAGCTTATTCATTAAAGCAAGGAGTAATTAGCGAACTCTAATGAATGCTGTAATAATGTAAGAGCGGCCGCGTCGGACTGCGGCCCGACTTCTAGATTAATCTAGAAGCTACGAATAATTTAGTAATGGCGTTAATTTATTACTGGACTGATTGCGGGTATTAACGGGATAGCGGACTTACTGTGCTTGTCTCTGAGCATGGGATTGTTTGTATGAAGTAAACTGGAGGATAGTGGAGTTATTTTGATTGCGGTATCTGCGTTTTACACCCGTCTGCCGAAGGAGGGTAATGTGTTTATCAGTCTATGTATGTATGTTTGTTTCTATGTGGCGTTCTAGAGACCAAACGCGTTGGTCGATTTTGATAATTCTTACGCCAATCGATTCTTCTTAACCCTGCGAGTGTCACTGGCTACATTAAAATTGTAAAATTTAAAAATAGTGGCTTTTGGTCGCCATATTGTGGGGGCCCAATTGATTTTTTTTTCAGTCGCCTTGTGTGAGGTAACAAAATAAAGGGTTTTTAAGGGTGATTTCAAAAATATACAACACTTATTATGTTTAAATGTACATAATTCGAAAAAAATGCTAACTAAAAAGTTATAAATCAAAAAAAAGTTAATTCAAAATTCAATAAACCCGACTGCTTAAAAAGCGACGTGAGCAAGAAGAAAATCATGTTGTGCAGTCGAAGGATACATCTAGTTATGGTCAGCCAGCTCGCGAATATGTTTCTTCCGACTGCACAGCATGATTTTCTTCTTGTTTACGTCTTTTTAGTTCGCTTCTTAATCAGTTGGGTTTTAGATTTTTTTATGGCTGTCTTGATGTTTTCTGTATCGTTATGAAAAGTAAGGACAACAAAGTCGAGTATTTAAAGGATTTAAGACTCAGCTCAAAGAGACAGGCGCGATTCGACACTACTAAGTACAAAAAGCGAAGACCACTCTTATTATGGCAATTGTTACCTATATACTGCTTCCGGTACCTAGGGTCCAATGGGGTGGCGAAGTAGACCGAGACGTAACGCACCGGATAAACTCAGGATGTGTAAAATGCTGCGACAGGTCACTGGAACAACTTGCGACCCACGGATTCCCCTCAAGTTAAAGGAAAAAATCTACAAGTTCATGATTAGACCTGCCGTTCTGTATTGATCAGAATGTTGGGCTGAGAAAAAGATGAATGAAAGGAGATTGCATGTAGCAGAGATGAGAATGATGAGATGGATGTGCGGCGTGACGAGAATGGATAAAGTGAGAAATAAGTATATTAAAGGAAGTTTGATAGTGGCACCAGTGACAGAAAAGTTGAAGGGAAACCGTTTATCCTGGTATGGTCATGTGATGAGGAAGGATGAAACGCATGTTACTAAAAGATTTATGAATATAAATGTGGATGGATGGAGAGGGAGGGGACGGCCAAAGAAAAGATGGATGGACTGTGTGAGGAGTGATGACATGAAAGAAAAGGTAGTCAGTGATAGCGTGACAGGGGATAGGACGGTTTGAAGAGGAAAAGGTGTTGCGACGACCCCAAGTAACATAGGACAAGGGCAGGAAGATGAAGATTCACAAGATATAATTCGCTTGCTTTTCTTGTCTAACGCTAATAGAGTCCTCAAAATTGTGATACCAAAGAAACATAGAATAGATTATAAATACTAAATGAGTATCTATCTACATATACGTCCATAAAAGAACTATGGAATGAATTAAACACATTTGACTGAATGTCCGGATATTTCTAGAACTACTTATTGAGCTAAGCTTCCTTACTTTGGGACAAGGGCAGGCAGATGTTACTTGCAAACTGCACGTTGGTCTAGTGTTTGCAAGCGCTACAGTTGCAGGCTGGGTTCGATTCCTGGGTTGGGTTAAATGTTTTTGGTTTTTCCATCTATAATTTCTCAGTAGCTGCCCGGACTCTGGACTTGTGTCCGTTGAAAATTCATTCAAACAATCACAGCAGATACCTAACGCGTGCTTGACAATTTAACACATTAATTCTGCGATAATTTATAGCTGAGAAACTCGGGGTAAGCGCATCAAAGTTCAGGAGTGACGTCACTATGTCAGTATAAACTGTACTAAAAGCGGGCGTGACGTCACACGGTATTTCAACGCATTATGTCGGCTTCACTTTATGTTTACGTGTCAAATGAAAAAATCATCATACACATCATCAGCCTATTAATGTTTCCACTGCTGGGACACAGGCCTCCTCTCTGTGAGAGGGGATGGGCCATAATCCACCACGCGGGCCCAGTGCGGATTGGTGGATGTCACATGTCTTCGAAGTTTTGGTTCTTGGACATGCCGGTTTCCTCACGATGTTTTCCTTCACCGTTTTGAGAGCAGTGGTGATGAATTAATTTACACAAAGTAAAGCGCCTGCCTGGGTTCGAACCCACGACCTACAACTTGTAAGTCGCGGCCGATACCACTGGGCCACCACTGCTCGTGTGAGTGCAATGAAAAATACGTGTTCAATATTTTTTATTAATCTGACACTAAATTAATTTTCAGTTGACATCCCTATTGTCGCATTGTCGAATCGCACCTGTCTGCAGAAGCCTATAACCTTAGAATGATTGTTGTTATTGTCTGAATACAAACATTGTGCTATTGAACTATCGATTATGGATTTTTATAAGAGCCTACAATAAATAATCCTTGATTTTATATTTTAATGAAAAAAAATGAGAAAACGCGTAGGTTGTAAGAGCCAATTATACATCAATTAAAATAAATCTGTTTGCGCAGCCTTGGTAAAAGGAACTTTTTTAGGGTTCTGTACCCAAAGGGTAAAACGGGACCGTATTACTAAGACTCCACTGTTTGTCTGTCTGTAACCAGGCTGTATCTCATGAACCGTGATAGCTAGACAGTTGAAATTTTCACACATTTAAGTGGGGCTCCCATACAACAAACGTAACTTTTTTGCCGTTTTTTGCGATAATGGTACGGAACCCTTCGTGCGCGAGTCCGACTCGCACTTTGCCGGTTTTTATTGTTTACACTGTTAACAGCTATCAGCTTATACCAATTAGGTAGTATTTACCATAGAAGTACTCGTAGAAGACGTTCTTCGAAAAGAACCTTAATATTAAAGGTTCTTCGCTTAATATTAAAGGTTCCTTAACAGACGCGACGTGACATTGGAAATTGCGATATGGTGTAATAATCGTGTAACAATTTCTATGAAAATGCGCGACCCGCTGTTGCATATTCGCGTCGCATCTGTCTGCGAGGACCCTAACTTGAAGAAAATATTTTCTTCGTTAAGAAACGTTTACAACTATTGTGTTGTGCATTTATTTACATGCACGGTGGGGTTGTAAAACTGGGTTTTTTAGGATTAGAAATGTAGGTGTCGAACTGGCGAGCGCGAGGTTGTAAGTTTGAATTCACTCATAACACATCAGCATTTAAAATAATTAGCATGACTATAAAATCATTAATATAATGTATAAAAAGTTTTATTGCAAATAGTGTAGCTTAGTGTAAATTTAACCTAAGGTTCGGTATTATGTAATTGGCTAGCACTAGCGTGGCGTTTGTATTGAAACTATATCGTTGCTGGTAAAAGCCTAAAAAATAACATTACAATATATTTTTAAGAAAGCAGGCCTATGTATGCGAATTACAATATTTAATTAAAAGTTTATCAAGCATAATTTGTCTCAACTTTCTGATATTCAAGGATACCTACTTACCTAATTATTATGAAATTACATATAGTAACCGAAATCAGCCTCAAAAGGTTCTATTCATATTCTAAGGGCTGGTATTAGCGTTTGGTAGTGCTACGAGCCCTGCTACGGCGTAGCACGTGCCTTGCTACGATCGCGTAGCCGCCTCTACAATGGAATGTTCATGGCCAAATTTTCAAATACAACTCGGCGACAGGAAGAAAGAAGAACCCCCGGTTTCTGAATTTAGAATATAAAGTTCAGTATCACTGTAGCCTGAAAACCTTTCATTCTCAATTCAGACACTAGTCCATAGAGAGAAACCATTTTAATATGCAACAATTATCTATCAGTCCAAAAACATTAAGATCAGGATCTTATTTTACTTCCGCACACATTTATTTAATCATTCATGGACACACACAGTATAATACATAAAGACAACACATCAAGACAAAAAAGTACAAGGGCACTGCTTATTTCTTAAGAAATTTCTGCCAGCAGACCCGCGAAAAGGAAAAATGAAAAAGAAATGTAGACAATAGTGTGTGAGAACAGGCAAATAAGAAAAGTGAACGTCTTAAACTAAGATATAAAAATTAGCGCACCTACACAAATAGTGTGATGGTGGACATATACAAATATAAATACATAATTGCAAAATATATACATACACATACATCAGCAACTCACAACATACATTCATTCGCGATTTCCATAAAGAAAACATTGGGCCGCGTCACTGGAGGGCCACGTTCATTAGTATTCCTCAAAATAAGATTCGCGTTGTTAGTAGGTTTTCTTATGATGTCGGAACATGTTACCCACGGCTGGCTGGACCACGAACACGCATAATGATGTATGCTAACATTATTAAAGTGTATCTATCATAATAAGCCTCGGCTGAAAGAAAATAAGGCACGGTTGGCAGAATCATTTTTGGGTTCTGAATTTAAATATAGTAAAAAAGAGTTTTTAGTCTGTATTATATTTTAGTGGTGGTTTTTTTTTTGTTGTGGCTTCGCACGTTTTGTGCATTTAGCCAGTGTCAAGTTTAGAAGTTCTAGTTTCTTTAGTTTTTGGTCCAATGTCCTAGTTAGGCCCCAGTAAAATGGCGGTAATTTTATTGGAAGCCTCCACGGAGTTTTGTCGCCAACATGAACAAACTCATCACGCTCGTTCACTAATATTATAATAACAAAACGCCACCATTTTTACACTATTAATATTTAATTAAACACAATTTTAGGAAAATAAAACAGAGAAGCAACATAGACGCCATCACGTTCCCGCCAAAACTCCTAGTGGTGGTTGATTGTCGGTGCCACTGAAAGTTGCAGTTTTTAACCCCCGCCGGAAAAAGAGGGGTGTTATAAGTTTCACGTGTGTTGTATCTGTGTGTCTGTCTGTGGCATCATAGCGCCTAAACGGATGAACCGATTTCGATTTAGTTTTTTTTGTTTGAAAGGTAATTTTGTCGAGAGTGTTTTTAGCTATGTTTGAATAAAATCGGTTCAGCCGTTCAAAAGTTATGGGCATTTTACTGTTTGAATCGGGGTGTTTTCGCAAGATAAATGTGTCGGGGGTTTTTTAAATTGTGAAGTTTTACTTGTAATACTTATGTCAAACAGGACCTGGAAACATGTTTAACTCGGCATTCTATCCATCTTCTTATATTTTCTTTCTGTAGGTAAATAAGATACACATGCGTTGTTAGTAGGTTTTCTCATGTCGGAACATGTTACTGATTATGGCTGGCTGGACTACGAACAGGCATAGTGATATACGCTGAAAGAAATTACGGTACAGTTGGCCGAAGAGTACAACCTGCCTCTCTGCTTAGCGTTTGTGGACTACGAGAAAGCGGCTAAAATTTCCATTATGGGCCGTTGATTTGGAAGTTCATATTTTTTTTATAGGTAGTACTCATAAATAGAAAGCTTTTTACAAATTTTCAAGACTCGGTTTTTTTTTTTTTTTGTATGTTTTTCGTGAGGTAAAAAAATGCGAATTGGTCCAAGAGCGAGCGAAGCGAGCTCGGGAACTTAAGGCACCCCGACACGGATAGGTTAGGTTCGAAGGAGATGACGGGAGCTGAAGTGAGCGAGCAAAGCGAGCGAACGCTGCTCCCGTCATCTCCTTCATGTTAGGTTACTTATGACCCTACAGACAGAAATAGGAGCCCCGCGCAGCGGGGCTCCGTCGACTTTGTTGCTTAAATAGTAATTTGAAATTTAACCATGGATATCTCCATAACCATGGGGTTCTGTGGGGTGGGGATGGTACAGTGAGGTAGCCCCTCTACCCCCCTTTCCCTTCCCCCCTCCACGCCACTTAAATCGATGCAGATTTATGGCAATTTTTATTTTAACCTGAAAACTTTAACCATGGATCTCTCCATAACCATAGGGCTCCGAGTAGTGGGGATGGTACTGGGGGATAGCCAAACCTCCCCCCCTCCCCTCTCCATCCTCCCCGCATCAAAAATCAACGGCCCATAATCGAAATTTTAGCCCCTATCCTTCTGCAGCGAGGTGTGAGGCAAAGAGACGATGACTGGACGATGTCTTCAAGGTTCTGGAATGGAGAGAGCTAAGTATCAACGTCAATGGCGAGTTCATCACTCACCTTTGGTTTAACGCAGGTATAGTGGTCATGGCTGAGACCATGGAGGACCTTAGTATAATGCTTGATGACCTCAGTAGGGCCGCCGAAAGAGGGGGCCTTAGGATGAACATGGACAAAACCTAGGTGATGTTGAATGCCCATGTTACACCCACACCTATCAAGGTCGGCTGGGCAGCGTTCGGGAAGATACGCGGTATTTTCTCGTCCAAATAAACCACAGTGTCTTAAGACAAAAGTCTATACCAGAGTGTGTTGCCAGTGATAACCTATGGCTCTGAGACGTAGTCACTCACAATGGGCCTCATCAGAAAGCTTACATGGCAGTCACCCAAAGGGCAATAGGGATAGGGCTATGCTCGAAGTTTCCTTTCGTGATCGAATCAGAAATGTAGAGATCCGCAAGAGAACCAGGGTTACCGACATAGTCCGAAGAATTGCCAAACTTAAGTGGCAGTGTGCAGAGTACATTGCTCGCAGAACGATGGCCGACGGTACAGAAAAGTTCTGGAGTGGCAACCGCGAACCGAAAGACGTTGAGTTGGAAGGCCTCCCACCAGGTGGACCAATGACCTGGTGAAGGTTGCGGGGATCTGCTGGATGCGAGAGGCACGGGACGGGTCAATGTGGCGACGGTTGGGAGAGGCCTATGTCCACCAGTCTTTCGGCTGATATGATGATGATGATCATGATGTTTTTTTTTATATCCTTTAGGCTCGCGCTTGACCACTATCTCTGATGGTAAGCGATGATGTGGTTGACGGTGAAACACGCTTGCCTAGAAATAACCTATTCACTCTTGACTTAAAGACACCCATCAGATTGTAGCTGTCGGGAAACGGGAATTCCACTCCTTAGCTGTACGCATAATAAAAGTGTTCCCAAAACGTTTTGTGCGTATGGGTGGGATGTCGCCGTACGTCTGGTAGTCCGATGATGAAACGGGTTAGGTGGAATTAGATCGTGCAATTCCATCGCACATTCCCTGAAATGTAACCGACAGGCTGGCAACTCGGCGACGATGTTTAAGACTCTGAAGCTTTGACTTGACCAGCGCCTCATCGCCGATGAGCCTCTTGGCCCGCTTTTCGATCGACTCTAGTGCATCAAGATGATGGCAGAATATGTTTTGGGTTCGGCTTTTAAAATAGTTAAGGAGAGTTTTTAGTCTTCATTATATTTTAGTGATGGCTGATTGTCATGAATGTCATGTTCAACGCGGAATCAACGCATCTTTTTATATTTACTTTCTTTAAGTAGTAAAATGTTTAGTATGAATTATTATTATTATTTATTATCTATTTCTGTTTGCAGGGTCTAAAGTAACCTAACATGAAGGAGATGACGGTCATCCCCTTCGAAAAAATCCTATGCGTGTCGGGGTGCCCTAAATCTGAGTCTCGCGCCGTACACTACGGAGCACGGTCGCGTTTTGTAGCTGCCGGTGACTCATGCGCTAAGGCAATGGCCTCGTCTACTGTGAAGTGTTCGAACTGTAATGTAGTGATTAACGAACTTTTAGCGTTTCTTGCGAACGTGCTTGATTACATGGACGAAGACAGCATACACCAGCAGGTGACGTCGTCTTTCAACGTGGAAAGCATTTCACAGGCAAAATGTTTGCTTTTCGAATCGGTTCCTAATGCAAGAAAAATGCCCGTGAGGCGTAAAGATGGGAAGAAGAGAATGTCTCGAGACCTGGATGACATAATTTGTCTCATGAAGGGAATGGATGCCGAGGTCTTCCCTGTGTTCGTGGCAAAGGACCTATATAAAGTGCCTAGTGTAGGTTTCGATCATATTGATTGCACTCGTTTGCTAAAAGATATAGCGAAACTACAGAATGAAGTCAGTTTGTTGCAAGAAAACGTTGTAACAAAGGAGATGCTAGATGCGTTTAAAAAGGACATGAAACACGCCTCTATTATTGTTGACAACTATCCATCTCAGGATCAATTTGTCAATAGAAGGAGAGGAGCGTGTCTGCAGGAGAGCTACTATGAATTATGCAGCGGCCCTGTTGGTTTGCAGTATGTTCCTATTAAAGCTAATAATGCTTCGTCATCGTCGTCGTCCGGAGCGAAACATCACTGACTGTCAACTGAAAGCGCGATTCTGGTTCTTAAGCACACTGTCCAATACTACACTGAACGGAAGACACCGGTATACGCCTGTTTTTTGGATCTCTCCAAGGCCTTCGATCTCGTTTCGTATGAAGTGCTTTGGAGAAAGATGGAGGACAGGGGTATGCCGGCGGAACTATTGAAAATATTTCAATACTGGTACTCGAATCAGACTAATTGTGTTAGGTGGTCAAACTGCCTCTCAGAGTCATACAGGTTGGAGTGCGGAGTGAGACAGGGGGGGTTGTCCTCTCCAAAGCTGTTTAACTTCTATGTAAATGACCTCCTAGTCGAGCTCAGCGGCATGCGTGTCGGTTGCCGTGTGGGGGGTGTTTGTGTGAACAACATCAGCTACGCGGATGATATGGTGTTGCTGGGCCCGACTGCGAGGTCAATCAGGGAAATGCTGAAAGTTTGTGAGAAATACGCCGCATCACATGGTCTTATATATAATGTAAGAAAAACCGAGTTCATGGTCTTTAGGGCCGCCGGCAAGTGCCCTGACACCATTCCTTCAATTACTTTGAACGGCGCTAATATAAAGCAGGTGACCAAGTTTAAGTATCTGGGCCATATACTTGTTGACGACCTTAAGGACGATGATGACGTGGAGAGGGAGCGCAGGGCGTTGGCGGTCCGCGGGAACATGTTGGCGCGCAGATTTTTTCGTTGTACCGATCAGGTCAAAATAACCTTGTTTAAAGCTTATTGTCAAGGCCTGTACACGGGCAGTCTGTGGTTCAGCTGTTCGCGGGGGGCGCTAAGTGCCTTGCGCGTCCAATATAATAATGTTTTCAGGATGATGTTGAAGCTCCCTCGTTTCTGTAGTGCCTCGGGGATGTTTGCCCAATCGGGTACAGATGGTTTCCATGCTATCATCAGGAAAAAGGTGGCATCGCTTGTGAGGAGGACTCGGGGGAGTGACAATAGCTTACTGAAAGTCGTAGCTGAGGACCAGACAGCTCCTGTGCTGAGGCATCTCATTCGGAATCATTGTCCGCATGAGATGCCTCGCAAGTATATGACTCACTAAGTTCTGTTGTTATTAAATTTGTTACTAATCCTAGTGTGTAAGTCGTAGTATCTAAGGTGTTTACTAACAAAAATGGTTCCTATGTTGTCCCAAATAAAAACAATATTTATTTTTTATTATTTTAAATTCCCGAGCTTGCTTCGCTCGCTCTTGGACTAATTAAAAACTGCGTGAAGTCAGTTTTGCAGCGATTCGTTTTTTTTTCTCTAAATTTTGTAACACAACGTATTGACTTTTTATGACACTATTTCAATTTTAAATTGAAAATGCTGCCAAGTGACCGGTTATATATTTGTGACCAAATAATATTCCGTAAAATGTTGTTTCGGTGTGGTGAAAATATGACAAATGATACTCGTAAAAGTTCAAAAGAGCCTTCGGCCAAAAGCAAAAAGTTATTTTATAAAACGGCGAAATGTAGTTCGTTAAAATAATACATATGCCACATGATACTTCGATGATCTGAAAATATGTCAAGTACCCATATAGCGTCTCGCATCCAGCGCCTTCCCGCAACCTTAACCACGGTATCGGTCAATGTGGCGACGCCTGGGAGAGGCCTATGTCCAGCAGTGGACGTCTTACGGCTGAAATGATGATAATGATGATGATCCATATAGCAAAAAAGACGTCGGTCAACAGTTTTCGGTAAAATAAAATTCGACCAAAAATAATTCGGAAAAGTGATCGGTTCCCGATTAAACAACTAGATTTTTTTCTAAGTCTTTATCCAACTAATAACAACTACATTCTGTTACTAGGTACTTCTGTTTTAAAACGTATGACAAGAAATGTTTTTAACTACACGAGTCATAAAAGTATGTAGTCTAATATTTTTTTAAGTCTAATAGTTTGTTATAGCTGATATTTTTTTTTTTTTATACTTTTCAAAAATACAAGCATCCAAAATACTCGTAAATAAACCCAAAAATTTAAAATAAAATTTTAACTTGTTGCGCACACCGTACATCGTTCAGATCTGCTCCAAGTGACCCTCTCTGACTTACATACGGCTAACAATTGCTGCGGGACCATCCCGAGCCGGACTCCAACATGTCCACTCTTGTTAATAGACAAATGAACTTTTATTATTTTAAATATTTATCCATTTGTTTGTTTCTCATGTTATGACGTTAGTACGATTTAATTGGAGTAGGAATACATGTATGAAAATTTTGTTTTCTTTTACTATTTCTAAATAACTATTAAGGGTTTGGGTTGGACATCGAATATCTTGCCTGATCTTATTAAATCTTTTTTTTTTCGGATTTGTAGAAGTCGCACGATATACTCCACACGCTTGGCAAATAAGAGCAAGGCCGAAAAAAGTGTTAACGTCTTCGAGTGTTCGCTATTTGAAATTTTGTGTGCAATTTTTTACAGGTGGCCAGTGTGTTTTGAAAGATCTTGATAGTACTAATGGATGATATTCTCATTCATGTGAACATCTTGGTTCAAAAAAAAAACCGTTTTTAAATGTATCACGGGTCACGGCACTACTCCTTCCTTTTTCAATGTTCTTTCGTAAAAGTCAGAGTTTCGGAGCAAATATTTTCATTTATTACGATCTCAGCTAATTAATTAATGGCTTCCGTTAATATCAGGACGTTACAAGTTTAAATTTCACACATCCTAATGAGTATTACAAGTAATACTAAAACCGCAAACTCACCAAACTAATCTCAAACTGAAAATATAAATTGAGGGCCATTGCGTGTTTCATAGCACGGCGAGGAGGCGAGTGGTTTCGGCCATTACTAACGTGAATATTGCAGGCAGCCTGGAGGCGACTCTATTGATTAGTCTCCTGTGTATGCCACCCATCATTCACTCATACAGCTCCGCACGTCACTCAGTTGCTGGCATTTTTCGCCGTTTCTAGCCAAAAGCCGAGGTAGCCGAGTCGAGGTAGCACAGAGTCCGGTACATATTTGATGGTGCGTCAGGAAGGAAGTCGCCGTGCGTAATTGGTCCTGCCGCCGGATAAATTCTAACAAAACCCCTGGGTTCACCGCGTCGGATGTGTCTTAATGAGATGTATTGAATATTTTTGTTGCCTTTTTTGAGTTGGTGAAATGAGTCGTTAGTTCATGATTGAGTGTAGTAGGAAGGCATAGGTCCATTTATTTTGGTGATTGTTTTTAACGGTCGTGGTTTGATTACCTCGTCATAATTATGTAATGACAAACTCATAAATAAAATAAAATAAACTAAACTGATAAGCTAACATAATTCCTAGGGTTTAGTTTATAATAATAATAAAAACAAATTACACAAAACAACTGGTCATGAAAATCAGCTCCCGTGGTAGGTAATGAGAACCTGTATTACAGGTCACCACAATTTCATCCACCTGCACCACATCCACCAGCAAATTAGAAACACCAAGCATAACACAAAATATATTATTTTGTACCCGTTCACAACGTTGTCCTTTTTAACCCAAAGATTGACTGGTAGAGAATGTCCTTGTGGCATTAAGTCCGCCTATGTTAAAAAAGCAAAAATGCATGAAGTTTAAATAAATAAATAAACACAAAATATATAATAAAAAAATAAAATAAAAAAAACAAAATACACCCAAAAAAAAAAAAATTAAATCAAAGACTAATTTAAATACAATTTAAATTCAAATTAAACTAAAATTAAATTAAAATTATATCAGAACAGAAAATAAAAACCAACGTAATTGAATTACAAATTAAATTCAAATTAAACTTAAATAAAATCTAAATTAAAATTAAATCAGAACAGAAAATAAAAACCAAACTGAAACACAACGGCACAAAAATAGTAAATGTGATATTAAGGTTACACTAGTCGAAAATTCTTCCATACAAACGTAGTCTAGAGAAATTACTCCACTGTTTGACGATGTGCGTTCAAAATAAAAAAATATATAAATTTGTCTCATCATTTCTAGTCCTGTATGGAAACAAAAATGTAAAAAAAATATATATTTGAAAGTTATGAGCGTCCAAAGTTCGATATTTCAACACAACGCATCTTTGGGCGGAAATAAATACCATAATAACAAGGAAAATTGCAAAACGGCCTCCATACAGGGATAGATTAGTAATTCAACAATGCAAATAATTTTATTTTGATAATATAAAGTAGTTTTTCCATGATATCTAGACTCCCAAAGGTCTGTTCATAAAATTTCGCGCGCTCGTTTTCGTCTTAAATCATCATCCATTTCGCTACAAATTTGCAAAAGTGCTAATTTGTACGAGAACTAGCTTCTTACTGCTCATCACAGCATCTATCTCTTTCGCACGTGTTGTCGGATGAGCCAGCATGCATTTTAACCCCGCGCACAAAATAGTTCGTGCCGTTGACTAGAGGCACCTTAAGGTGTGTGAGCGTGTAAGTGTTTGAGTGAGAGTGTATGAGTGTGATGTGTGAAAGGTGTGCCTGTGGGTGTAAATTGGCTAAGCCAGACCCTGTAAAAGGCCTTCTGTTGTCTATGATTGCTTGAGGAGCCAATCCTGAACAAGAATTCTAAGATTGTGTAGACATTGTCTTCAAAATCACAATATGCACAAAATAATTAGGAAACAAGCTTTCTTATCCTACCAATTTAAAGCTACGAACGACAAATGCATGCATCATTTATTTCCATACCAACTTCTGCGTCCGTCTCACATATCAAACGGGAAAACTTATTGCAAAATTAACTAGTTATCCGTCGGAAGTTATTTCGATCATATTTTTCTGTTGTGAAATACTTGCCGGCACAACAAGATAATCCAATTGTCAGACCAAACCCGTGGCCAACAGGCGTGAGGCGCTTTCGTCTGTGCACTCCATTGAGGACTTACTATCAGATCTCGAAGGGAAATCACGTAGAAAATATCGTGAGACTCAGGACTCGCTTTGTACAAAATCGTCTAAGGACCTATTTTTATCCGACTGCCGAAGGAGGGTAATGTGTTTATCCTGCGAGAGTCACTGGCTACATTAAAATTGGAAAATAAAAAAATGCCGGAGTTTGGGCGCCATATTGTGGTTCACCAAATTTTTTTTTCTTTCCATGCCATCATGTGGGGTATCAAAATAAAGGGTTTTAAGAGGTGATTTCAAAAATATATGATACTAACTAATTCTAAAAAGAAATTATAAATAAAAAAAGTTAATTTTAAAACAAAAAACCTGACTGCTTAAAAAGCGAACTAAAAAGACGTAAACAAGAAGAAAATCATGCTGTGCAGTCAGAGGATACATCTACACAGCATATTTTTTTTTTAATTACGTCTTTTTAGTTCGCGTTTTAAGTAGTCGGGTTTTTTTGGTTTTAATTAACTTTTTTTATTATACCAAAGTTTTGCACGTTTCTTTTTATAATCTTTAGGCTCGCGTTTGACCACTACCTCACCTGATGGTAAGCGATGATGTGATCGACGGTGAAGCACGCTAGCCTAGAAGTAAACTATTCACTCTTGACTTTAAGACCCAAAGTGGTAGCTATCTGGGAACAAAGACTCCGGAAGGGAATTCCTCTCATACCTACTACTATTCCCATCTTGCTCCTATTTTCAGGCTAAACTAGATTTTGAAAAATAGGTACTCAACCTCTTTATCCAGAATTTGAAGGTAAGAAATGGAAATGGGAATTTTAATAATATTAAGAGAAATGCGAAAGTAGCTCTGTCTGTCTGTCTATTTATTTCGTGTTCACGCCTAAACCGCGGCAGCAATTTTGATGAATTTTGGTATAGAGATAGATTGGACCATGATCAGCTGATGAATGATTACTTTGCATGATCCATGTTATTCCTCACATCTTCTCATCTCTCTGGTGCATTTAGTAGTTGATTAAAATATTAATTAAACTACTTGTTCCATTCTTCGAAACGCAATACAAGATTCTGCTCGTTAGTTATTAATTTCTTAGAAGTCAGAAGATTTATCCATAATTAGTTAATAAAGATTAGCAGGAACTTAGAACTGAAAAACCGGCCAAGTGCGAGTCGGACTCGCGAACCGAGGGTTCCGTACAAACAGTTACGTTCACAAAAACAATTGGGTATCATTCCTGAAGTTTTCAAACTTCTTAAAGGTTATCCTGTAATCTTTAAGTAAAGAACTATTTTCTGTATTTATTTTCAAAATTTTATGCCCAGTAGTTTCGGATATAATGAGGGCAGGGGATGGGTAATTTTCGCTTATTTTCTTAAATAACTTAAAAAAATATATTGAGATTTTCGCAACAAGCCCTTTCATTTGATATGGACACACGATGTAATCTACAATTTTTTTATTTTTTTTTAATTTACCCCCCAAAAGTGGCGACAACGTAAATAAATGAATTTTTAAACACGGACCCCGTGTTTAAAAATTCATTTATTTACGTTGCAAGTCCGTCTTTGGGTCACCGAGTAACATATGTGTAGGTATCAAATTTCAACTCAATTGGTAGTACAGGGGCACCACACTCGCACCGAGTGTTAGACGAATCAATAATCCTCCATTTCGCCAAATTATATTTGCAGCGGCCCACCTGGGTACGTAGCCGCTTGCTGCTACCGCTTGTACTTTGTCCCACTTGCTGTAGTGTCCTGGCTGTCCATTCACTTGCACCCTGGAAGACCTGTACAGTGCTTCTGACGCTGCAATAAGCGTGGCCGAATACTGGGCCCAGACAATGTAATTAAATGTGCCATCGAATCGAAAAGAAGAAGAAGAACTCAATTGGTCCAGTAGTTTAGCAGCAAATTGGCTTTGACATAGGTACGGACAAACAGACAGACAACGAAGTTATCCTATAACGGTTCCGTTTCATCCTTTTGAGGTACGGAACCCTACAAGGTTAAGATTATCGAATGTGTGACATTTCTTCTTCTTTTAATTTGTGCGTCAATTCTGGCGGAATAAATTATTTTTCTTTCTTTTTCTGTCCTGCAAAGCGGTTGACAATCTAGTAAGGTAATTGTTACTGTAGAATCAGTGGTTTAGAGTATAGGGGGGGAGGTGGTGTAGAGTGAGGGGGGGAGGAGCTTCTTAAGATTAAGAGGAAGAAGTCCACCTGCTGGTCCGAGTCATGTTGAGCACAAATATCTAAGGTAGGTTTGGAAGTCGTACTTTTTGTTGAAAGTATTAGATGCAAGTGGAAGAAGTGAAGATGAAGATGTGGTCACAACCCAGTATAGGCACAGTAGGTATAGGAAAACCGACAAAATGAGGGCAATGAAGATATCATCATCATCATCATCATCCACAGCCCGACTTCGCCCACTGCTCAGCATAGGCTTCTCTCTTCTTGTACCAATCACCACGTTCCCGTGCCAACCTCATCCAGGTTCTACCCGAAGATATCATGGGCATACCTAAATGTCAAAGTTTTATCAAAGTCATCAATTGCAATGTCTGAAACCGTGGTAAGGGTACAGAATTCGGCCGCTATGATATAGATGTTTGGGCTCAGATTACAGGCTGATACGAGCCCGATGGGTTTCATGCGGACCCATTGAACGGAAGACTCGATGTAACGTGAACGCGTCGAGATTCGTCACATAATACCCCAAAAGGATAAATAACCAAAGAGTTTTCACAATATAAAAATATATTGTCACAAGCGAGGCGTTTCTTGCGTAAAGAGGCAGGTTTTCTTGCATTTAAGTCTCCTGTGAAAGATACCTCATGTTTTGTTGTCTGATGAGAAAACGATGGGTATTGTGATTTGCTGTTTCTCAATGTCCTTTTATGTCCGTTAATTTATTTTATGGTTTCCTTTAAACATACAAATTGGCTCCTTGGTTACAAAACCCATTGGTTTTGCCAAGTTATACGTAGGATAGTATATTGTGCTTGTGTTTATTTTACATTTTAAATTAGTATAATCAGGTTAATTAAGAGGGGACTCTAGTGAGACTTTCTCCATACAAACACATTCTGCTGTTTTCTTCGTGGATAATGCCTCTAGAGCAATGATTTTTTTACATAAAATCTAGGTCTAATTAATACGTGCCTGTATCATTTCCTTTTTTCCAAAACATAATCACAAAAAGAAATATGACAATCCAAAAATCCGAAAAACATGGCCGTTTTTACCGCCATGTTCAGAAGACTTTCAGACAAAATTTATAAGTTTTTAACAAAAAAGGAAAAATGATAGGAGCATAGATATACTTTTCCTCTAAATTTTTCAGATCAGACCAGTTTTCATGAAGAAAACAGCAGAATACGAAACGTCTTTTAGTCAAAGTTTTTGTAGGTAAAATCAGCCTGAGCTGCAGTTGTCCCTTTCGCACTTTACGGGGTAAGGTTGGAGGTGACGCGACGGCAATAGTTTCTTCAAATACCTATTTTTCAAATTCCTGTTGACTAGAGTCCGCTCTTAAGAGTAGTTACGTGATTTGCTAAAGCTTGATGGTCAGTATATACTCTACCTTAAGATTGAGCATCCTTGCTTTTAATTAAAAATACTAATCTTGGTTTTAAGATTTATTTTTTGGTTGTTAGCAAGATATTTACATTATTATACCCTGCTTTGTCCACAAATGGCTAAGTTAATGCTGATTTTTCTTACCCTCTGCATAAAGGAAATGAAATCGAAATATTTTTGAATACTAATTAAGCATCTCGTCCTCTCATTGTGTCATGGCGCCATCAAAAAAGGCTTCGGTTAGCCTTGTTTACATAATCGTTCAATTTGCAATGTTAAACAATTTCGAGCAGATGTTTTCTTGCTTTTCAATCCAACGGAATGTTTGTGACTGCTTGTTTTTTTTTACTTCGGAACAATAAGATCTGTGAGGGTTAAACTTAAATTTAATTTAAATTAAATGCTTTGTGATTTTTGGCCCATATTGTAAAACATTTATTTAGGAGTTTTTTTTGACTTTTTATTCTCGTGTCTATTTTTTTCAATATGAAAGCTTGTCTATAACTAACCCATTATATGTTCAGTTTATTAAAAACTACCTAGTCAGGTAAAGATCAAGAAGGAAAAGTTTCCCTTTACCTTACTTCCAGGAAAATCTACTTTCCTTGCATTCGTCGCATTTCTCAATGCCTGGAACTAGTGCTCTGCATGTCCGTAACTACCGCCGCACCACCAACGCCGATCGCTTCCATATTTGGTAAATAATTAGTACTCAACTGTTATAAATTATTACTCGAACAATAAAATTGTTACTTAAGCAGGTTTCGGTAGTCACGCTCCCTTCAGCAAGACCACCATGAGTGCCGTATTGTTACTGCAGTAACAATATGTTCCTATTAATGTAAGTAAACAAGGATTACTTTTTAGGGTTCCGTAGTCAACATGGAACCATTATAGTTTCGCCATGTCCGTTTGTCCGTCCGCAGCTTAGCTCCGAGACTCTTAGTACTAGAAAGTGGTAAAGTAAAGTGGGGTTGACTTTTTCTCGTCTATCCCATGGTGTGATGGGGTATCGTTGCATAGGTCATTCAAAAATATTACGGGTATGTGATAATCATTTTTCGATTCAGGGATCCGTTTGCGTAAAATTAAGGTTTAAATGGCGAATTTTTGTTAGAGTCAAGTGTGCCACCCCTACCAGCTAAATGGTTGCTTTTGGATATGTGAAAAAAATCACGGCAGTAGTATATATAACGAAATTAAAAGGAAAACTATCACAGCTAAGTAGGGTTTACAAGTTTACGAGTAATAGTCGACCAACTTATAAAATGTACTTGGAAAATTAAAAGTTTGTTGTTGTTGTGTGTGTTTGTTTGTGTTGTGTGTGTTTGTTTGTGTTGCAGGGATGTTGCGGCAGCAGATTTTTTCACATCCGTGGATGCGGCTCTTAAGGTTGCACTTGTCGGTCATTCTTCCATACAAACGTAGTCTGGGGATTACTCCATTGTTTGACGACATACGTTCAAAATAAAAAATATATATCAATTTGTCTCATCATTAGCTAGCCCTGTATGGAAACAAAAAAGTAAAAATATAAATAATGAAGAAGAAGAAGAAGAAGTTATGAGCGTCGAAAGTTCCATATTTCAACACTAATTTTAACGCTTCTTTGGGCGGAAATAAATACCATAAGAAGAAGGAAAATTCCAAAACAGCCACCATACATGGATAGATAGTTCAACAATGCAAATAATTTTATTTTGAAAATATACATTGTCGTTTTTCACTCCCAAAGGTCTGTTTATAAAATTTCGCGCGCTCGTTTTCGTCGTAAATCATTATCCATTTCGCTACAAATTTGCAAAAGTGCTAATTCATACGCGAACTAGCTTCTTACTGCTCATCACAGCATCTATCTCTATCGCACGTGTTATCGGATGAGATAGCATGCATTTTAACCCCGCGCACAAAATATTTCGTGCCGTCGACTAGGGCAACCTTAAGATATTTTTTAGGAAACTGTAAGGGTAGTGAAATAAAATAATAAGATAGTGATTTTTTAATTGCAAAAAAGACATGAAAGTAGGATTAATGCAGTAGAAATGCGCTCCTTGCGGAGTATGTGTGGTGTAACTTTAACTGATAGATTGAGGAATGAGGTAATAAGACAACGTTGTGGTTTAAAAGAAGATGTAGTGACTAAAATTGAAAAGGGTATGTTAAGATGGTTTGGCCATGTTGAGAAGATGAATGAAAGTCGACTAACGAAAGGTATTTACAAGGCAGACGTTAATGGAAACGCCGGGAGGGGACGCCCTAGAAAGACATACATAGACCTTATAGGTGATGTTATTCAGAAAGGCCAAGTGCGCAGTAACCGGCGTGTGTGTATGACTAGATGTATGAATGTGTGTGAAGCAAAAGAAGTATATAAGGATCGTAGCAGGTGGCGTTCTGTAGTTTCTGCCTACCCCCATGGGAAAAAGGCGTGAGTTTATGTATGTAAACTAATACGTAAAGTTAAAAATTGGCGCATTATATTTAATAAAAAGTAACATTACCGCCTTTTCGGGTAAACCCTCGCTACTGTACAATTGTTCGGTAGTAGGAATATTGGCTTGTGGTTTTGATAAAAATCTGTGTGCTATTGATGATAAAAGTTTCAATAACAAACGCGTCGGATCTTGACACAGAACGTAAGCACGTGTGTACGGCACACACCATTCGCCGGCCCTGCCTATTTTCTTTCTTGTAGCGACCTGAGCAACATCCGCGATGCGAATGCGGATGTCCAATTCGATGAGGATGCGGTTATTCGCAACAACCCTGAGTATGAAGACAACAGTTTTCGAACGGCAAAGTAAATTTTATGCCTTCGATAGAGCAATGTTCGGTGCTTTCATTGTTTATGAACGTTACCTATTTAGTTTGGTGAATGTAGCTGTTTATACGAAACCCTCTGTACGCGAGTCAGACTCGCACTTGCCCGGTTTTCGGCGATCATGGTGGTCAAAGCGCATGGGGCTTTCGAAAAGTTACGGATTGACTCTCAAACATTATGTACATTTGACTGGCTGATAGAATCTGAATATCAATTTGTTTAGCCTGCCAGCCTCATTTACTTTTCAAACAGTTTCTTTTCTACTTAATTGATACCCATCTTATTTAAATACTGACTCCTATAATCATAAGTATGATAGTTTGTACTTATCCTTCCTTCTCCTTCTCTGAGTTTCAGCTTCAGGCTGTGGGTTCCTTTTGAGATTCATGAATCTTTTCAGGTGTCTAATTCATAGCTCTCGTTCTCTCGGTGTCTATCGGTCTTTGAGACTTACATTGTATAAGTATGTAAGCCTTAAGAGCAGCTTTAAGGCTGTTATTAGGGCTCTTTCAATTTAGAAATTTGGTGGGGGACAGCTGCCAGTCTCAACAGCCTAAAAAATAGTTGCGTTAGCGGTGCGTTTGTTGGTGTGTACCAACAACAAACGCTGGCACCGCTACGGCATCGCATCAGTCCCGCACGAAACATCTAAATTGAAAGAGGCTTACAGTCTGCGATCACTATAACTACTGTAAGTCATGAGTAGAAATTAATGTCTAATTTCTTTAAGTTAATCATTTGGTAGGTAGGTTTAATATTACTAATATTTTTGGACAGGGATATTGGGAATGAAAACAACGTAAATAATTTACAAAATTTTATTTTCTCCTCCTGTCACCGGCTCTCTTAGGCTAGGTATGTATGTTCTTTCTTTGTGTACTGGTAACACCATTACTGTCTTTCTAGCAAACCACCACAGGCTTCAGGCTTGAATCGACAGGTTTCGGTAATCTCCGTCATTAATCGGCAATCGTCGTGTTTTCGCTTAGAGCTTGTGGTGCGTTAGCGCAGCGCTACGCAGACATTGCGTTAACACAGACGCTTTTTAACGTTTTTATTTATCTACAAACTGAAGCCCAAAACCTGTGGCGTTTTCCGTAAATTAAACATATTGTTAGATGGCAAGATTCGCTAAACGCTAACATTATATTGTATGCCGGCCACCATCACTGTCAGTTACAATATCTAACCACATATAGTTTCATTCAAGTTCTAATGAATTCGAATAAAAGAAAACGACGAATTTACTAATGCCATGCAATATAAAGAATGAGTAGACTATCTGAATGAATATTGAACGTACACTATTGAACAGATATTTATATTATATGGAGTTGTATTAGTCAGCGAGGTAAACCAATGGGAAATTGACAGCAAATAACAAAAGAGGAGTTTTTTTTTCAATAGTATATTTTATTCAGGTATAAGTATAAGGTAGTAAGTATAAGGTCTAAGAAAAACCTCTAGTGCTTGAACATTTAGGTAGAAGCTTGTAATAGGTAGATGTTGGAGTTGATAAAAAAAAATATCGGCTTGTTTTTTTGCTGTCCCCATTTCCATTGGTTCATTCCTTCAACTCAAGATGCAACGACTTACTAATAGGTACACATATAAAGGAATGTTAGCGTTTAAGGTTACATATATACATTTACTGTATACATTTAAAATTGATTCGAACAACTGGTAAAACGTAGATCAATATATACAGAGACCGTTAGTAACGTTGAATTTAAACTTCAAAGATGTTGGCATCAAAATTATTGCTATACGAAGTTTTGCGCCCAAACTTTTAGCGGCGAAACACATTAGGCAATTTTTGTTGAGGAAAGTGTTCCGATTCGTAATCGAAAAGCAATGTGGTAATGGCATTTACGAGGCATCATATCATTCTGTCAAAGATAGTAACTGTCAAAATAATGACAATTATACTTCTTATAAGATAGCTTGATATCTGCGACATATGTCAAACTGACGTATACGTTATTGTTAGCCTGTCAAGCGCTATTGTTACTGACAGCTGTCGCAGAGATCTTTTATGAAGTATAGTACTACCGAAAAGTCACGCGGTCAATCCCAAACATTATCGACTTTGACAGTTTTTACCGCTGATATAATGTCACTTCGCCTAGAATATAACTTTACCATACGTAAAACAAAAAAAAATGCTTTCGTCTTGTGAATCGAACTTTCAACAATAAAAAATTGCCTAGCAGGCCCTCGCGCTTAGGTACAAGATGTGTCTACTTATATCTATGATGTTTATACTAATATTTACAATATAAACGTATAATAACGAGTTATTTGATTTACAGCTCGTTAACAAAGAAATAACAAAAGACAAGATAACTATTTACACAGCAAGGTTGCGAATCACAGGGATGCGTGCGCAAGAAACTCAGCTATTGCGTTATCATAGCGGTACTTAAAATTATTGTAAAAAGTACAATCTCTGGCAAGATTCGACAATGTTTCACACAGCAGATTAGGTTTATGGCTGCTAACTAGTATAATGCAAGGTAGGGCGACTTTCAGGAGCCTTGTCAGTAATTTCCAGAAATGGTACATCTTTCTTGCAAGGTATTTTAGCTTATTAGATCATGGGCGTATCCAGCATTTGCTAAAGGTTGGGCCAAAAGTAAGGGTACTCAAAAAATCAAAGAAACTTTTGAGGAGGACTTAACCTGGACCCA
The DNA here is from genome assembly GCA_949775005.1 of Orthosia gothica. NCBI lineage: Eukaryota > Metazoa > Arthropoda > Insecta > Lepidoptera > Noctuidae > Orthosia > Orthosia gothica. The sequence continues at coordinate 5,776,907 of OX459062.1, read as the reverse complement.
GGATGGTAAAATCAACTAGAGCCCCTAATGGAACCTGTTTGCAGGCAGCAAAAATATGTCAAATGAATGGGTGAACTTAGGAGCTCGAAAATTTTGGCAGATTTTTCTCTTCAACAGATTTTTTTTTGTTTTGATTAAGGGTGAATGGTGGGGCAGGTTGCAGCATCTGCCCCACCCTGGGTACGCCCATGCATTAGATGTGGAAGGTTTAACAGTTAGTGGAGACCGAAGAAAAGATGGATTGATTGTATAAAAGATGATTTAGGTCTAGAAAATGGGTTAATCGTCTTCTTAGTAGTTGACGATTAACAGGAAAGAAAGTATGGTAGAAAAAGTCTTGGTTACACCGATCCTAAATTAATTCGGATAACGGAAAAGAGTAATTCGGCTTACTGGAAAGTACCCCTGACTATCGCTGAGTTTTAAGATAAGCTCTTGAAATCACTTTTCCACATTTATTCTTGCATCATCTATTATTATAAATTACATGGTTCTTGTGGTAATGATTCAATTCAAATATTGATCGGTCATTTTATTTAAATCAATTATTATTGTTGTTAAAATGCATATTTCTTTGTTGTTTCGATACTGATATGGAAACCGCGTAAGCATTACAACAGTATTCACAAGATTACGCGGCTCCATTCATTTTGTTCGATGAATCGATGTCATATAAATTAAAAACGTAATAAATCAAAAAGGTGCTTCAAAAACAATAGTTTTTTTTTTGTTAACATTAAGATATGCTTGATCTTTCAAAATCCACAATTCATTATCACTTTAATTAAAAATAGAAACAACACGCTTGTGTTTAACACATCTCGTTCTGTTCAACTCTTAAGTATCAGTAATTTAATGGAAATTTACATATAGCAAGTTAAAGTTACATAAATTGCCATTTTCACAACCGAAATTAAATATGTAGTAGGTACTAACGTATAACTTAACAGTTCACTGACAACGGAAAAATTGTTACTGACGGCCAGCATACGAGCTGTCAGTAATAATTTTGTCTATGTCGCAAGTTCAATAAATCGTCTGTGGCACAACACTGTCACTCGTCACTCAGTCTCGCCCTCGCTGGCCGGAGACGGTAGGTGACGCTTGAGGGATGATGACGGTTTGCTCAGGTCGAGTGCCGGCTCGTGCATTGCGTTGGGAGCGGGCGCCGGTAATGGTGGCAAGCTCAGCAGGCTCGGCGGCCGGATGTACGGCGGCAGCATGCTCGACGGTCCTTCCGAAGCGGGACATGCCATCGCCGGCGGCGTCCAGCACGCCGCGCCCGCACTCTCCGGAGCCATGGCCGCCGCGCTCAAGTACGAACACGACATCATCTGAAACAATCACAATTTCCCTTTAAAACATCTCAGAACATAACCTTGAGCGAAATTAGGTTGATTGTGCGTGTAATCTCCGAGAGAGATTGGAGTAAAAACAGGGCTTACATAAATAATGAAATATGTAGTATTATGAGATGAGAGCCTAAAGAATTCGTGGATGGAGGGGGTTCTGTAATCACGCTAATGGCCAATGCGCAGCATCGCCCGCGGCCCCCGCCCTCCCCGTGCTCCGCTTCAAGGAGGCTTTCATGCTAATGCAGATTGGGCGCAGGAGCAGTTCAGCAGTAAATCGCGTCACATGTCGGACACCTTGTAACTTTACCGGGAAGTTTGATCATAGATATTACGTCGGGAAATTACTCTCCCAAGAATCTGATTAGTTTAGTGTAACGCGCAACATGTTAGAGCTTTGAAATCTGAAATGGCGGTAATAAAAATTTCTATCGACACATATGTTGCATTTATTTTCTCACGTCTGGCAATATATCTTAAAGTAATTGTAAGTAAAGGATTTAGTGGATATATATCACGCGCGGGTGCAGGTCGCTTGCTTCCATTTTTCACACATAGCGTTGTGAAATTGATTACCAACACAATGCACGCGGCGTCCGAACAACCCTTGCTCTTGTTCTAACAACTTGCTTCAATAGCACGTGTAGTAAGTAGCAATATTGACAGTATTAATATAATGGTAAATTGATTTGTAGCTCGGTCTATAGGCATGTATTGTTATAATAGTTTCATAGTTAATACCGCGTACAAAAGCCTCTACACAATTGGCATAGTGGCGGGAACAGCTGCTCGCGTACACGGAGTGTTCTAACAATGATAATGTAGCTTTAATATTTATTGCACTTGATCAACTCTGCGCAAGTCCTGCACAACTGCCTCCAAACAAGCGCTCGCTCAAAAAAGTCGAATTTTAATGCATAAATTAAATTTATCCAAAAGCAACAATCTACTCACGTCAAGTCTTTAAACAAGCAGAACTTAATTAACTTGACGCCATTGTACCCAAGAACGTAAAGTGCATAATTAAACCCTTCACGTAAACGCTTTGGTTAATATGTTTAAGCGTCGGTATTGCTTTAGGAGACCTAAACTCTCCTATGAGAATAAACAGGGTCTGAGGCGGCGGCGGGCGCTCGGGCCGAGCCTCGCCGCACAAATGAATTAGTGGTGTGTTGTGACCCCCCGCAGCATGGCCTGCGCTGGCCCACACTGGCGGCCACGCAGGGCCATGTTGCGATTAAAATATAATTAGGCGCTCGGCAATTGTTTCGCCATCGAGCCAGGTGGTACGGCTCAGGGGGCTAGGTAAATTAAATAGCCGTATAGGGTTTCCAATTACGTGCGCCCGGTGGCCGCGGAAAACACGCTTATTGCCTAATAATGGCTCGGGGGGAACGTTATGAGGATCTTGTGGAGCTGATTAATTATTACGTGTTCGTGTTAAAAATCGAGGATACCTGGTGCGGTGATAGGGGGCGATTGTAACGCGATATTAATTGCTATCAAGACGAGGTGACTAATAAATCAAGTTCACCTACCGTTGGTACTTTCAGCATTAATGAATTCAAACGGCCCGCGATAATTGCGTACCTAATTACGGGCGGACGGAGCTGTCTCATTTATCACTGTCGGATTATGAATTAGGAATGGCGTTAATTTAACATGCATAATATTTGTGGAGGCGATGTAGTGGCGTGTTATGGCGGGCACTTGTGCCTCGGTGTTGCTAGTGCCAATTAGTTTTCACGGTACACATATCAGTTATATGAACGTCCTGCTGATGTCCTGTCGTATGTCTTGGCGCAGATACCCCTGAGTAGCTGATTTTAAAATGAGAATCACGTCTAAGCGGCTAGGAATAATTTTATGGAAAAAATATATGTTACATTAGACCATTTTCTTAATAATTTGATCTAAGAAAATTTTGAGATTTATTCGTAAAACATAGTGTAATTAATTTTTAAAGTAATGTCTAAAACGGACAAAAACACGACAATCGCACCAAAACCGCTGGACGTTTTTTTATCGATACCATCTCAAAGACATTTAATTATCTACATTTTGATCTGAGGCTTTTTTTTAAAGTCATAGAATAATAAGGAAAGTACAAAAAGCTACAAAATTTTGGGTCGCACGGGTGTGAAACAAGGACGCGTTTTATTCCTTCAAGGTCGTTGGCGTTAGTCGTCGTCTTTAAGTAAGCATCATTGGTTGAAGTTTAATTTATTAAACATGTCTAAGTTTAAATATGTTAAAATATGCAGAAATGAAAATGCTGAGGTGGTCTGGAGGAGTAACGAGAATCGATAGGGTCCGCAACGAATAAATCCGAGGTAGTTTAAGGGTGGCTCCAATACAGGACAAGTTGACGGAGAGTAGACTGAGGTGGTATGGACATGTCATGAGAAGGATAGAAGAACACGTCGTGAGAACGGCTCTGAGCCTACCTGAGGGCAAAAGAGGCCGAGGACGACCTCCTTTGACATAGTGGACCAGTATGACGAAGCTCCTCAAGAAGGAGAAATTGCCTGATCCGACAACCCTCGACAGAATGTCTTGGCACCGTGAAATAAGGAGAGCCGACCCCACCTAAAGTGGGAAAAGGCTAGGAAGAAGAGAAGATAAGTTTAAATATGTGTTAATAAGTTTGCAGTAGATAAAACTATTAATCAAGTGCATAATTTTTCACGAATGATAAATCGAAATAAAGTGTGATACATCTTAAAATAAAACTACCACTATACGACAGGGTTCACAGCTTTAAACGCCAAAAAAACGTTCTACGAAAATAAAGTGTCAAAAAGATTTTCTCTTCAGTCTTCAGCAAATATTTAGTGCTCAGTGTTTTTTTTTGCTTGTAATATGAGTCACGATTCTAAGTCCAAAGAAGAACACGATAAAACAAGAGAGAATTAAAAAACGTACATTCTAGAGTGACTGAGTTAAATCTAGTTCTGGTGTTACAAGTAAGAAAAGGTTTGTCATATTTTTTTTTTCTAAGAAAGCCTTGTAATGAAAAAAAAAATTGTTGCCCGCACAGGAGACACGAGAGATAACCAAAAACAATAAGAGTATTTTTATTTTTCAGTTAAAGAAAGCTTTTTTTTAAACAAGCCTTTTAGCTTACCGTGCATTGTCATCCAAATCAAACGTGCATGCTAACATTCATCTTAATCGTTTGAGGATAACAGCTTTGTTATTCAGTTGCAAGATTATTGACTCGAACATACATACATAAATTGAGAGTTAATAAAAAGCTTGTAATAATTTTATTAAAAATATTATTCATTCACAAATCTTTTTTTAAACAAGCTTTTTAAAGGGATTGCTGCGAAGAATACGATTCTTTGCAGCAATCCCTTTCATTTGATACCCATATCATGGCAGTGCACAAAAAAAAACTAGTCCGCCATCTTGGGCCGTCCGCCATATTCTGTTTAGAATGACGTCACTTAGCTAACCATGCATTGTCATCAAATCATATACGTAAACAAAACATAAACGTGTATACAATATTTGTCTAAAAATACCCCAGGCGAATTATGTTTTGCTATCACAAAACATAATTAACAAAATATGGGTGTCCTTTATATACATCTCTGCTTAACCATTCGGAGATACAAGCGTGATGTTTTATGTGGTCTCAGAGCTTGATCTTCGAATCAAAATTGTCATAATTATAGTCCTAAGCAAATACACATACAGCAGAAAATGTAATGATGAAGCATAGTTTTGTAGTAATAGTCACAAACAAACACTAGTTTTAGCAGCAAATGTGATTACATGAAGCAAAGATATCCATGCACCGGTCTACCATGACCTCATCATGGTGAAGGGGTTGCAATCGAAGGTCAGTTGAGGGGCAGTGCGCGACCCCGCTGTATTGTAATCAATATTCGTTCCAAGGTTGAAGTGTTTCATTATGCTGGTCTTAGTGCTTATAGTCTTACTAGAACTACTTCTAAAGACAGAATGTACACATACAAGGAATACATGTAGACGAATGTTAAAAAAACCGGCCAAGTGCGAGTCGGACTTGGCCGGAGGGTACGGCACGAAGGGTTCCGGACTTGGTAAATTGCGGTTTACGATTAATGACGTATTAAAAAAAAACTACTTACTAGATCTCGTTCAAACCAATTTTCGGTGGTAGTTTATATGATAATGTACATCATATATTTTTTTTTAGTTTTATCATTCTCTTATTTTAGAAGTTACAGGGACACACACACACATTTTACCACTTTTTTTTTTTTAGTTTCAGTTGCAAGTATGGGGACCCCCAAAATTTATTGTTTTTTTTTCTATTTTTGAGTGAAAATCTTAATGCGGTTCACAGAATACATCTACTCACCAAGTTTCAACAGCATAGTTCTTATAGTTTCGGAAAAAGTGGCTGTGACATACGGACGGACAGACAGACAGACATGACGAATCTATAAGGGTTCCGTTTTTTGCCATTTGGCTACGGAACCCTAAAAAATGAAAATGTTAATAGATAAGGAAAATATTGAGCGCTATTCCTCTCTCCTAGACACTGACTGTATCTAGAATGTTGCTGTGCCCGACAGGGTCCATAATTGTTTCTGTAACTTATATTTACCAGTATGAACATTCACCATCATCTGCCTAGCCTTTTCCCAATTGTTGTTGGGGTCGACTTCCAGTCTTACCGTCTTCAGCTGAGTACCAGCGTTTTACATGGAGCGACTGCCTATCTGACCTCCACAACCTAGTAACTGGGTAACACCATACCCCTTGGCAAGACTGGTGTCAGATCTCAAGCTTCTGACTACTCGTAACGACTGTCAAACATCTTCAAATGACAGCCGGGACCAACGGCTTAACGTGCTTTCCGCAAACGGAGAAAACTCGGTATGTAGAAATGGTCACCCATCCATGGACCGACCTCGGCAAGCGTTGCTTCACCTTGAAGATTGATCTGTGAGGCTGTTATTATTTAGCCACGAGCTCCTCCTCTTGTATGTACATTATGGATGCAATAAATTTAATTTGAATTTGAATTGAATATGCAGGTACTTATTTTCGTCGATAAGCTAAATATCGATCTTAAAAAAAAAAAACTGTACAAAATCGAGTTTTCGTCCGCTACTGAAAAAAGTGACAGGTGGACTTGGCCAGTTTTGAAACCAAACCATTCATTTATCACTACATATTATAAAACGAAGCCTAAAACCACCGCCGCGTCTGTCTGTATGTACGCAATAAACTCAAAAACTACTGAACGGATTTTCACCAATAGAAAGAGTGTGAGAAACGGAGGAAGGTTTTTGTATATAATTTGTAACGGGTGAAGCCGGGGCGGGTCGCTATTATTCTAATAAAAAACTCTATGGAAACCCTATTTTTTAAACAATCTACAAGTAACTGAAAGTCCTTTCAGACACATAAAAAATTCACGAACACTCATACCCACCTTAATTCGATTAAGTTCCACAATTAGGTTCACTAAACCGCATGGCAAAACGAACGAGCAAAGTATAGGGCTGTCGAAAAGTTGCCAAAAATTGTTCCATAAGTCTCTGTTTCTGTGTGTGCAACCCTGTAGAGGTCAGGGACACGGTGCCCGGGTCAGAAGGTCGCGTGACCTCGCCGCTGCACCGTACTCACCGATATACGATATTGCTCAAGAACGGAACGCTTTTATTAAGCCCTAACGCTATTTTAAGCTATTGTACCAGAAGCAAACCGTAAATTATACCAAATTCCAGTAATGTATGTAGGTTCGCTACAAATACATCAATTTTCATTACAGCCCTACAAAATTATCTAGCACAAAACACACAGAATTACAATACATTTGCATTAATTTCGCCATCTACATACGTTTAAGCACAGTGTGTACTATTGAGCAGACAACGGGCGCTTTCCCCACAAATTTCGGTTATTACAGACATGCCGTTAAGAAACTTGTGCGTATGTGCGTTCAATTTAATATTGGCCATTGAATAGAAAACGCCTCTGCGCTCACAATGGTCCATCGGCATTCCATTAACTAGCAGAGCAAACACGGGGACGCGTGCGGGCACTAACTCAATACAAAACGATTCCTAGCGGGCGATACTCGCACATTCGGGACATTCCTATTCGATTGTAACAACACTAACGACTGTTTATACTGGCAGCGGGTTGGGCCCGATCCGGCCGACAATCGGGGCTTGCCGGACGGACTTTCGCGAGACAATGCAAGACTGGGCCTAAATAATTTAATAGTTGTAGGCGGTGGTGCTTCGAGCGTTCGGCAAACAGTTGGCCGACGTTGGACGATATTGCATCGTTGGCGGTATTGGAAGGCTCCAAGGTTTATGAAGTAAGCCTTTGTCTTGTACGTGTTGATTAATTATCTGTGGCACGTGTGAGAGTCGACGTTTTGTTTTGAATCGAAAGGCAGCTTTCGAGTTTCGAACTGAAGTTCGTCCGGTGTGATTGTATGGCTTTGTTATTTAAGGAAGTTCTGCTTCTTTGTTGTGACTTACTATCTGATATTAGAGATGACGAAATAAAGACGGTTTTGATAATAATCGGAGATAAAAAAGTTAATTAAAAAAAACAAAAAACCCGACTGCTTAAAAAGCGAACTAAAAAGACGTAGACAAGAAGAAAATCATGCTGTGCAGTCGGAGGATACATGTTGGCGAGCTGGCTGACCAAAACCGTATGTATCCTCCGACTGCACATCATGATTTTCTTCTTGTTTACGTTTTTTTAGTTCGCTTTTTAAGCAGTCGGGTTTTTTGGTTTTTTTGATTAACTTTTTTATTTATAACTATTTAGTTATTTTTTTTAGAAATATGTACATTAGTATAAACATATAATTGTCATATATTTTTGGAATCACCTCTTAAAACTCTTTATTTTGATACCCCACACGATGGGTTTGGATGAAAAAATAAAAATTAGGTTAGGTAGGAATTAGGTTGACTGTAGAGAATGCCTTGTGGCATTAAGTCCGCCTATGTACCACTATTGTACATGAAGTTTAAAAAAAAATAATTGGTGCCCCACAATATAGCGCCCAAAATCCTTCATTGTTTTATTTTCCAATTTTAATGTAGCCAGTGACACTCGCGGGGTTAAGACGAATTGATTGACGTAATAATCATCAAAATCGACCAACGCGTTTGATCTCTAGAACGCCACATAGGAACAAACATACATACATAGACTGATAAACACATTACCCTCCTTCGGTAGTTGGGTAAAAAGAGAAAAAAAAAGGACGTCTGCCAATCTTTTATTGTAGAGGCACTAAAAACTCTTACAATAACAAGTTAAACTTTAATCATTACTTATTTGTACATAATCCAAATAATAACTCACAAGTTTTATTCTAATTTTTAATTTAGCTAAAGCATCAAAAGTTCCCGTCTAAATAATAGCAGTGCGGCGAAACTTTCCAAGACCTATGGACTTGTGCGAGCGTGTCCTTTAAAAAGTTTTCCTTTTTCGCTGCAATAATGGATGATATGGAGCTTTGCGGGCTTAAGGTCACAGATGTTAAACTGCTTAGTATTACAGAGTTTATTTTTCTAAGTTTTGTCAACCTTGTGCTATTTTACAGGGTATTTACATAATATAGTATCATTACTGTATTCTTCAAAAAAGTAACAGAAATGTGCATCACTACTACTGATAAATTTCAGTTGGAAAAACCCGATGAGTCTTAGACCGACCCGGATATTTCTGTATTTTCATATCAATACATATAATAAATCTGTAGAAAAGTCGCTCTTGTACATCGTAAATATCGCCAAAAAAATAGCCAGGGTGTTAAAGGATAACCAACAGAACCCATTTCCAGCATTTTTGGTATTTTTGTCTGTTTGTCTGTTTAACATGTAAAATTTACGAAACCTATGCAGATAACTATGTATACATAAATATTGTGCGTAAGTTGAAGTATTACTTAGTGTTTGTTTCATCGCAATCGGTTCACTCTAACAAAAGCTAGATGAATTTAAAGTGTTCAAGAAGTAAAATCATCACAAGACAAGCAATTCAGATACTCGGACAATTTAACTCCAGTTTCGATAGATGGCGATGGCATTTGAAGTCATTTTCTGTATGGTGGTGTTAAGATTCTCCGTGAAAAAATGACCCTAGAAAAAAAAACCAGACAAGTGCGAGTCGGACTCACGCAAGAAAGGTTCCGTACCATCATCGCAAAAATGGCAAAAAAAAAACACGTTTGTTGTACGGGAGCCCCACTTAAATATTTATTTTATTCTGTTTTTAGTATTTGTTGTTATAGCATCAATAGAAAATCATCTGTGAAAATTTCAACTATTTAGCTATCACGGTTCATAAGATACAGCCTGGTGACAGACAGAAATACAGACAGATCGTGAAGTCTTAGTAATAGGTTCCCTGTTTACCCTTTGGGTACGGAGCCCTAAAAATGGTAGGTAGGTAGGGTAGGCAAAATACGCGATTGGTCGTGGAGTTGCGGAAACTGGCCCGTTTTAACCTAACCTAACCTAGGGTAGGCAGAAAGGTAAGTAGGTGGTAATGTAAGTAGGGTAGGCAGGTGACGTCTAGTAAATAATAATATAGTAAGCTTAGGTTCATCAACATTAATTTCTACAAAGATTGCCTACAAAAAGTAAGCTGGAAACAGTACATGAGCACTTTCCTCTCAACGAACCACTTTTCTTTTTATACCCAAATAGATAAACCAAAAGGCCATAGACTCCCTAGTTAGTAATTTCGTCTAATACGCGAGTGCCATAAACACAAGGAGAAGCGCTAAAGATATGGCTAGGTAAGATATAAGAGTGATAGTGAGCGTTTGGTTGGGCGGGCGGTAATAAATTAGGGCGGGCGGGCTAGGGCGCTTCGCGTGCGCCTCGGCCGTTTGTCGCGTAGCGTGCGCCCGCGCTCATTGCTTATTCATGCACGCTAGACACGCACAGGTAAGTCGCACACTGTGCTACAAAAGTGTTGCCATACCGATAATGGGTTAAACACTGCGATATTACACCGATTGCATACTAAGATTATTTTCGCTTGTAAATTCTGTTTTTCGGTTAATTTGTTTGGAGAATTTTGTAAATTTTCGGTTAAAATTTTGTTGAAGTTAACGACTTTATTGCTTTAAATTGACGTCACTTAAAACCCTAAAACGAAAAATACGGTATAGTTTTTCCACTGAAAATTTTCCCTTCGACTGTGTGACTGTGTGCCTCACAGACATACATCTAACTAGATGACGCGATTTTATGTACTTCGCGTGCCAAAAAACGGGCTAAAGTTACGACAAATTCTCGTAATCTGAGCTTTTCATTTAGCATTATCGGCACCGGAAATCCACCTACATCTAGAAAAATGCCTTTTTATGCCATATTGAGCTGTAAAGAATGTATAGCAAAAAGTTAGCCGAGGCATTGGTAATGTTTTCTTTCATTTGTTTTTAAATTGTGTGTGAAAAGTGGCACGCTTGGTTTTCATACAGATGGAGGGACTTGCGTTATCTATTTCGATGTATGTCTGTGGTGTGCCTACTCTGTAGCTCGCGTGCGGCATCCCTGTCGTGTCTGTGAGGCGTCTGTCGGCTCGATGACCGCACATTAATCATCATTCACGTCTTAGCGATAAGCTCTCATCCGCCATCAGCGCCTGTCACCCCACACTGACGACTTCATCAAATCATCGCGTTTAATCCTCCAACAAAGCCCCACAAACATGCCTCATTAAACATACACTTAAGTATCATAATTATTCACAAAGTATCGGTAACCCATTTGTTACCTAGATACTTAAGAAATCAATTTCCCGACAAGTTTTACGTTCAAAGCGAAATTTGACTCATACTGGATATATTACTAAGAACTCGTAAAGTTACGTTATCGTAGTTGATTCTTACGTAAACTTTAAAGAAATAAGTGTATACGTCAAAGGATTTCGCATAATTCCCGATAACGAGCGTTCGAGTCGGTCTCTTACTTCAAAGCCGCGTTTCAGTTACAGTTTATTATTAATAAAATTTGGCCGGGTTTGCGAGCGGGGTGAGCGGGGCGAGCGGAGCGGAGCGGCGGCCGTAACGAGCGTGGTCCGCCTCGTTATCGGCAGCCCGGCCGGTCAGCGCCGCGGAAAATTCGCCCGAAACTGACGCGCGTGAAAATTTAATGAACGGCCGGACGCTAGTTAACTAAAAGGTAAAGTGCACCCTCTTGACGTGTTCGGTAAATATTAATAGTGAGTGTGCTAGCGTGCGCCATTAAAAATGCACGAGTCCGCGGACACGCTGCCCGCCAGCGGCCGGCGCGTTCATTAGCCTCTTTACATGCGGTCCCTGGTCCCCGGGCCCTCCTCCGAATGAACTCCAGCTCAAGTTGAGACGTCACTCCTCCACCATTATAACAACAAATTAAGAATTTCCCGCTCGACTACTTCCCCGTCCAATTTATCCAATAAAACGCGACATTCAATATCGAACTTCTCCGATACGGTGCTCTGCGTGGCCTGCGAACACTTCCTGAGAACAAGTTTCACTATTGAAGCCATTTTAAAACTCTTACGGATGCTATTAAGGATAATAGAAACTGTCTAGCTGAAACGATGAGTCAAGGAATTATGTTTGAGACTGGAATGATCTAAGTTTGACTTTTATGTCGTTTTCCGTTGCGAGAGAGTACGGCTGCTCACGGTCCGTGCGAAAAGTCCAAGGGAGAAGCTAGGCGTGGGTCGCACTGCAAGGAGATGGCGGAGTGCGGGCTGACGCGCGCAGGTGGGTACAGAAGACGAAGGCGCGAGCAGCTCGCGGTATCTGCTACCCAGTAATGAGGTTCGTTAATTATGTATCCCTAGGTGCGTAAGCTTTTCAATTTGGAAACGGTTCAGTGTCGCGGGCTCTCGCGAACGAGGTCAAGGGTTCGCGACTCTCTCAACCCTGAGGGGCTGCCAAATTAATGAGGCACTCCTTTGTAATAAAGAAATAACAAGAACTGCGCACGCGAACCCGGCCTCACCGACTTCGATATCATTAGAGGCGTCGCGAAGTCTTGAAAGGAGTCGTTACCGTCGCCTAAACAACTGGGTTTTCATCAACATTCCGAAATATACACATAAATTGCTTAGCACTCACGCTAAGAAAAGGAGCATTGAAAATAATGTTTAAAAGTTATGGAGAGACTGAGAGATGGAACTGACGTATGATATATGACGGACGAATAATTAACAGTACTATAATGTGATTTTTAATTTCGTAGATTAAACTGACATTTGGGGGGTGGTCACTTTATCTTATAATATATAAAATTCTCGTGTCACAATGTTAGTTACCATACTCCTCCGAAACGGCTTGACCGATTATTATGAAATTTTATATGCATATTCAGTAGGTCTGAGAATCGGCTACTATCTATTTTTTAATAGGTAGGGTAGGGTAGGTAAGGTAGGGTAGGGTAGGTAAGGTAGGGTAGGGTAGGTAAGGTAGGGTAGGTAGGGTAGGGTAGTGTAGGGTAGGTAGGGTAGGGTAGGTAGGGTAGATGAATGTTATGGTGTTTTTATGGCAAAACAAAGTTTGCCGGGTCAGCTAGTCGTTACATAAAAATAGTGTCGTATCCTGACTATCCTGAGTGATCGAAAGTTAATCGAAAATCGAAGTAGATCGAAAATGAAACTATTTCAAAGCAAAAAAAAAAAAAGTTTCTACTCATTTATGTCAGACTCCATTTTATCGATCGCATTTATTTTATTGTTGATTTCATATTTTTAACACAATAAAAGTTTATGTACTATGTGTATGAATACTGTTATATTTAAATATGTTTTGTTTATATTCATTTACAGCACCAATTAGTAAAATTAAATTAAGGAATCATGTCACATCGATTCGATGAATCACTTACGATTGAGTCTTACCTACAACACTATTCTGCGCGCTTGCAACATTAAAAAAAAGGTTTTTGACAGCTGTCAGGTTAGTCTACGAAATTAAAAATCACAATATAATATAGTATGTAGAATAAGTTTTGGCGGGTACGTGATGGCGTCTATGTTGCTTCTCTGTTTTATTTTCTTAAATTTGTGTTAAATTGGATATTAATAGTGTAAAAATGGTGGTTTTTTATTCTAATAATATTAGTGAATGTGCACGAGTGTAAAACACAGCGGTAGAACATTAGTTTGTACATGTAGTCGACAAAACTCCGTAGAAGCTGCCAATAAAACTACCTCTATTTTATTGGGGCCTTACAAATACAGTGGAAAAAAAAACTTTTGGTGTTATTGTAATCTAAATCAGTCTTCACTACTCGACACTGGCAGGAATTGTCTTCGACAAATTGCCATTAATAGAAAATATAGTATGTATATTTTAGCAGTTGTTGCAATTGTTGGCCACAAGTAAGGCAGTGTGTACACCGGTTGTGACGGTTCATATTAGTGGAACAGACGGGTAGATTAGAGCGGGGGTGCGGCGGTCCCGGCGGCCTGCGGCCACGGGTTTCTAAGTCCCGGCTAATTGGATGAGCCGCCAGGCCAGCCCAATTAGCAGCGCCGTTGTGATTCATTTTAATCGGGCGCCCTTATCAGTGCACCACTCAGCGGTGTAAACTCAACTTTAAAAATATTTTCTATATGAGTGATATTAAATTAATTGCACTCCACGAAAGGATTATTTAACAGTAATGCGGAAAATGTATAGAGGAATGTATTATTAAAAAATCGGCTAAGTGCGAGTCGGACTCGCGCACGAAGGGTTCCGTACCATTTTCGAAAAAACGGCAAAAAGAAAAAAAATGATTGTTGTATGTTGCATGGGAGCCCCACTTAAATATTTATTTTATTCTGTTTTTAGTATTTGTTGTTATAGCGGCAACACAAATACATCATCTGTGAAAATTTCATCTGTCTAGGTATCACGGTTCATGAGATACAGCCTGGTGACAGACAGACGGACAGCAAAGTCTTAGTAATAGTGTCCCGTTTTTACCCTTTAGGTACGGAACCCTAAAAAAAAACAAAAAAACTTACACCGCCTACCACTTCGGCGAAATCAGACGAAACATTTCGTCTGATAATGTACATATGTATATTGATATAACGCTGTTATTTATTATATTATTCATATTAGCATAGATTTACATCTTGACTTAAAAACTCATCCTAAACTCACGGATAAATAATAAAAAACACTATTTTTTATTTTCTTCTTTTTAGCCTACTGAGTCAATAAAAAAAAATAAAACTGGTTCAAAATTAATTTATCACTAGTTCACACTTGTCTGAAAAACAATATTACAATGACATTACTATTGTAACAACTTTATCCACAAAAGAAATATTTACATACAGACAAATAACTTAGTTACCATAGAGATACATAAAAATAAATACTTCTTTTGTTTTTTAATAAGCACGTGCAGTAATTGAAGGCTGTCTGTCTTTCCACTTGTGTTTAATTATAAAATAATTGTTAATTAATATTTTTATTTATAACTAGGCGACCAGGAAGTCCTTGCAAATTAAAACATGGCGTACTCACTTTAGTATTTAACCTTAATTAGTTATGTTCAATTAATTTTATATTTATATAATTATTTTGTTTTTTTATTATAAGCGGGTAATGGTTCGTTGTTACAACTTATAAATATTATAAAGATACATATATCAAAGTATTATTTTGAATTTTTTTTATTGTGATAATCCCACCGCACTATTCTCAAACCACTGCAACTCCTGAAAGCCAGAATTAAAAGTGGCGACCACCAGAAAAGCGCCGAGGCAATGAAGCTCGACGAAGTCCCGGAGAATGAATTTATAAAAAAAAAGTAAAAATATATATAAAAAAAAAACCTACTCCTCCGTTATTCTTTTCTGATTAATTTCGTTGCAAGATCCAAGACAGTTAAATTTATATATCATAGTATGTCTAAATAAACTAAGAAGCAAATTGCCTATTTGTTAAGTTTGTAAAACCTGTATAAACTTTAATTTCATTAAATAACATTATAACCTACACCTAATTTCATGTCTTTTTTTGTAAGTATCAATAAAAATATATAGTTGATAATAAGCCAGTTTATAAAACATCAAAAACGGCTGCTCCAACAACATTAACAAGAAAATTGTATAACGCGTCTTAATTACATTGATATGAAGGCTAGTGGGGCGACTAAACAACCCGGGAACTCGATCCCGTATCCCGTGACGTAGTCCCGGTCCCCTGATAAGAATTAATCAAGCCAGACCCGTCGTGCCAGTCAATGAACGCGTTTGAGTGGAAAATAAAAATAGACCTACAAATTGCGTGTCTATTTGCAGACTCTATTTCTTTGCGTTTTATTGGAAAGTGCGTAATATTATGTCTGATGAAATAAGGCTAGAGATTTTTGTTTTTTTTTTTTCAATATCGATCGCATTAGTAATTTATTTTAGAGGAGCTCGTGGCTAAATAATAACAGCCACACGGGTCGATCATCAAGGTTAAGCAACGCTTGTCGAGGTAGGTCCGTGGATGGGTGACCATTTCAACATACCGAGATTCCTCCGTGCCTCGGAAAGCACGTTAAGCCATTGGTCCCGGCTGTCATTTGAAGATCTTTGTCAGTCGTTACGGGTAGTCAGAAGCTTGAGATCTGTTACCAGTCTTGCCAAGGGGTGCCGTGTTACCCAGTTACTGGGTTGTGGAGGTCAGATAGGCAGTCGCTCCATGTAAAATACTGGTACTCAGCTGAATCTGGTAAGACTGGAAGCCGACCCCAACAACAATTGGGCAAAGGCTAGGCAGATGATGATCGCATTAGTAATTTATTTATTTAAGGATCGCCAATGAGTTTTAATGTGTTGTAATGCACACCCAATTACAGGAAACCACAGCTTACACAGTTCTGTACAGTTTTAATGGATGCTCAAGACGATATTTCCATAACCAACAAGTAGAAAAAAATGCCTAAAACCACACAATATATGTAGACTTAAAAGTCACGAGAACTATGAAAATGCATGCTACTAAACAATTGTAATCCAATACACGAACCCATTCAAAGAAAAATCTCATCCAACACGTGTGAAAAAAACCCCGACCAAAATTCCGAGATTTTCATCAAGCAAAATGCATTCGATCGCGGCATATCAAGCAGAGTCCGTCCATTAACGGCACAAGTTTACAAAACACAAAACAGCGAGGCCGTGCGAGGGAGACGACACGAGAAACCACTTCCGCAATGAGATGGCGCACTTCCTGTGATTGAGGGCGCCGAACGCCACGCCGTCCTGGCCGGATCGCGGCATTCGTGGCCCCACACTTGGGAAACTTTCTCTAATGTTAAATTAGCTGTACGAGAAAATTGCGTGCTGGATTGCCGATGTGGAGCTGAAGTTTCTGAGGGTCTTGTTAGTGGACTGAGGTGATCTTTGAGAGTGGAAAATCAGGAACTGATTGTTCAGGAAGGACTTCAACGACAAGGAATTCAGAAAAGTAAACTTTAGCAGCAATAGGTCATTAAGAAAATTACGAACAAAATTAGGGTGTAGTATCTGACTTCTGTGTTTAGATTTGAGAGGATCTTATATTTAGAACAGCAATTACTTTGGAGTAGTAACTTCCTTTAACTTGACCCTCCTTTAGAAGAAATCACTTCTCATCTTTGTCGTTCAATAGAGAAGTAGTGATTAATGATTTTGCGTTTTTTTTCCCTGAAAATCACAGAGATGACCATGATCTGATTAAATCATAAGCATGTGAGTACACGGTCCTTGCTGGTACAGGATTTAACTGCGTACCTAAATTTAGACGTAGCAAGCACATTTGGCAAATGCGATGGGTACATATTGTGCAGTAAACGAAGGCACGCATAGTACTGGCTGTGAACACTGGCCCGCCGTGTAATTTCCAGTGCATCCCGTTCTCATCTCTCTCGCTCAGCTAAGTAATGACTTAGATCCATTCCCGGATAAATAGCAAATTGAATGTGTGCCCCTCGTAGTGTGGCGTAGTACCCACCCCGTCTGCGAGCCACGCTACCGGTGTGTGTGTGAACTGTGAAGAACAAGTGTGTGTGTCCACTGATAATACAAGCTGTATATTCTGGTGATGAGTGGCGCACGCCTATTAATTCTACCAGACTCGAGGTAATTTTTGAAAAGGTGCTTCAAGTTTCAGTGAAAATTTATTTTCCAAGCATTAAACCGGGAAAACCACTAATTTTGGGTGCAACTATGCAGTTAAAACTATGTTTTAAAAACAAATTTACCAGCAAGTATGGCAGCTCCGCCAATAACCCGCTACTATTTACAATGTTTTTCGTCGGTCGTATTTTTTGGCTTGTTTTACGGTCGGCGAATATGAAAAGTTTTGAGGAGCTCTCGCCGAGAGGCGTAAAGGCGGTTTACGACGCGTCTTCCAGTTGAATACGCCACATGTTAGCGTGTTCCGCTGAATTTCCTCGCGTATAACCGCATTACACGTGCTCCATGACCTGACCATGAAAATTTTAAACGTCCCGCTTCAAACTAAAAGGCTCGTTCTCGCCGCCGTAAGTTGGTAAACGGGCGCATAATGCAGCACCCGCATTTGTTGAAGCAAATACTTGGGGGTTAGGTTAAAACCGACGTCTTTTTAAACATTGCACAATGCAATCGCGACTGGTCCAGCTGCAAAAACTCCCGCTCCGGGACAACAAAGAGATGTCCTTATAAATTCTCGATTAAATTTTGGATACGAGCTCCAATGAACACAAATTCCTAGAGTCGGTCCAATAAAGGACGCCGTGCAGCCGCGTTAGGAGGCCATAAACGAACGTATTATCCATGTAAGGCGGAATAGCCGTTGCACAATTAATTGTTTCATTTTGGGAAACAATTCCCGCTCCTCATTCAATTAAGAGCGGCGACTGAGGGGGGTGAGGCGGCGGAGGGGGGCGCCGGGCTACCCCGCCCGCTCATGAGACGGACGTATTAATAGCGCCTGCAATATTGATATACTCGTATCGTATCCCACGTACCGCGTTCGAATACGATATTGTTTGTTAGCGAATTCGATTTGTGTCGATCATAAATCTTGCGCCTTATGTTGAATTTGGAGTTGATTGAATTCGCACCGAGGAACGCAAGAGGAAGGAACGAGTGTCGCGAGAGTGCGAGGCTCTCGGAATAAAGAGTACGCGTTTACGTTTTAATTAGTGTTTCTGTATGAATAATAGATTGACGAAGCGAGTGATGACGAATGCGAGGCGCGGGGCTGGTACTCGTGCTCAGGTGATACCGAAGCGGGACTCAATTAGCAAAAACACACAGAATTAAGAGAGACAAACATGTCGTGGGACACATGATGAGGCGCCCTCCTCAATCCGAATTTTATATTGCATCATTCATTATTCATTATGTTTGTCAAGAAAATTACTGTGGACCTTTTAATATAACTTCCTGAGTCGCACAAACGGAGCTACAAATTGGAGTTGTGAACAAGTTCGCGGGAAGTAGCGACTTAACCTTGGCGATTAGTACTCGCGTGTCGAGCTGTCAAACAAATTTAATTAGGTGCTAAATTTGCGAGGATCATTGGGAGTTAGTGGTTCAGGCAAATTAACTTTAGCGAAATATCAGCATAAGTTTAGAAGTTGCTTTAACTATTACGGTAATGTAAGGAGTGTATTTAATTAAAAAGATAGCTACGTCTCAGGGCAGAGCTTTCAAATCAGTGGCGTTGGCTGAAGATTCGCGAGCAATCTGTTAGATTGGTTCATTACGGCCTCCATTAGTAGAGTAATGAGTCGCAATGCATGCCGAAGCAAGTGAACCAGACGGGCGGGAATAGCTAAAAAAATCTGGTCATTCTTTATCTATACTTAATATTATAAAGAGGAAGATTTGTATTTTTGTATTTAACGAAAAAACTTAAAAACTACTGGACCGATTTCAAAAATTCTTTCACCATTGGGTAGCTACACTATCCCCGGGTCACATAGGCTACTATTTATCTCTGTACTCCCACGTGAACGGGAGCTACGCGGGTGAAACCGTGAGGCATCCGCTAGTAGTTACATATCTTACTCTAGCTTTCAATGCCAGCGCTTTATCTGCAGAGAATCTACGGGACCCTGTATTAAGAGGGCCTATGAAGCAATCAAGTCGATGCAGTAATGGTAGAGCATGCAAATAATAAAAGGAAAAATAATCTACTGAATGTTGATGAGGTTAAAATTAAGTCGTGATAGGTTAAAATAATCTTTGTTACGGATACAATGGTGAACTTATGTTGTAGTTTATTTATTTAACCTGAGGCTGCACTTTAAATTTAATGTTCCTGTTTATTTAGCAACTAGCTGTCCCACGTGGCTTCGCTCTCGTCAACAGGCTACCTACCTACCCATCTACCCTACCTACATGATTGTTGCGTAACTTAAACCGTTTACGCAGCGCACGCAACAGAAGCCCTCAAAAAGGAATAAATTTGCCCGTTTTTGCAACATTTTTCATTTATGCTCCGCTCTTATTGGTCGTAGCGTGATGTTATGTAGCCTATAACCTTCGTCGATAAATGTACTAACCAACACAAAAACAATTTTTCAATTTCAAGCTACTGGTCCTGAGATAAGCGCGTTCAAACAAAGAAACAAACAAACAAACTCTTCAGCTTTATATTATTATATTATATAATATAATAAATATATTAGATTTAGAGAAAAATAATATTTTATTGTTTCAAGTTATTTAACTTTATCAAAATTTTGTGAGAAAGCTCAACCTATATCAAATTCAACCAAAACTTACTATCACTAGCCCAAAATATCATTGGTTGAGAGATTTCACCTAAATTTATCCCTTTATCCCATCTAACAGCGTTCCAACCGCAGCGTCCAAACCGCCAGTCTGCCCGTCCGCAACGTTTAAGCGAAAATTAGCTGCAGCTTGGTGTGGAGGATTTCGAGTATGAATGCAGGTCGGGTTCTGTCCATTAGCCTAATTGGAGACGCGCAGCACCGCAGCGCCACCTAGCCTGGCCCTTTGTTGTAGCAGAGACTAAATTTGACTGGAATCTCCTAATATACCACTAAGGGTGCGCCCGTGAGCCGTGTGCTTTATGATTTTATGGGAATTTTGATTTTGGAACAATGGGGTAGTCAACCTTTTTGCTAAGAGCTGTGTTTAAAAGTTGGAGATAGAACAGTTTTGTTTTGTTCTCAATTTAAAAATGGTAACTTAAAATGCTTATTATTTAAAAACGTCATCAAGATAATTATTGTTTTTTAAGTTTCTAGTTCCAGCCAACTAGCCTGGCCCTTTGTTATAGTAGACACTAAATTTGACTGGAATCTTCTAATAGACCACTGAGGGTGGGGTGAGCCCGTGAGGCGTGTGCTTTATGATTATATGGGAATTTTGATTTTGGAACGACGGAGTAGTCAACTTTTTTAGTAAAGGCTGTTTAGAAGTTGCGATTGAACGCTTTTGGTTTGTTCTTAATTTCATTAGCTTTCAATTTTTAATTTGTTATATAATAAATATCTAATGATTTATGACACCAAGATTTGGCTTTTTAAGTCCCTAGTTCCAGCCACCTTACCCGGGCTTTTTATAACAGATTTTTTTTTGACTGGAATCACTTAATGATTTTATGGGGATTTTGATTATTGGGCGACGGGGTTGTCAACCTTTTTACCCGACTGCCGAAGGAGGGTAATGTGTTTAATTAATAAGAGCTGTGTTTAAAAGTTTGAGATGTTGACGTTTAGCTTTTTCTATTTAATTCTAATGCGGTAACTTAAAAGCTTTTAGTTGCTTGCTAGTGAGATATTTCATCAAGGTTTTGTTTTTAAGTTTTAATTAAAAAAACAATTAAGTTACTAAAGAGTAATTGTACTTTTTCTCTACGTTTGGATTAATTTCTTGAATAATCCTATCCATTGGCAGTCACTAACTGTTCAAAACTTAATACATGACTAATGAGAAACCCTAAGTTGAGCTTATACTCATAGCATTACGACAAAAGGTAAGGGGCGGGCGGCAGCTCCTTCTAATTAAATGGTAAACTTTCATGAGCGCCCCCCTTCGCCCCCCGGGCACCGCTAATTAATGCGCCCACGGGAAGCTCGGACGTCTCGCCTTTCGACACTGAGACACTACATCACACGAGGACACTACATCACACGAGTACTCAACTTATTCAAAACCACCATACCAAACTATTCATAGACAGTTCGTTTCGTAGCACTCAATTCGCGTAATCAGATATCTTTTTTTTTTTTAAACCAAAGCGGTTCCAAAGTTTCCTCGGATCTCAAGTATCAATGCGAACACGGCAATCCTTTTAGTAAGCGCTAAAAACTATGGCAGAGGAAGTCAATCCGGCGCCAGGTGGCGCGCGTGGCCCGCGGCCGCCGCCCGCTGCTCTCGCGCTAAACGTATTGTCGTGTAGCGCTTCTGATGTGGTCGAAACTAAGCCCCAACTACTTAATTGAAAACCGTAATAGAGAATCCAAATACACGGTATCCCTTTTGATCGCTATATTGAAGGTGCGATGCCAAATTAATTGATCGTCTCGTTAATGTGTCTCGTAATGGAATACGATTGTAGTGGATATCCGCTATTAAATTATACGTAGATCTGAAATTTAAATGTATGAAGTTTCCTCTCTAAATAATTCTGAATTAATTCAAATCACTGTTAGTAATAAACGTCTGCGCTAGCGCCGCGGCATCTTCTGGGAGCTCGAAGAATACGGTAAAATGTTCCAAGTTTCTTCAAGCAATCAAGGCTTAATACCGTAGTGAAGTTTCAAGTTGGGAAATTATAGGGCGCGGGGTGAGACGCGGGGGTGGGGGGGGCGGACGTCCGCCGCGTGTCATCTCGTAACATCAAAAATGCATTTAAATTCTGCGCAATAAAAAACAGCGGCGGGAAGTTTCACAGCGGCCCGGGGATTGAAGACGCCTGCCGCCTGCCTCTGCTTCCAACCCGTGCGCTTTATAGCACTACCTACATAATTTCTGTCCACTCGCACTTTAAACAATCCCCGATCTACTTACTAATAAAAATGTTTGTTTTTATTGTCTGCAGGCTCGTGCTTAACCACTATCTCACCAGTTGGTAAGCGAAGATGTGGTCGACGTTGAAACACGTTTACCTAGAAATAATTCACTCTTGATTTAAATACTCCTAGATTCAAGTGTTTCAGGCAATAAGTGTGATCACTGGCTGTAGACAAACTGTCATTATATCAGTGACTAGTGTACGCCTCGCGGTTTCACCCGCGTAGTTCCCGTTCCCGTGGGAAAACAGCGATAAAAAGTAGCCTATGTCACTCAGGGATAGTGTAGCTTCCCAACGGTGAAAGAGTTTTTGAAATCGGTCCAGCCGTTTCGGAGTTTATAACGAACAAACATATATACTTTCTCTTTTAAATATATAGATGTATGTCTGAAATAACAAAGTCAGGGGCTTGTAGGGTTCCTAGAGGCGGCTTAATTTATTTGACACCAGAGGCAGCCACATCCTCATTGCTTAACTAGATTGATTTTTAAGAAGATTCCTGTTTGGATACAGTACATATCTGCATAACGAATTTGCACACAGGAAAACAAGAAAAGTATTATCTATACTATAATCTAAACAGTTATATATATATAAAAGAATGTCGTGTTAGTTACACTATTTATAACTCGAGAACGGCTGAATCGATTTGGCTGAAAATTGGTGGGGAGGTAGCTTATAACCAGGAGACGGACATAGGATAGTAGGGTAGGTAGGGTAGGGTAGGGTAGGAAGGGTAGATGAATGTTTGGTGTTTTTATGGCAAAACAAAGTTTGCTGGGTCAGCTAGTAATATTATAAAGCTGAAGAGTTTGTTTGAACGCGCTAGTCTCAGGAACTACTGGTTGGAATCGAAAAATTATTTTTGTGTTAGATAGTACATTTATCGAGGAAGGTTATAAGCTATATAACATCACACTACGACCAACAGGAGCGGAGCATAAATGAAAAATGTTGCACCAACGGGAAAAATATTCCTTTTTGAGAGCTTCCGTTACGTGCGCTGCGTAAGCGGTTTCAGTTACGCAATAATCATGTATGTAGGGTAGGTAGGGTAGATAGGTAGCTAGTTGACGGGAGCGAAGACTCGTGGGACAGCAAGTTCATAATAAAAAAAAAACACGTTGCTGGTATTTCCTATTCTTAGGTAGGTTAGTAAAGAATAATCAGTATTTAAACTGCAGTTAATTTGTATAAAAATAAACTGCAAAACACATCCAAATTCAGTAAATTAGCATACACGAGCAGCTGTGTTTATTGAAACTACGCAACGAGACATAATAGGAGATAACAGTTGTGGCTCGCTCAGAAAAACTGAGGAGAAAATATTTTTCGGGTCCGGGCCGTACTCGAGCCGTAGTCGGGCCGGGCCGGCTCCCCTCCGGTCGACTTGATGCGATAATTAGCCCGCCCACTGTCGGATAATTGCGGGATCCGATATTGTACCGGACATTTCAAGAATTGTTTACAGACAACGATTTTAAGCGTTCGAGTTTCGACTTTCGATTTCGGCGTTGAAGTTGATTTTTATGGGGAATTGAAGATTTGAGCTATAGAGGGTGAATAATTGATTGATTCTCTCTAGAAACTAATTATATCTGTAAACAGCTTTTAAATTGATTAGCGACACATTAACTTCAATAATTTAAATCGGAGAATTAATCACCTAACTACAAATTCAACCCATCATAGAAGAATTCGATAATTACACACAAATTCCATTCATCATCATCATCATTATCAGCCTATAGCAGTCCACTGCTGGACATAGGCCTCTCCAATCGCACGCCATTTGGTTCGATTTACGGCAACTGTCATCCAGCTGCTACCAGCCACCCTGCGAAGGTCGTCGCTCCACCTAGCCTGAGGGCGTCCTACCTTACGTTTACCAGTTCGCGGTCTCCACTCAAGAACACGTCTACCCCAACGGTCATCGGTTCTACGACTTATATGGCCGGCCCATTGCCACTTCAGATTACTTATTCTGTGAGCTATGTCGACAACTTTGGTTCTCTGCCGGATCACCTCGTTTCGGATTCGATCCCTTAGAGAGACTCCGAGCATAGCCCTTTCCATAGCTCGCTGAGCAACTTTGAACTGATGAACCAGCCGTATTGTGAGTGTTCACGTCTCGGCACCGTACAAATTCCATTACTGGTTATGAATTGAATAATACAAAGGAAACGTCACAATACCAGCAGTTACAATAATACAAACTAATTACATTGCGAAGAGAATTCTTTCATTAGCGAAATGAAACATGTCCGCCGCTGTGACCGAACCACCCTATCAATTACCAAGCAATGCAATTAAGGTACCTAATAAGCCACTCTATGGTACACGTGAAATACGACAATTTAACAGGAAATTAAAGTCCGTACCGCAAACCACGGACGTCATTTCGCAATAGTTTGTCCAATTTATCAGTGCTGAGAGTCGTTAGGAAATAATCGTAATTCAAGCGAGCTCCGCTGAACAATATGGACCGATGTTGGCCTCTCTAATTGGCCCTTACCTGGAGCGCACTCGAGAATGATAAAGCCCCCATTAGCCGCCCTATTATTTACCTACTCGTCATTAGCGTAGACTTCATTAGGATAACGAGATAACGGAGCCCCGGCTCGAGTACTCAGCCCCTGCAGTATTTTTGGTGGTTTTGAGGGCATTTCAAAGAACGAACGGCTAATAGATTCTGAGAAGACGGGTTACTTCCAACTTGATCTCAGTGGGAAATGTTTGCAGAATTTTAACTGTTCTAACAAACACAGGCAGTTTTGATTTTGCCTTCATAAGACGTTTGAAAGCTGATATTGGCTGAAAACTTGTCGCAATACTGCGACGCACAATTTTATCTGTAGTTAACCATGGTTAAATATGCTTATCTTATGGAGGGGCCGAGAAGCAACTCGGACACTTCGACCCATTGGGATCTATTGTGGTCAGAAAAACAAAAATAAATAAATATGCTTACTAATGGTTATAAATTTCAGTGAAACGCGTTTACAAATTGTTAGTCTAACAAATAATTAACTCTCCCACTTGTGATGAGTGATGCTAACAACTGAAGAAAAATGGTGTTTTACCGACATTTGAAACTATATGTCCTTTCTTTGGTATTGTTCGTCGAATCGTTGAGCTCCTTAAATTCTGAATTGAGCTGCTCGGTTATTGACAAATGCGTGCACTAACTGGACAGGTACACTCAATCTGGCTGGTACTTTCCTCAAAATACCATTTCAGACTATATGGTCTTCACATGATCTAACCAAGATTTTGTCTGGACTTTAAAAGAGACGGTGACCTCTGAGTTTGTTTCGGCTTTTCTTCCCAGAGTAGTCAGATAGGAAACGCCGACCTCATCTAGTTTTAAAAATACGATCGACATGTAAAAGTGTTGTTTGTACGAGTACAAAGCAACTTACAGAAATAAAATCATTTATCATTATCATTTACCATTGGTTAGCATTGGTTGAGTTAACTAGGGATAACAAAACTGGCCCTAAGTAATACTAGATAGATTATTCACGCCAATCATCTTCCAAGGAAATGTTTCCCTGAACTAATTTACTAACAAAGGCAAGGTTACAATAACATAAGGAAAGGCATCATTACCCTGATCTGACGTACTCGTGTAGAAGTGGTATGGTAACGAGGAACGTTCCGAAGAATGAGATAATTATTTCCGAGTATTCTATTTCCCGTTCCGAGGTAAAGTTAACGAATAAGCAATAGGGTCTAGGGACTACCCAACACTGAGTTTATACCCTGTGTTGTTAAGATCGATATCGAAAACAGGAAAAATGGATGCACCAGCTCTCGCCCGCGGTACCACAAAAAACATACCAAATTTATTGTTAATTATAAAACTCCAGCGCGGAACATTAACGCAGAGATACGATGCCCCGATAACCGCTCGTCTATTTATTTATTATTTAGATATTGGCCGGTGCGGCCACGACTCCATATTGTTTCGATTTAATGGCATTAATGACCTCGGTATAAAGTTGAAGTGTTAATTTGATTTAAAATTATGCTCCCGATTACAATCTTCGCGTTCAACTTTCGCCCCGAAGCGTTAATTAAGGCGGTGATCCCCGATGGAGCCGTGATATGACCCCCGTGTTCATAATACTCCATGCTAATAAAAACTGGACGTACACGAACCACACCGGCCAGTAAACCTCGCTGCAATGCAGTTTAATGCACGAGTTGACATTATAAAAGTTAGAATTAATGATTTTAATCTCATTGCTGAGCGAACTCTTTACGGTGCATGTGTATAATGACAAATTATGCAAAGTGTTGCCCG
The DNA here is from genome assembly GCA_949775005.1 of Orthosia gothica. Taxonomy (NCBI): domain Eukaryota; kingdom Metazoa; phylum Arthropoda; class Insecta; order Lepidoptera; family Noctuidae; genus Orthosia; species Orthosia gothica. Next base: position 5,750,251 of record OX459062.1, on the reverse strand, counting down.
TTTATTGCAAAAATGCAGACACTATGGACGAGGCAGATACCTAGATTGTAATCGAAAAATAAAGAAACAATCACATAGCGATGCCTTTTTGTATGTTTACTGGTTTACAGTATGTTTCGTTTTAAATAAAAGAGTAAGATAAGCATAATAAACCCTTTATCGCGAATGCTATGTAGTTAAGTTAAATGAGCATTTTAAATGCAGTTCTGTTTAACATACAGTAGTGGATAAGTTTACCGAGATGGTTTCCACAGCACAGCGGAAACATTTGATTCGGGGTGTTGACGGCTACCCATGAACTCGACACCGGCAAAGGGCACCGCCGCACTGTGCGTGTTCCGCACTAATAACTTAACGTATCATTGAACTACTGAATAAAATAACAAAACAGCTGATAACTTAATTGTGAATGCATCACGAACTAATTGCCTCGAATCCGTTTAAAAATAAAGTACCAATAAATCGGCTCCACAAATAGAAAAGTTGGAAAACTATTTTCAAATATTACAGAATTGGCGTCGTTAGAAGCGATTATAGCAATTACGTTTGATGCTTTAGTGAAATGAAATGTGCAATATTTTTTCCTGGAATATAAGAATTGACGTATCGGGAGCGGGCCGGGCGGGGGCCGCGGGCTGCGGGCGAGCGTCGCGGTCTGAATTACGACCGCCGGTACTCGTAAACGTCCCATTAATTAGCATGCTCACTAATGAGGAGTTATGGCGCTCTAATGAGAGGACTTGTACTTGACGTATTTATTAACGTACACCCAGACGGCCCAACCGCTGTTCATCTGATAGATTTACGAAATGAACACTTTAGCTGCGTCTGAGTCTCGTAGGAGGAGCTCGTGGCTAAATAATAACAGCCGCAAGGGTCGACCTTCAAGGTTAAGCACCGTTTGCCGAGGTCGGTCCGTGGATGGGTGACCATTTCAACATAGCGAGTTTCCTCCGTGGCTCGGAAAGCACGTTAAGCCGTTGGTCCCGGCTGTCATTTGAAGATCTTTGACAGTCGTTACGGGTAGTCAGAAGCTTGAAATCTGACATCAGTCTTGAGTTGTGGAGGTCAGATAGGCAGTCGCTCCATGTAAAACACTGGTACTCAGCTGAATCCGGTAAGACTGGAAGCCGACCCCAACAACAATTGGGAAAAGGCTAGGCAGATGATGAGCTGCGTCTGAGTCTTTTGAGAAAACTTTGAAAGAATCCAGCCTCACAGTAAATTGTTCAGTTAAATCAACCAACATGCAAGGCTGCAGTGACAACTTAATAACTCAATTAAACGCTTGACACATACCTAATTGCATAAAAGTGTCCGCAGTTTTTTACTCAGTAAATACTCTCGGGTTAGCAAAGTCCCGTCAAAAGCGTCAACTAATTAAAATACTGTCATAATTTCCACAGATAACGAAGACGGTCCGTCCATACAACCCGTTCGTGATTGAGATAAGTGTGATTCGATGTTATACAAAACCGAGCGAAAGAACAAAGCGCGCGTTACCCCCACAATGGAGGGGGAAAAAGACGTTAATAATATTCGTCAAAGCACTCTGGTTACATTAAATCAATTTGCCCTTTCCGCGCGGTAAGTAGCGAACGGTGTAATTGATAAGTTGAAACCCTTGTACCGAGAAGGCTACAGTTTGGCACTGGCAACATTCTGGCTGAATTGCCACGTTATGTGCTGCCATCTTTCTTCTCTTTTATACAAATGAAATCTGTGTTGGTTACTCGCTGAGTGTTTTGAAATGGAAACTAGTTAGGACTAACTGCTTGGACTTTAACAGCTGGAATGGTTGGATACGGTAGTTGTAGAAGTTGTGTTTCAATTACTGTTTTAACGTTTTCGGGTGCTGAAAATTTTAGTGGACGGAAACTTTGAATCTTAGATAAAGTACCTATAGATGGAGCCATGCCGTGGCCGCACATGAAACAACAATAATAATAACACTTTGGCTTTTACAGCCTAGAACACTTCAACCCACCATCGCACTGACACTTATTATCTATAAATAACCCAATTCCTTGTCTCAATAAACACTAAAACCCGCGAAATCACAAAAAAATCAAACACGACAGAGTTAGTTTGTCAAACCTGCCATGATATTAGCGTTTGACAAACAACAAAAGCCGGCCATGGTGACAAAGACAAAAAATAATCTTTTGTCCTTATTATTTACATGGGGCTGCCAATTAGCTATCTCGCTCTATCAATCAAGCTCATTTTAAGGCTAAATCTATAGGTACTTTATCTAAGCTTTGAACAATGTTAAACTTCAAACGACATTTAACGCTATTAATGGTATGGAAATGACCTTTTAGAGAATTCTATCGTATTCTAGATATTAAATAAAGTCTAAGATTACCCAGAGAACTTTAATTAATCAGGAGAAAACAATTAAAATCGCACTAAGTGCCGATAACTCTTCGATATCACAATACGGTCGATAAAATGTTCAATGGCTGTTTTTTCAGTACAGAGATTTCTTCGATACCAATATAGAACAAATTAGTACTCAAACCACTTAGGTTTGTCAATATTGGTATAGATATCGATCTTTTAGATACAAATATCATCAGATAAATAATTTATTAAAAATTCAAATAATATATACCATTGAATATTTCTAATCTTATGAATAATAATAAAACAAACTTACATACAAAAGGGGAGAAGGAAAAGGGCTCATTGCGCATCAAAAAATTCGTCCACATCGATGTCAATGGGAAACGTGTCTAGAACGCTGGCAGCATTGCCAAGTTGAATGGCAATGCTGATTCTCTGGCTGAAGAAAAGGCCAGCCCTCTGGTCACGCGAACAGTCGACAGATCATGTCGGTATCACAGTGAAGTATAATCGCCAAAAGAGCAAATAATTAAGAAAATTTTAAAGTAACGTTGCTACAGTTATTGTTGCGGGAGAAAGCTCATTTGCGCATTATTAACAGTTTCAGTCAATTCTGTTGGCGTCAAACAAACTTCCTCGTCGCTAGAATCACTCATTTTAGTTTTTTCACTTGTTTTCAAGTTTCTTGTTTTTAATATAAGGTTTAACAATGACGTGAAAAAATGCCGCGTAAAGAACCGCGTACAAAGCAAATTGAAAAAAGAACACCAAGAAGGTTCCGAGTCTGAGTTTTTAACAAATAAAAAAAAAGTTGTATGATATATTCGGCACCATAAAGGTAGCAGTAAATAGGTTTAATGTTTTTTTTAATTCACAAACTTAGTGCACACGATGTTCTAAATTCAATTTACTTTATCCTCTAGTGAATAAAAACGGCTTTCCCACTCAGATATTGAAGATTAAAAATACTCTTTCCGAGATGGTGGGATGAAAAAGCTTCTCTCCAACAAAAACTGCCAGGATCACAACTGCTTAAATTAAATCACAGATTGTTTCCAATGCTCGATAGCTGTTAATTTGACGTCGGTTTATTTTCACTTCCAGGCACGAGTGTTGTGAAAAAGTAAACTTTAAACGTGGAGTTAGTCGAGGGAAATGGTTCATTAATATCGGGCTCAGAGCAGTTGATTACAGAGTGCTGTAATCCTTCATTGTGTCGACTTGCCTTTTAGTGATTCTGTTCGACAACATTTAGTGACCATTTTACTTGTCGATGCTTGTTCTACAATTTTTGTATTAAGAAGAAATGAGGGCAAAGAGCTCCGACTGAATTTCCTTAGTAAAAAGTTAGTTATTCGAAGTTTAAACATATTCCATAAATTTAATAACAAGTGAAATTTCAAAATTTATAAACCGCCTACACATTAATATTTCATCTATATAATTTATCTAGTACATAGTAGATACGCTTCGATCGACAATCTATTGAACACGTAATTATGATACAATATCTTGCGAAAACACCCCGATTCAAACAGTAAAGCGCCCATAACTTTTAAACGGCAGAATCGATTTTATTCAAACATAGCTAAGAACACTCTCGACAAAATCACCTTTCAAACAAAAAAAAACTAAATCAAAATCGGTTCATCCGTTTAGGCGCTATGATGTCACAGACAGACACACAGATACACAGCAACACACGTGAAACTTCTAACACCCCTCTTTTTCCGGCGGGGGTTAAAAATAATCGGTATAATCAGATGAAAAACGTTAGTTACGTGGCACGGTTTCTTTGTATGGGATGAGTTATCTGTATGCTAGTATTATATTATCTGTGCTAAGGGTATTCAGTTGGATGTCCGCGACTGTATTTCCTTTTAATGGGGACAGTTCTTTATTTTTTTCACTAGTATACCATGATAGGAGTATTTATTAAAATATAATGAGGCGGCTAAAAATACTTTCAAGAGCCTTTCAAGCCAGCCTCATCTCATTCTTTGTATTTATCTTAATTATTTAAAAGCTTCATCAAGTAGGTCCTCTCCAAATAATAACCTTACATTAGTCCCGATAACGTTATCAAACATCTCCATAAATATAAAATCTTGAATGGAAAACGTCCCACTCTCGTTGGAGGGCCCACGCGTCTACTTCTAGCTGCAAACGAGAATGGCCCAAGTGGGAGGCCTAATTGTATTGCTCTATCAATATTTAATCTGTATGTGTGTTTGTGTATGTATGAATGGTAGCGTCATAAAGGAGTGCACCGGAACAGATCACACGACAATATCCTAATTCACTCGCGCGAATGTAATCCATTAGTGTTCCCTCCTCAGGGCACCCCGCTCCATGCCGCCTCCTCACACCCCTCCGCACCAGTCTGTCATTCATAAACCTCCATATAATTTGTATTGGCACATGTTTCATATGACTAATGGACGAGGGCATATTAAATATAAAAACGACGTACTGCTTATTCCTGTTTACAAAACTGAAACAAATTTTTATTTTGAAATGTATGAGGCTGAGACTAAAAGATGTTGTGAAGGAAAATTCTCGGTAAAGATGAATTGAAGTGAGTCAACCTTAGCTATGCTAAAAGGCCTACTTTTTATAATGAAATGTGAGGATTATTTTTATGCCTTTTGCTAACTGCTCATACGCATCTTTGGGATCATTTACTAATGAAGAAAACTCAGTGTCTCCAAATGTGCACGTTTTTTTAGGGTACCGTAGCCATATGGCAAAAAAACGGAACCCTTATGGATTCGTCATATCTGTCTGTTCGTCCGTATGTCACAGCCACTTTTTTCCGAAACTATAAGCACTATGCCGTTGATACTTGGTAAGTAGATGTATTCTGTAAACCGCAATAAGATTTTCACACAAAAATAGAAAAAAAAAACAATAAATATTGGGGGTTCCCCATACTTAGAACTGAAACTAATTTTTTTTTTCCATCAAACCCATACGTGTGGGGTATCTATGGATAGGTTTTCAAAAATGATTTGGAGGTTTCTAATATCATTTTTTCTAAACTAAATAGTTTGCGCGAGAGACACTTCCAAAGTGGTAAAACGTGTGTCCCCTCCCCTGTAACTTCTAAAATAAGAGAATGATAAAACTAAAACAAAAATATAATGTACATTACCATGTAAACTTCCACTGAAAATTGGTTTGAACGAGATCTAGTACGTAGTTTTTTTTAATACGTCGTAAATCGTAAACCGCAATTTACCAAGTACGGAACCCTTCGTGCGCGAGTCCGACTCGCACTTGGCCAGTTTTTTACTTTTTGTCACTCCGTTCTCATGCACCTGTTCGTCATCCTACAAACTTTTACCTGTATTCGTTTTCAAATTCAAATTCATTTATTTCGGATAACTTGATCCATATAGTTTGATTGATAAAAACATTAAAAAAAAATACAAATTAAAATACAATAAAATAAAATAAAAATAATTAACACAATTTAGAATCATATCACCCGCCTAATAAGGGATCTCCACAGCGGAGAGGAGATCCTATCAGCTACAGTCTTCAGAATTCCGTTGCAGCTGCCACGCATTGTGCAGATCAGGGAGACAGTTTTTTTGCGGATGACGGCATGAAAGCCGTCAGTGTGATACAGTGCAAACATCCCCGATGCACTACAGAAGCGAGGCAACCCCAACATCATCCTGAAGATGTTATTATACAGTATGCGCAAGACATTCAGCGATCTTTTGGTGTGACTGACCCACAGATTTCCCGTATATGCGGGCCAGCATGTTACCTCTGACCGCCAAAGCCCTGCGCTCCCTCTCAATATCGTTAATCGTTTGATAACTGTTATTATATCCAACCAGTGGGATATTCATTGCGTTTTACGTTGTTAGAGAAGACATTTTTTTTGACAGTTGTCACATGAAGCACAGATAATATAATACTAGCATACATATGCCTCATCCCATACAAAGAAACCGTGCCGACGTAACTAACTTTTTTCGTCTGATTAAACTGATTATTTTTTGTATATCGATCGCGTTCGGTTCCGTTCCACGGCGATATATAGATGGTGTTAGCAGTGTCTTGCAAGTAAAGGGGTTTACTCGGTTCGTGAATATGTTTTCTTTAAATACAGTGACGATTTGATTTATAGTATTTTTTTGCACGTTTTTACAGATTTATGGCACCAAAATGTGTTAGAGAAGAAATTAAAAAACGCACCATAATCTTTGAAATGTGAATTAAGAGCCCAATATTCCATATTTTTGTGCTTAGGCTAGTTGATTAAACAATAACAAATCGGTGCATATCTCGCCATCTCGTGAGATTTATTTGAACCAAATTTTCTTTCTTAGCGCTCTGGGACTCCGTGGATGAAGTAATCGATTAGAAAGGAGATGTTCCAGAAATGTATGGAGCCCGGGGCAACTCTATGTACACTTTAAGTAAAATCGCTATTTAATATAGTAACCGTTTTTATTTGATTATTTTCTTTAATTTCACTTCGTTTCAATGCAAACTCAAATTAACTTTGTCAAGTAGAGCAACACAACATCTAATTAAACATGGTGGATCAGATCAGTAGTATACGAAAAATGTCATTTTGACAATGACATTTGATTGACGTGTCATCGTAAAATCTGCGTCATAAAAAACAACACGAGTTCAATTGCAACAGAGAATCAATCAATCAATATCCGTAGTATCAAACTGGGTTTCAAAACTAAAACAATCACTAAAAACGCCGAAACATATCCAATTCAAAGCCAACGCAAAGAATGACTCAAAGACGTCACTTCTTAAAACTGTCAAAGTCGTCGAACGTCATGTCAAACACAACTGTCATGGCTGCCCTAAAAATAGGGTTGTCTTAGTCAAAAATTGATCATATGATATTTTTTTACGCCTGTACCCTTCTTCGAATGAATTTGTTAGTATTTTTATGTAATTCCTCAATTTTTTTCCTATTTATCTACATATATGTAGTCTAGTATCTGTATGTAGTGTACATAGTGATGGCCTAAAATCGAACATCTCCTTTCCAGGAATTTCCTTTAAAATCCTCTAGCAAACTTAACACTATCAAAATTGATAGAAAACTTGTTAAGTTTGCTTGTTTGTTACTTAATTAGAATGCAAGTTAGCTCAAAAACAGACTCGCTATTCGAGATCGCATTGTCCTTTACTTAATATCCACAAGGATCAAATTTAAAAACACGGAAACTAGCAAACTTCTTAAAATAGTTACAAACTAAAGAACAAAAAAGTTAACAACAAATTGCCATTATAATGATGTGGTCAGTAAAAGGCAGATGTTATTTTTTTTCTACCGACTAACTACATATTACCTGCTTAATTTAAAAAATATATAATAACCGTAATTATAATTCTCGTATTAAACACGTTGGCCCCATAACGTGGTGTTTTTATTACGAGTGTTATAATAAAATTAAAGCTAATGTGTGGAGGCAGTATGGCGGCAGGTAGGTTTATTAATATAAAATTAAGCCTATTAAGAGCAAGACTTACGACCGCGTCGGACAAAACATCTTGTTCAGTCGGTAATGTTATGTTGATCAAAATGGCCGCTGTTAATAATCTTGATGATATGTTATTATTTTTGTTTTTGTTTGTAAGCTTTATAGATTTTTTTATTTATTTATTAAAACATCATTCAACACAAAAGATACATAGGCAGATTTAAAGCCTCAGGCATTCTTTACTAGTCAACCAAGGGTGCTGGAGAGATACCGACTTACCAAAAAGGAGAAAGTTCTATATGCGAATTCATGTATGGATTTTTTCTATGTATGTTTAACAATATCTCCGTCAATGGTGGTCCGATTTTGAAAATTATTTTTTTGTTTGACAATTTCAAACAAAAAAGAAAAAAATAAAAGTCGGTAGAATCTTTTTCCATAAAAGTTTTTTATTGATTTATTAATAACAAAAATAGTCTATAATTCTTTGAGGATTATGTAACAGAGATGTTGGATATGTTTATCCAAATTTTACGTTTTCAAAGAATTTGAAATCAAAGGTATAATCTAGGACATTTATTTTGAGTTACAAGATTACAGCCAAATCTTCTAGGAATTTCTTGTTTTGACAATCTGTATCCGATCTTTTTCGTTCCAAACAAAGCAGTTCAATCCAAGGAAAGTATAAATATACAGTCAGTTTCTTGATATTTTTAATATACACTATCTGTCATTCATGGATTTATTCTAAAGAAAAGGGACTATGTTTGGGCTTTTTTTTTTTTGGTTCGCCTAGATATGCTCTTATAAATAAATGGATTGTTGGTCCTGTGATTTTTAATTTCGTAGACTAATTTGACAGCTGTCAATGACCTTATTTTTTTTAATGTTGCAAGCGCGGAGCATAGTGTTGTAGGTAAGGCTCAATCTAAATCAAATGTAAAAATCGAATCGATGTGACATGTCTACTCGATTTAATTTTACTAATTGGTGTAAATAAATGTTTTATGAACGTAAACCTAATATATTTAAATATCACAGTAAATAGTACATACACTTTTATTGTGATAAGTAAGAAATCTAGAATAAAATCAAAGCGATCGATATAATAAAGTCGATAAATGAGTAAAATCTATCGAATCGATCAACTTTCGATCACTGAGGATACGACACACTATTTTTAGGGTTCCGTACCCAAAGGGTAAAAACGGGACCCTATTACTAATGTGTATCTGTATCTCATGAACCGGGATAGCTAGACAGTTGAAATTTTCACAGATGATGTATTTCTGTTGCCGCTATAACAAAAAATACTAAAAACAGAATAAATTAAATATTTAAGTGGGGCTCCCATACAACAAACATGTTTTTTTTTGCCGTTTCTTGCGATATTGGTACGGAACCCTTCGTGCACGAGCCCGACTCGAACTTGGCCGGTTTTTTATGTTACGATAAAGTGGGAACCCTAAAAAAATCAGAAATTAGTGTGAATTTTCTTTTCAACCACAAAAACATGTTTTTTGATGTGAATGAAGTTGACATTTTTCAAAACCGTGTTTAAAATTAACAACAGTTAAAACTAAAGACCTTAGTGAATTATAAATGAACGAAGAATATTAAAAAGACATTCGAATTTCGAACATTCCTTAAATTTTCGTTACCGAAAAAGAGTATTTTATATAAATTTTCATCCATTAAATGTGTGCTCTTCCCGAAGCTGTAATACACTTAGGTTGCGTTGCGTTTTCAGAAAAATTAAAGAAAGTAATCAGTGGAATTACGTTGGCTACTAAAATATGTATTCGTCATAAAAGTATGCGCCGACTTCTGTCGAGAATAAATATTCATTATGACGGATCGTGGAGCGTTTTAGCGGGATTAAGTGCTATTAACCCGGCGTCGCCATGCTCTTAGCTAAATCAATCGGGTGGCGTATCTGTTGTTATGTATTCTCTAACAATGTGTTCGCCCACTCTCGAGGCCAATTACTTAAATTTCTTGTGAATTATTTAAGTTTTTTTGGACGCTGTGGCTTGTTGCTATGATTGCTTGTTGGTCCGAGCTGTACCTAAATATTTGAACTGTCAAAAATTTTCACCTGATTGTCTATTTTATCAACTAAGCATGAGGATTAGGGTAACTTTCTTTAGGACTGTTTCTTGTAGAGATCAATGGGTCGCATTTTCCCGGGTTGCTGTGGAACCTAATTTGCAGATTTTTAACCTATGCTACTTTCTTACCGTAAAAACGGGTCTCTATTACTAAGACTACGCGGTCCTTCTGTCTGTCACCAGGCTGTAAGTACCTCATGAACCGTGATAGCTAGACAGAAAAAAATTTGAAATTTTCACAGATAATGTGTTTCTGTTGCCGCTATAACAACAAATACTAAAAACAGAATAAAATTAATATTTAAGTGGGGCTCCCATACAACAAACGTGATTGTTTTGCCGTTTTTTGCGATAATGGTACAGAACCCTTCGCACTTGGCCGATTTTTTTGTTTTGTATCTAGGAAACCAGTCACTTAACAACTAACATAAAAAACTGCCGTCTGCCCTATAAATGTTATAAAAAATGCGAAAAATATACAACCTAGATTATAATCTTCATATTTAACAATTTTTAGAGCCCTGTTTCTTATAATGAGCTTATTAGTATTCACGTTTAATATAAATAAAGTCTGGTATAAAAACTGGAATGTCATGGAGACAGAATTTTACGCTTTTACTCGTGTTTTATTATAAACAAAAATATAAAGTGATGTATGTCTAATCTGCGTTAAGACGTGTTGTCGCGTCGTCACTCACTCAATATGTATGAGCGGCTGTAAACACCAATGCGGGGGTTCGCTTCATCCGGCTGAGAGCTCTCATTCGCCTCTAATTAATTACTCAACTCAGTTTCAATTAAATTAACTCGAGATCCCCATCGACACGCAATGAATTGAAGCCAGCCGCCATTCGATTAAGATCGTTAATGCCGATCAATTTTACTCGTTAGTTATCAATAAAGTTATTAAAAGCGAGCTGCGAAGCCCCTACGCAAACATGCAATGCTCCAGGTGCATGCTCGTACTTTCATGAAAGGGTAGAACGTGAACGATGATTGGTTCGTGAAGTTGTTAAGTAGGATAAATAGGCTGGCATTATTTTGTAGTTGGTAAAAGAATGAAGACATTAAAAATGCATGTTAGGGGAGGATTGAAAATTGTTGTTGTGACACAATTCCGCGGCGTCACGCAACGGGTACGCAGTCCGACCGCGTCATTTTGCGGATAGCGTGAGGCTTAGATAAAGTACCTATAGATGGAGCCATGGCGTGGCCGCACATGAAACAACAATAACAATAACACTTTGGCTTTTACAGCCTAGAACACTTCAACCCACCATCGCACTGACACTTATTATCTATAAATAACCCAATTCCTTGTCTCAATAAACACATAATCCCGCGAAATCACAAAACAATCAAACACGACCGAGTTAGTTTGTCAAACCTGCCATGATATTAGCGTTTGACAAACACCAAAGCCGGCCATGGTGACAAAGACAAAAAATAATCTTTTGTCCTTATTATTTACATGGGGCTGCCAATTAGCGATCTCGCTCTATCAATCAAGCTCATTTTATGGCTAAATCTATAGGTACTTTATCTAAGGCTTCGGTTGTCCGTGAACTGTGACATCAATACTTTGTGACGTCTTTGGCTCTTTGCAAAGAGTGAACGAAATACTGGTGAATATTTCCTAGTATGGCAACTTATTTTCAATTATGGATACTTGGGTCATGGGGCCCGAGTGCCCATCACCTTTTTAAGGAGATCTCTCGCCGACTGATCGACACTGTGCGTGACCAGAGGGCTGGCTCTTTCTTTGCACAAAGAATCAGCATTGCCATTCAACGTGGCAATGCTGCCAGTCTTCTGGGCACGTTCCCGGATGAGGAAAGTGTATCTGTCTTTTGTATATAGTGTAAGTAGTTAGGTTTAGTATAAGTTTGTATAGTTTACTTTTGTTTAGTGTTTAAGTATGTACAAATTTTACACCTTTACAAATAAATATGTATATTGGATACTTTAAAACCGAAGTACTTTTTCCCCATTTCAAAAGTGACACAGTGTCCTGTAGACACAGAAACAATTTTTCCTCCAAAATTGATCCCAGTCCATGTCTTTTCAGAATCCGACAAATGGATCGGTCGGTAAAGGATGCCAGTCATGTCGTGTCACGTCTATCTTGTCTATGGCGGGAAAAAATCGCAGCTCCGTACTGACAACTGTGCTTGACACACTTCGGGTTACTTCAGGGTTAGATGGCATAAATCTGGAGTCCTTTAAGAAAGTGTACTAATGAAGTTTGCGGATACAAGGACCAAGTTGGAAAATAAAATTTTAGTTAGACATTTTCCATCTTATACCTTAATAATGGTCTTACTATCTTCCTGTCCTGTAATTGATTCTTCAATATAGGGGTTATTTTCATAGTTTAAATACCTCATATAAAACATGCAAACTACAAACTCCAATGCCTAATAGCCAGCTAATCGCAAATGCAGCAATTAAAGCTGAAAACTCATTACAAACATAACTATGACGCTTTTGATACATCAAAACTTAAAATTTGTATCTCAAACACGGAGTAACACTAAAACTAAATTGGCCACTCGAAACTAGTTGAACTGAGTTTAAAACTGCGCCCTTAGCGGGGAGGGGGCGTTTTAATTACGGCGTTTAAGTAAAAGCGACGCTAGCTAGCTCTAGTCTAGCTAGCTGCATTACACAGATTCAGCCACCAAAAGCCTTCCACTTAGCTAATGAAACATGTTCGCGTATAGTGTTTTAAGCGGCGTCGCAGCCCGAGTCGCTCTGTGCGCTGTGCGGCTGAGTCTGCGACCATTGTGGACGCCGGCGGCTTCGGTGGAGTCGTCTCCGCAAATCCTCATTTACTTACATTATTTTAATGGAACTATTGTGGGCGGATGTCCTTTGTCGCGTGCGGAAGCGGATCCGGCGCACCGCGAACCGGGCTGTGGGAAATGTGCCGGTGCATAAGTGCATCACCGCGCACCGCTCTGCCCCAAATTGTGCCGCCCATCCAAATTAAATGGCAGAAAGCTCTGTTTCAATTTAACGGATTTGAATAGAGCTCAGCTTGCAATTCGCAGCGGGGAACTGGGTTTATTGTACACGTTGCGTCTATAAAAATAGAGAAAAGAAATAACAACGTGTCCATTTAACTAATTAAGTAGGGCGAGCTGGCTTCGAGGCCACGTACCGTCCGCAGAGAGATCCCACGGACCTCTAATAACTGGCTTCCCTAATAAGCTAAGAGGTTGTCTTACTCGTATAAAAATGCAATCGGCGGCGGCGGAGCGAAGGCCCGGCGACGTCGTTCAAACTTTTCAAATTTTCCACCAGCCCGACGGTATTAATTTTAAATTAGACCTAGAGACGTAAATTGTCTCCACATGTGAACGACTGGCGTTAATTAAAGTTTTCTATATATTTCATGTTTTATTCTAATGTTGGTATTAGTGGATTAAAGTTTATGTTTTCATAATCTGATTTTTTGGTCCTTTTACCCATAATGTATTCATCTCTGTACATATGTCTGTACCATACTAAACCAATATTATAAAGAGGAAAGATTTGTTTTGTTTGTTTGTAACGATTAGGCTCCGAAACTACAAGACCGAATTAAACAATCTTTCACCTATGGAAAGCTACATTAATCCCGAGTACCATACGCTATAAATAATTTTCAAAAAAAATTAAGATCCTTATGAAAATTGCAATAATGTAATCCAAAGAAGGAAAATTTTGACTATGATATTAATTATTTGGTAGTGGTAAGGTTGGTGGGTAGGTAGGTAAGTAGTGTAGATAGGTAGGTGATAGGTAGGTGGATAGCCAGTTGACCGGAGCGAAGCCGCGGGGGTAAGCTAGTATACTTAATAAGTTAGTGAGCTTTTTCTTCCTACAAAATCTTATTACATAGCTGTCTGTTAGAAAGAAACAAAGATTTAATTCCGATAATGGAGTATTAATTTAGTGTCGTACCCACTGGAGGCACGCGCTCACTTAGGCCGAGCACACACAGTCGACTGCCACTTAACATGATCAGGTCGTGACTGAATTACGAGCCGTATGGTTCATAATGCGGGTCTCGCGGCGCCGGACAGTTTCACACGAGTGACCGTATGATTTTTCGTGATCATAGAGTCGAGACCGAGAGTGGAGAGTGTGCGCTAAGCCTTAGTGTCACGACGTGATTAATTTCTAAACCTCCTGACGCTTTAACTACCTCGTAATAACTAAACTAGACACGAACCCAAGCCCAATGAATAAATTAAATACTAATTTCTTGACATACTTTGTTTGAAGCGGATTGCCTTGCGAGTAATTACGGTTATATTTTTATTATTAAGGCTCTGTACCTAAAGTGAAAGTAAAATTTCATCAAAAATTTAAGGCGGAGTATTTTCATTAATTTTTGGTGCTTTGTTCGAAGGTAAGACTGATGTTGTTTATCATCTTATCATTCTTGTATTAAGGTCAAAGAATTTGTCTTGGTATTGATTTTATTTTTAAGTAGCTTAACCCGAGTTTCTCAGAATTAGAAATCATTTATTATTTGCAAAGAATGTAGGTAACAAAACATAGTTTTGATGGTGTAAAAAAATTCGCTCAAAATTATCGCAGAATTAATGCGACAAATTGTCAAGCACGCGTTATCTTATGTGATTGGTTGAATGAATTTTCAACAGCCAATCACGGCAGATAACGTGTGCTTGTAGTAAAAAAAAACAAGGTTTAACTATATTATATTTATAAATGCACTAAAATTTGTAAAATAAATTAGAAACTGTGAATAATTTTGCATGCAGATTGATATTGAAATTTAAATAGTTTTAAGAATAAGCAAGAAATAAATGGATTTTTTTTCATTCAATTTTGAGCTGAGAAACTCGGGGTTAGTATTATAAGGAGTAACGCTATGAATTATAAATCTCTAAAGATTTGAATGGACATATATTCTGGATAAAAAATACATCATTACAAGATTATCAATGTAGGACTGCTTGAAAAAGGTGTTAAAATACCCCGTAATTTTAAAACTACTGAGATAATTATACACGTAACTCAAGTATCGATCTAAATTGTTTATTTTTTCACAGCGTCAGTTGAAACGAGTAATTAGTGTGGAGTGATTAGAGGTGAGAGCAGCTGATCGGTCGCGGCACGCAACAGTAGCGGGTTCGTCGCCCGGCCCGCTCCCACGAAGGGCGTTCGATCAAACTACCTCCAGTAAAAATTGTAATGTAAACAACCCCGACTTACTTTGTAAAGAAAAATTAACGAAGAGTAAATTGGCCGTGATTATTGAAATAACAGAGTGCTGTGTTGGCTCTGGGCTTATCAGGCGCGGATCCAGGACACAGGGGGGGGGGGATCAAATGTATCTCGTGTGGAGGCGGGGTTCATTGAAAAAAAAAGTTATTGCATTTCAGATGACATTAATAATATTGATTCGTTTTAACGTAAGTCGGAACCGTAACACGCTATGGCCCGTAGTTTTGGTAAGAGGGTGCCAAGGTGCACAATTAGCCGACCTACAGCACCTATCACATCGCACTAATCACACTAATATTATTAAGGCGAAAGTTTGTGAGAGTGTGTGTGCGTGTTTTAAAGTTTGTTACTTCTTCACGCTCAAACGCCTGGACAGATCTGGATGAAATTTGGCACAGAGATAAATTGTAGTGTGAAATAGCACATAGGATACTTTTTATCCCGAGAATATGTTCCCTTGGTATAATTTTCGTCATTCACGCGAGCGAAGCCGCTGGAAGCTAGTTTTTTTATAAATTAAAAAATGATAAGTATCTCTGTGTCTAATTTGGCGTTTTAGACATAATTTGGTCGAAGTCTGAGGGGGGGCAATTGCGCTTCCGCTTCCCCCCCCGTATCCGCGCCTGGGGCTGATTGGAGTCATTTAATTTTGTAGGAAAGGTTTTGGTACAATGCTGAAATTATTAGCCATTGCATTTAATTTACATCAGTCTCTTTATATCTGCAGAGTTTGCATGTAATGTGAGATTCAATTTACCTTTCACACAACAGATATCTAGACACTTTAATTGTGATCTTTCCAACTAAAATAACGTTTTTGGAAACATTACGGACTCCTACAAATGGTACACAAAACTAGCATGTCGTGCACAGTGCAAACGACCCCTTAGTTCGCGTGCCGCCGCCGCTTTGAGGCCGATTGAATTAGATAGACAATAGATATCAGTCATCAATCAAAACGCCCAAGAGTTTAATTGTCGAAAGTGAATTGTTTATGATTGAGTACTTATCTGCTAAGTTTAAGGTTCAGTAATAGCACAGATAATATAATACTAGTATACAGATGTCTCATCCCATACAAAAATAACGTGCCGACGTAACTAGCGTTTTTCATCTGAATATACTGATAGTTTTTTGAAAATCGATCGCGTTCGGTTCCGTTCTACGGCGATAAATAGATCACCATCTATATCCATGGAAAGGAACGGAACGGAACTGAACGCGATCGATGTACAAAAAATCTTTCTTTCTTTCTTTCTCTTTCTAGACACCACTGGTAATAGTGACTCAAAACGTTACCTCTCTCCGCGAACCCGCATTCGTATATATTTACGAAGTGCCACTAATGGACCACGACCCCTTCGCGAAAGTCATTGTAAAAAACTTTTTATCAAAAAAATTCAAACAGACTTCCAAAAAAAAACATTACAAAGTGAAAAATAACGTAAATTTCGAAAATCGGTGTTCCTTTTTAAATTTTATTCGTTTTTTGACACCGACTTCCGAAATTAAAGTTATTTTTCAAAAAGGTTTTTTTTTTGGAAGTCGGTTGTATTTTTTTGTAAAAAGTTTTGAGGTGACACACATAAAGAAAAAATACAGTCGATTTGATAACCTCCTCCGTTATGAAGTTGGTTAAAAATTAAATAAAATCATTAACAAAAATTGTACAGCGCCTTAAAACTCTTAAAACAAATTCGTTGAAAATCGACAAAAGGTTGAAGATCTCAGTCTCACCTGTCCACTGCACTACATTATAGAGGATCGAGATCAGAGGGACGGACCTCGCCCGCAGCAGCCCTTTGTGGAGAGATTCCCGGAGCGAGTGCGAGGCCACTTTGATGTCGAGCCCGCCAGGTAATTTGGAAAAACGTTATTTAATTAACTTTCGACAAGTCGGCGTAATCGTGTTACAAAGCCGCTGGGTGAACGGTCAAGTCTTTGAGCCAGCTAGCGGCTGTTTCAACCGTACTTGATTTTTACGCCAAACATACCGACCATAAAGGCGCTGTCATTTTCAGGTGTTTTCCAATTAACATCTAGCCTTTGACCACGTCCGCACAAAATATTAACAACTACAGCCTTTGCTATGAGCCGGCTAGTTTTATTAAAGGCTGGCGGTGTAATAGACACGCGCTTTTGAATAATATGAAAACGAAATTAATTCAATTTATAACAGCGAACAGCGATCACTTTATTTACAGAATTTTTGACATGCCTTGCGTATTGACTCGTGTGATACTATTATTTCTACCCAACATTAGCCAGAGGCGTTGTACCGTGGTCGAGTGTTTACCAGCGCGCCCACAAATTGTTAGTTCATTAACAGGGCTGGACAATAGTTTTATGAGTTGCCGAAATAAGTTTGGGAGTGTTTAAACTTTGGAATTGGTCAGCGGTGCATTTTGTGTGAGGGCGAGCCCGTAAGCAAGTCCGGGGCGAGACGAGCCGGCCCGCCGCCTGGGGCCACCGGACGACGCTGCACGCCACGGGATAATTAACTGTGCGAACTATCCTCTTGTCCGACAAGTACTGCAATTAGAAATTTGCTCTACAGCGCTAATAAATATGATTAACATTTGGCCTTACTGCTACGGCGGTCATACCGTCTGTAACGTACCTTAGACATGTGTTTTGACCATGGAGTTCTAATTACGTATTATCAGAAAAAAAAAGTTAAGGTGCAAGGAAAGTGGCTGCTACGGCGTAGCAGCGTAGGCAATACCTACGCTGCTACGCGGTGTTTCAAATTGGCAACTGTCACTTGAACAGTTTTTTTTGTTCAGTGGATGCTTGACTCAATAGTTCATTCTTCCCGTTCAGAAACACTCACTCACTCACTCGTTCACTTCATTTGTTTACTACGCCGCGAGCAAGTTTATAAAATGTGGTCCGAAGTGCGTTCCGTGCGGCTGAGTCCATCACTTATACAAAGGCGCTCTTTGTGCGTTGGTCATTGAACAGCTTAATTGTATTTTTTCACCACTTCTATCTGCGAAGTTCGCATGTCTAATAATTTTAATTAATTAATACATCTTTCAACGAGCGCGATAGCTGTGTAATGTATTCGAGAGATTTTTAACCGACTACGCAAAAAGGAGAAGGTTATCATTTCACCTTTTTTTATGTGTGTTCCTCAAATTTTTTTATTGGGTGAACCGATTTTTTGATTTTTTATTTGAATGCTGGTGCTTGTCATGTGGTCCATCCCATTTTCTTCAAGATCTGATGAAGAACTTTTGAGATATACATCAAAACTCTTCAATAAATGACGGCAAATCACTCGGGATAGCTGCAGTCGCATATCTGTTTATTGTTTACACCATTTCTTAACATAACATCACACTGGTACGCTCTAAAGGGGTACGCAGGTAGAACAGTTCACCTAGCCTTTAGAACTGGTCCATTATGTACCACAACTAAAAAGTGAAAAATAAAAAACTTTTTTACAAAAATTACAACCGACTTCCAAACAAAAACACAATAAAGTGAAAAATAACTTCAATTTCGGCAGTCGGTGTTTCTGTTTTCGTTTCTTGTTTTTTGACACCGACTTCCGAAATTGAAGTTATTTTTCACTTTATTATAATTTTGTTTGGAAGTCAATTGTAATTTTAGTAAAAAGTGTTTTTATTAAAAACTAATAATACTAATACTATTTTTAAGGGTTTAGCATAAGTATGTTCTTATATTGCATGTATGTCGTTTTGTGACAAATAAACACTTTCTTTCTTTTTATTACAAAGGCAAATTTTGAAACGCTGCTCTGTACTCTGCTTTCATTAATGACGTTAAATTCCAGACCTAATCCTACTTGCAATCACATCAATGTTGCATTAAATACAGTGCATTTCCTCGAAAAGCTGCTCAATAGTGCTGTGCATTTCAGTAATTATGATGGCCACACTGCCGCCAGTTCCCCGCGCCCGCGTCCGCTCCGCTACCTAATCCGCTCGCCGTGAGTGGTCGTGTCGTGAGTGCAAATGGTTTCCGCACAGCCCTCGACTTCATCCCCCTGTTTCGCTTATGATTCGTGAATTTTTAACACGTCTGAGAGACCGGCTTTGCAGCGTTGCTTTAAAATATTGGTATTGGCTTTTAGAAATATGGTATGTAAAATGTTTTTCATTAGTCTTTTTGTGTCTGTGGTGAAGAAAACCTCAACCTTTTTTTGTTATTTTTTTGGGTGAGAAAGTGATTAAGGGTTGTTTCGGATGAATCGAAGAGTACTTCCTACGGTTAACCGCACATCAATTGTAACACTTGTAGTACGAAAATCACCCTTCTTGCTACAGAATACAATATGTCAATTTCGTTTTTTTACTGTCCCGTTTTATCAATTTTATATCTACTTTAAACATGTGCCCTAAACTATTCCATAATAAAAAAAAACAGCCAAGTGCGTGTCGGACATTTAGGGTTCCATATCTGACCACAAAAATTAAGTTGGTTGTAATAGGAAAAATTTGAGAATTTCAAAAAAAAACTGGTATTTGTTAGTAAAATATACTTAATAATAAACATTATCACCAAATTTGAAGTTCATGGGTCAATGGGCAGTTAGAAAATTCTTCGGAACAAAATTTTGTAAAAAAAAAAACTGTCTTTAGTGGCTTCTCATTCCTTGTTTTCCAATACTTTTTTAAACAAAAAACAGAATATGTATCTAATTTTTTGTTTTTTTTTTTTTTTTTTTATTTGGGCGCACGGTTGGCGCAGTGGTTGAGCGATTGACTGCTGCCGTGCGTGTCGCGGGTTCGTTTCCCGCACGGAACAAATATTTGTATGACCTACAGGTAGTTGTTCCGGCTCTGGGTGTTGTGTATGTGAGTTTATATATTTGTAAACGCACCCACGATACAGGAATAAATTCCTAGTGTGGGTCAAAGTTTAAAAAAAAAAAAAACATTTTTCACGCTCCCCTGTACTTGTATGGGAGCCCCCTTTAAAATATTTAAAAATATTTTTTGACAATTTGTTTGGCTTTGATTCAACAAGATAATACTGTAAAATTTGAAGACTGTAACTTCAACCGTTTGGCCTTAAAACCTGTATGACAGATGACAGACAGATGACCACGTGAGCAATAGTGCTCCGTTTGGACCCTTCGGTTACGGAACTCTAAAACCCAGCTGATTCCATCAACACATGACAAAGTACACGTCATGTAACTAGCTTTTACTTCCATAGTTCACAACGTACTACGTGGGCCAGTTTACGAGCTCGGTTACTTTTATCTTTCCGCCTCAGCAACTGCAATAGACAATAGCAAATTACCCAGTTACACGACAAACGGCTCCTTAATTAAACCGTTGCGTTAAAATTGCTTTTTATCAACACGTTCCGTTGAAAAATGTAAATAGGTGAAACTGTTATGTGTTTGGCACAGAAAATAGCTGATAGTGTTAGTATGGAATTTAGGTGGGAAATGTTGGAGGTATTTTGGTGTTGCTCCTTTATTATTTTTAGAACTGATTGTGTGGGTGTTAATTAAATTGTTTTTTTTTTTCGTTTATCGTTTTTTTTATTATTTTCCCTGTTATTGACGTCAGAATTTGAGGTTTTGAATATGTTTTGAATAGGTAAGTATAGGGTATTAGTAATAGCATTTTTCTTTGCATTGATATTTAACAGTTTATTTAACAAAAATTCTGATTTTAGACTTTTTTAACCCCCGCCGGAAAATGAGGGGTGTTATAAGTTTCACGTGTGTTGCATCTATATATTTGTGTATCTATGTATCTGTCTGTGGCATCATAGCGCCTAAACGGATGAACCGATTTCGATTTAGTTTGTTTTGTTTGAAAGGTGATTTTGTCGAGAGTGTTCTTAGCTATGTTTGAATAAAATCGGTTCAGCTGTTCAAAAGTTATGGGCGTTTTACTGTTTAGATCGGGGTGTTTACGAAAAATAAATGAGTCGGGGGTTTTTTAAATTTTGACATTTTTCTTGTTATTCCAATGGTCTAAAGATTAGTCAGCACACCACACTAACATTACAAAGGCGAAAGTTTGCGAGTGTGTTTGTTACTTCTTTACGCTCAAACGGCTGGATGAATCTGGATGAAATTTGGCACAGAGATAGATTATAGTCAGGAATAGCCCATGGGATATTTTTTGACTTTCTCGTCGGAGAAGCCGCTGGCAAAAGCTAGTGCACATATAATTTACAGACAAATATACCTGACAACAAACATCTAATTACTTACGTAATTAAAATTCCCTACAGCAACATACCCCAATTACGTCACCAAATTAACGGAAGTACTAACAGAACTGGAAATACCGATTTCTGAATACGCCATTCAATTGGCAATTGAACGCGGTGTCAATCAACCCGCCCCCCGGCAGACAATAATTAACGCAATTAATTAAGCTTAGGAAATACCTTAATTAATGATCACGCTAGTCACGACATGTAAGTGTTTGAGGTAAAGGTCAAGCGTGAACCCGCCCACGAGTTAAGCCTTCGAAGGTAGGTAGATTATATTCAAGAAAGGCGCGGCATTGTGTTCGATTCTTGAAATCGATTTAATCGATTAATTTAACCTATTTTTTAGGGTTCCGTTCCCAAAGGGTAAAAACGGGACCGGGACGGGGTTTCACAGATGATGTATGTCTGTTGTTGCTATTACAACAAATACTAAAACCAGAATAACAAACGTGATTTTTTTACCGTTTTTTCGATCGATAATGGTACGGAACCCTTCGTGCGCGAGTCCGACTCGTACTTGACCGGTTTTTTTTTGTTCTAATAGTTTGTATTCTATTTTGTTAAATGATTTGGTTAGGGGGTGAGATGTTCCTAGAAATACGTATCTGACGCATCAAGTATATATGGAACTCTGATGCTCCAACTTTGTTGCCATCACTTTAAAAGCTCTTTATTAGATTTCGAAGTTTCATTCTATGAAGCTGTAGTGATCAAATTGGAGAATACAAAGTAAGCTGTAGAGACTAGAGTCGTGTAGTGTATGGACCACAGATATAAATCTAACTAGATGACGCGTTGGTCTGTACTTCTCGTGTCAAAACACGGAGTAAAATTACGAGTAATGATCGTAATTTGAGCTTTTCATTTGGCATTATTGGCACCAGAAATCCACCGAAATCTAGAAAAATGCCTTTGTATGCCATATTGAGCTGTAAATACTGTATAGGTAAAGTTGGCCGAGCATTGGAAATGTTTTCTTGCATTGGTAAGTAAATTGTGTGTGGGAAAGTGGCACGCTTGGTTTTCATATAGATGGAGGGACTTGCGTTATCTAGTTAGATTGATGTCTGTGGTATGAACACTCTTAGCGAAAATGCTAATCCCGAAAATGTAGTACATTTTCGAATTCAGTGTTTTTTCAAATTAAGCTTCATGGTCAAGTACATACCAACCCAGTTAGTTACCCAGTAACTGAGTTGTACCTAGCAGTTATGAGGTGCGTCTGAATAGACTCTAAGATAACCCCAACATTGGTGGGAAAAGGCTAAACAGATGATAAAGTACCTACCTGTTTTTTTTTCGTGGTTAACCCTGCCGGAATAAGCACGCTCAGGGAAATTTTATGTTCATGTTGTATTGTTTTTGTTGTGTGTGGCAAATATTGTTTTATATTCTATTCTACATACCTCCTCATAGTCTTTATGCGAGTGTTGAGGCGCGTGCGCGCGCGCAGCCGGCGCTCATTCGCGCGAGCGGCGCGGGCGGCCCACTTTGTTCTTGCGATTAATCGATTAACGATTAATTTAACCTTTTTTTAGGGTTCCGTGGCCAAAGGGTAAAAACGGGACCCTATTACTAAGACTCCACTGTACGTCTGTCTGTCACCAGGCTGTATCTCATGAACCGTGATAGCTAGACAGTTGAAATTTTCACAGATGATGTATTTCTGTTGCTGCTATTACAACAAATACTAAAACTAGAATAAAATAAATATTTAAGTAATACCACAAACGTGATTTTTTTACCGTTTTTTCGATCGATAATGGTACGGAACCCTTCGTGCGCGAGTCCGACTCGCACTTGACCGGTTTTTTTTTGTTCTAATAGTTTGTATTCCATTTTGTTAAATGATTTGGTTAGGGGGTGAGATGTTCCTAGATATAGGTATTTCATGCATTAAGTATATATGGAACTCTGATGCTCCAACTTTGTTGCCATCACTTTAAAAGCTCTTTATTAGATTTCGAAGTTGCATTCTATGAAGCTGTAGTGATCAAATTGGAGAATACAAAGTAAGCTGTAGAGACTAGAGTCGTGTAGTGTATGGACCACAGATATAAATCTAACTAGATGACGCGATGGTCTGTACTTCTCGTGTCAAAACACGGAGTAAAATTACTAGCAATGATCGTAATTTGAGCTTTTTATTTGGCATTATTGGCACCAGAAAGCCACCGAAATCTAGAAAAATGCCTTTGTATGCCATATTGAGCTGTAAAGAATGTATAGGTAAAGTTGGCCGAGGCATTGGAAATGTTTTCTTGCATTGGTAAGTAAATTGTGTGTGGGAAAGTGGCACGCTTGGTTTTCATACAGATGGAGGGACTTGCGTTATCTAGTTAGATTTATGTCTGTGGTATGGACACTCTTAGCGAAAATACTAATCCCGAAAATGTAGTACATTTTCGAATTCAGTTTTTTTTTCAAATTAAGCTTCATGGTCAAGTACGTACCAACCCAGTAACTGAGTTGTACCTAGCAGTTATGAGGTGTGTCTGATTAGACTCTAACACAACCTCAAAATTGCCGGAAAAAGGCTAAATAGATACCTTATGTTCAAATTTAAGGAAATTTTATGTTCATGTTCTTTTGTGTGTGGCGAATATTGTTTTCTATTCTATTCTACATACCTCCTCATAGTCTTTATGCGAGTGTTGAGGCGCGTGCGCGCGCGCAGCCGGCGCTCATTCGCGCGAGCGGCGCGGGCGGCCCACTTTGTTCTTGCGCATGGGCGCGCCGGGCGCTCCCGTCGCGTTCGCGCTCTTCATCAGCTTCTGCCAGTCCTGCTCGCATACTAGTGAGCCTGCGAGCATGTAATACCTGGACAAATAAAAGACTTGATGACACCAGCTCTGATGGAAGAAACTGTGATGTACCTATAGGGTTGTTCTCTATTTGGAAGCTCACAATATCTCTCTATTCTTCACATAAGACGGTGTCGCTGTATCTGCTCGTCAAGGTTATAATGGTCGATACTTTGAAGCTTCAGGAACGAAGATTGAACTGTGCTCATTTAAGATGATTTTTGGCTTTTATTCTACAGATTTGTGACATAGTACCGTCACACATATCATACGTCAGTCTTCGAGTAGCTATAAACACAGTAAAAATATACAAACAGTATGGAAACTACCTACAAACTCTCGAAACGGCACACTCACACAAACATGCGCATCGACGAGACCTCTAAGCGGCTCGCACTACTGACAGCACTGCAGAAGTGCCCGAGTGTTTTCGTCGGTATACCATACATACATACCTAGAGAAGGTTTAAGGTAACCTGTAGGCCTTCATAATTTACCAATTGGTCTATCAACGTTTATGGATGGTAGTCTGAATGATGCCTATATCTTCATATACTGACCTATCGCCCTGCATAAGGTGTGACCCACACTTAGAGCAGGCGAAGCACTTTATGTGGAACACGTGGAGCGGCTGCTGCGGTGCATTCGTCCTCATCACGAACTCGCTGGCGGGGATAGCCTGCCCGCAGGCTGCGCACGCGCCCCCCGAGCCGAACATTCTGGAACAAGACAACCTTATTTTAGTTTGTTTTAGAAGCTCAAATGCCCCGGGCCCAGGGGATGGGCAAATTGCCCAGTATGGAGACAAACTGATTTGTGCTCCTTTGATGGGGGGAGGGGGGAAGGTTGGGTCTTTCATTGAGTTGCCTGAAGACCAGATTAAACCAGAGTAATGAGTAGTTGGCTTTTACGTCATTCAAAATAAATGAGTTAACTTTATAGACCACAAAATTAATATAGCTTTAATCAAACAAAAAAGCAATTTAAAACCTACTCTTCTAGTTGCTAATTAAAACGCAAACTAATTACTAGTATTGAAATATTCTCTAATGAAGTTGGAGTATTTTAAACGACCTGCTTCTACAGAATGTTTAAATTGAAGATTAAAATGATCGACATCGGAGGTACTAAGAGCTAACAATTTTAACAAGCTAGCTTCAATCCGTTAAAATGCCACGATTATTGCTCGTTAAGCCTTGATAAATGGATAATAAAATAACGACGTAGACTATAAATCACTCAAATATACATGCTTATTTGTACTGCTGTTTGAACACTAAATTATTGAATATATTTATAAAATTATTGCTAGTTCCACGCCAGAAGCTTTGCTTGGAATTGAGGACACTAGGCAGTCTGTGGGCCACGATGTTGTGGCAAGTAACATTGCACAATATTGGCAAATCGTCTAGAAAATATGAAACTCCATTTCATACGTTCTAAATTAGCAAAACTTTCTTTGGTGAAAGGCTTTCAGTGACATTGAAAACTGTATTGAAAAGGAAGTTCTAGGAGGATCTTAAATGACAAACTTCTATAAGAAGAGTCTAAGGCATGCAACAGCGAAGCAGTAATGCTCACGAAGGAGGAGCCGGAACGCGTGAGGGAGACACAAAGGAGACGACCTCACGATCCTAGTCAGCGCGGGCTTGCGGAGTAATGGGTAGCTCGCCGTCCGATAAGGATAAGGTCCGAGTCAACGGCGCGTAGTGTTCCACGCGCGCCTCAAAGAGATGTCAGCAAAACTGACGGGGTCTGCTAGGGCCGATGCTTGTCTGGGTCGCGGATAAATTTGATAGAAAGTTACCGCGGCCCTGGCGCAAGCAACTGAAGGAACACGGGTGGGTTTTAGTCAGTAAAAGTCTGACACGCCATCCCGCTTCACCCAGAGCGGGAGAAGTCATTGGATGATTTCCCAAACCAAAAAAAAGGGCCTGCAACAGCGAGAAAACCCCCTGTTTTGAGTTACCACACACAATTCTGCGTATTCCAATGACTTAAGGCCCTTAGTCGTCTTTCACAACGCTTACGACAAACGAGGTTTATTTATTTTAAGCCAAAGACTTCTGCCGTTCAGATTTTAATAAAACAATTTATCTATCACCATTTCTCTGCCATAAAGCTCTAAGCTCTATTTCTCCTTTAACTTTTTCATCACCGTATTATAAAATCAATCATTCGTTCCGTAGTGATTTAGCGTTTAATTATTATTGCTTGACCACTATATTGAATGGTTTATGGTCAATAAAACGTGTGAATACAGATAATATTAACTTTTTAATAACTTTGACGAGTGTCATCGTCATGTTTATAATAATAATATAAAACGTTTATATTCTCTTCACAAAGTTTCTTAAGACGACGACTAACGCCAACGACCTTGATGGAACAAAATGGGCACTCGGTTCACACCCGTGCGACCCAAAATTTAGTAGTTTTTTGTACTTTCCTTATTATTCTATGACATTAAAAAAAAGCTTCAGATCAAAATGTAGATAATTAAATTGTCTTTGATATGGTGTCGATTTCATTAAAATACGACCAGCGGTTTTGGTGCGATTATCGTGTTATTGTCCGTTTTAGACATAACTTTACAAATTAATTACACTATGTTATACGAATAAACCTCAAATTCTGTTCAGATGAAATTATTAAGAAAATGGTCTAATATAACATATATTTTCTCCAAAAAAATACGACTAGCCGTTTAGACGTGATTCTCAATTTAAATTCTATGCCTTGCAGTTTAAACCAGGGTATAACTTAGTGAGAGACTGGTGCCTGTGATAGTTTTATAATTCGCGATAAAATTTAATGACCACAGATTTCACTCATATTTTGTTTTTAATCGACGAAATGCTTAATGGTGATGTGGAAAACCTAACAAGGACCTCAAAAAGGAGGAGGTTCTATGTTCGAGACTTCATGTTTGTTTTTTTTGTGTATTTTCACCGATTTGTACGTCAATTATGGACTAGATTCTGAATATTTTTTTTGTTTGAAAGAGTATGTTTCCAAATTAGTCCCATTTAAATTTAGTGAGGATCTGATGAAGAACTTCAGAACTGTTCAGTAAATGACAGCAAATGTCTCGGGATTGCTGCAATAGTAGGTATGTTTATTGTTTATACCATTTCATAACATAACATCAAGCCAGTACGCTCTAAAGGGTATATTGTTCACATTGGTAAACTCTCATTTAGTTATTTCTCTTATGTTCAAGTTTCATGATATTCGGGTAATCTATTCTGGCATTATAGGTATCTTACTATAGAACTTGCCTGTTAGTTAGTTTTTCAAAAAATAAAACCAACTTCGAAATAAAAACAGTACAAAGTCAAAAATAACATCATCAAGGAAAATAAGTCATAATTCGTGTTAGAGTCTATTTACAGGGAAATTACCGAAAAATACCAAAAGAGAACCTTAATATTAATATTTCAATACTTTGGCTATAGTTGTGCGTGTATGGACCAGAGAACACTTATTAGGATGCCTCTAATGTGATCCAACACTAGAATATCACTAGAATAAAATGAAATCAGCAATTAAATTTCATATCTGCATCAGCAATAAACCTAAAAGTCTTCAAAACAGTCCTAACAGCCTCATTGCAGCTAAATAATTACAATCTGTATTTCATTTCAGTTGAGAAATCGCCTGCCAACTGTTATAAAATAAATCTATATTATTTAGCTTATTACCTACTATGATTCCGCAAAAAGTTACTAAAACGAGCAGTTCACTGCACAGACTGACTGGAGGCTTATTTATAACTTGTAAATCTTAACGGATACTCGGTTTAAGTTAATGACATGTATCCTCCCAAAAACTGCGTCCAATTGTGAGAGCACTGAGACTGTGGCAGTTTAATGGCGGCATTTAATACTTAATGAGTCATTACTGCAATCGCTATTAGCGTCGCCGGCGAGCCCGCATTATTTACAACCGGCCTGAATATTAATAAATCGCAATAACAATCCAGCCGAAAGCAATCAAAAATTAATTATCTGCGCTTCTTAGCGTTATTCGTTTTGAAATGATTCAACGCCGAACATGGTTAAAGATAAATTTTGAAAGTCTTAAAAGATAAATTCGCTTCAATCACTCGGAGCAAATAGGATTTCGTTTCATTTACTCCGGTAAGAGCGTTTTCAATTAAGGAGCGCCCGACAAACAGTATCGGCGTATGAAGGTAAAATTAATTAAACCGAGCCAAGACAAACATGTACGAATCTATTTGTGTTGGACGATCGCGGGTAGCGTACGGGAAGATCTGCGGATTATACCCGGGAAAAATACGGGACACAACCCAACACTATACGTGTACAGTCTCGGAACCGACCTATACATATAGCAAAAAAACCGGCCAAGTGCGATTTGGACTCGCGCACGAAGGGTTCCGTACTTGGTAAATTGCGGTTTACGATTTATGACGTATTAAAAAAAAACTACTTACTAGATCTCGTTCAAACCAATTTTCGGTGGAAGTTTACATGGTACATCATATATTATTTTTAGTTTTATTATTGTCTTATTTTAGAAGTTACAGGGGGACACACACATTTTACCACTTTGGAAGTGTCTCTCGCGCAAACTATTCAGTTTAGAAAAAAAATAAATTTGAAACCTCAATATCATTTTTGAAGACTTATCCACGTATGGGTTTGATGAAAAAAATAATTTTTAGTTTCAGTTTCAAGTATGGGGGGATTCCCTATATATATTTTTTTTTCTATTTTTGTGTGAAAATCTTAATACGGTTCACAGAATACATCTTCTTACCAAGTTTCAACAGCATAGTTCTTATAGTTTTGGAAAAAAGTGGCAGTGACATACGGACGGACAGACTCTATAAGGGTTCCGTTTTTTGCCATTTGGCTACGGAACCCTAAAAATATAACCCGAAAGCAAGGTTGACAGACCAATAAATCTCTCGCTAAACTAAGTGGGTCGAACTCCATGAATACCTAAATAAATCTACTCTTTTTATAAACTAGTGAGCACTTAATTTGGATTGGACGAAGGAGATATATTATATTGTGATTCGCCATTGAAGGCCGGTGAGGCCGTACGTTATAATTAATTAAGAAAATTAATACGTTTAATATTTCCTTACGAATCTTTTGAACATTGTACATCGCACATCAATTCTCGGAACGGACTTAATTAAAACGAGGACATTAACACACGCGAAGTTGTTTTATTTATTCGACCGTGTGACTTTAACAAGTTTAGTTTGGGCTTGAACATTTCGAACTGATAAAGGACGCGCTTAGTTCAATACCTTTACCATCGTGATTTGTAATTTTATTAACATGCTGTAGTTTGAAAGTTGTTAAGAATTTCTAATCGACAACTTTTAGGGTTCCTTTCATACAGATATTAATTAAGGAGTGTGTTTAGCATGAGTTTAATAAATACGAAAGTTCGTACGGGCGCGAGCTCGGGGTGCGGTGCCTACTCGAAGTTTATTTGCCTTCATTACTTGTAAAATTGAATACGTCCCCGTGAGTCCTCATTAATTTAAGATGTAGACTGTATCTTGACATGTTATTTTATTCATTAAGGGAGCGTCTTGAGTCTCACGGTTGTGTACGTGTCGACTTCGGATTGTTGTAAGGAGCATAATTTAAAACCTCTCGACAAGATCATTAGGGCGAGTGTGTGGAGTCGCTAGAGGGCGCTGTTGTTGTTCTAAATATAATGTAGGTGAGGACTAACGTGATTACATGAAAAACACACGTTATTATCAGCTGGTTTTCCTAGAAGCCGCTTGTTCCTCTAGCGAACGATAACTTAATTAAATGAGCTAGTTAGTTAGAATACCGATATATAGGTAAATGTGACACGGTTCAACGCATACATGTACATAATTAAATATCAGATTTTTCACTTTCCTTCCTCTTTGTTGTCCTTGTTTGGGGTTAAAAACAGTGTTATTTTAAACCTTAAATAGGTAACTAATGATAAAAGGTTACAAAATATAGCTTGTTAATTAAAAATATCCAAATATTATAAAGGCAAAATTTTGTGAATGTGTTTGTATGTTTGTTACTCTTCCACGCTAAAACTGCTAAACGGATCTGGATGAAATTTGGCACAGATATAGATTATAGTCTGGAACTATTATAAAGGCGAAAATTTGCGAATGTGTAAGTGTGTTTGTATGTTAGTTACTATTTCACGCAAAAACTAAAACTAAACGTTTTGGGGACACTTCATATGCGTACAGCTAAGGAGTGGAATTCCCTGCCGGAGTCTGTGTTTCCCGACAGCTACAATCTTGGAGTCTTTAAGTCTAGAGTGAATAAACTGGATTTAGCTGAGTACCAGTGTTTTACATGGAGCGACTGCCTATCTGACCTCCACAACCCAGTAACTGGGTAACAGCGGTACCCCTTGGCTAGACTGGTGTCAGACCTCAAGCGTCTGACTATTCGTAACGACTGTCAAAGATCTTCAAATGACAGCCGGGACCAACGGCTTAACGTGCTTTCCGAGGCACGGAGGAAACTCGTTATATTGAAAATGGTCACCCATCCACGGACCGACCTCGTCAAGCGTTGCTTAACCTTAAAGATCGACTCGTGCGGCTGTTATTATTTAGCCACGAGCTCCTCGAGAATAACAATAAATGTACCTAAATAAAATCAATAATAGCAAATCAAATATCTAAATAATCACCAAAGCGCCATAAAATAATAAGGCACGGGCCGCATTGTGAGGGGAGAGAGGGGCCGATTGGCTCAAGACGAATGCCTCTCAATAGAGCCGGGATGCGTCCGGACCGGGATCACTTGTTGCTCCACCGTGTTTGCTATCAGACTTAACGAAAGTACCCTAGAAATCTTAAACGACGCCATTATGAGTATCAAAGGGGATTATTAAATTCAGCGTAGACTACTTAGATTTTTATTCGGTTTTATTAACATGGAGGACTACTTATTTATGGCTGATTATATTATATTCACAGGTAAGTGTTATTCGTGGAATAAATATCACAGATTGCAAGCTTTTGTATCGTACTCATCTTATCCTTTCAATCCAACTTCCAACTATTATTATAAAAATGTAATCTATACCAATATTATAAAGAGGAAAAAAATTTTTGTTTGTACCGAATAGGCTCCGAAAGTATTGCACCGATTTAAAAAAAATTGACACCTATGGAAAGCTACATTATGCCCGAGTAACATAGGCTATAATTTTGACGGAAGCGAAGCCGCGAGGGTCAGCTAGTTATCTATAATTATGTTTGAATGATATTTGGAATCACGGGACCAAAGCCTGTTTTTTTTTTTTGTAACAACTTTGCCCGACACTAGAAATTTCTTCCAGTATCGTGGGTGCGTTAACAAAGAATTTGGGCATAGAATACTTTTTTATCCCGGTATTCGTACTTTCGTTCCCATGCGATTTTTATTTTCTTTCACGCGTGAGAAGCCGCTGATGGCATAAGCAAGGAGACTTTAATGTCAATCCACCTCTTTTATTCTTATCATGAACTATGTTAAGAATAAAAGTGGTGGATCGACATTAAAGTCGTTTAGTGCCGTGTGTATTCGAGTTAGTTTCAAAAGACTGATTTATATTTAAAAAATTTACATGAGTTATTTGGATTGCGACACATTCAATAGTAAATGCAAGGAAGCTCTGTCATATATCGTTATAAAACACTTTCAATATTAATTGATCGTTTGTGAAAGTTTAAAATTAACTTTCGCTACTTAGTGTTTGGCTTCGGGCACTAAGCCATCAGTGTAATTCAATTTCTAAATTAATTAATCATTTTTGATGATGCAATTTTGGATTACTTAAGTGGTTTGACAAGAAATGTTCTTGGGATATGTCTTTATATCATCATTGGCAGCCTTGTTTAACCAACTTCTGAGGTCACCTCGGCGTCATCCCTTTTTCCTAAAGTGGCATTTTATAAGAAAAGAAAAAAACCTTTTTAAGGCGGTACTCCGAGCAAAACGCCGCGCAAGCCGTTTTTCGTGCTATTTTTATGAGCTATCTACTCGTTATTTAAAAAGAAATATCAATTAATAAAAATGCATTAAATTTCTACATAATATTTATTCTAAAATGGTGGATTTCGTTTTTTTTTTAATGTTGTATATATTTCACAAATCTCCTTCAAAAAAAAAAACATAAAAATGAGAAATAATTATTGATAGCATGCATCTCCTCGTAGTGTTCATTAATTATTTTTTGTACTAACACTAATGCATAGACATTTTAACAACGAACATTTTTGTAGTATTTTTTTTTCAAAAGACCAAAATTCGATTTTATAAAGATTTTATTCTAAAATCTGGGCGTATTTACTACTGTAATTCATGCGCCACCAGTGCCGCTAGACCAATAGGAATGCTCATATCTCATGCCGATTTTTTGGTCAGGGTACCGTCTTAACAAAAAATTTAATTGACGAAATATCTTCGTTCAGTATTTTTTTTCGGTAAGTACAATAATCTGCCTAGCCTCATCCGAACTTTGTTGGGGTCGGCTTCCACTGTAACCTGATGCAGTCGAATACCAAATTTTAGGTGGAGCGACTGCATATCAGATCAAATAACGTTGATAGATTTTTTATGTTTTTTTACCAAAGAAAATACATATTCTATTGCCAAAATTCAAAGGATATCTTCCCTGTCATAACTGAGTTAATAACCAAAGACGTTAATAGTGATCACAATGCATGTAAGCCTTCGGATTTGGGACGCACCATCGTCTGTGTATCAAGTTAGCACATCGTTAGAGACTCGTTAGCGGCCTTGTTCCACCCACTGATGAGTGTAGTAGATCTCCATCCCTTTCATACCATGCTTCCCTGGTAACATCATTCAACAACATCTTCTCCCCTAATCTCAGTACTACAAGAAGTAAAATCACGGTTTCTTCTTCCATTCCCCTGTCTCTTCACGCTCTCATTCTCACACAGTTCATTCATATTTTCTTTGGGACTCCCTCTCCATTCTTTTACCCTCAAAAACAATCATTCTATCATTAAAATCATTGCAGTTCTTTCCCTTCAATTACCACAGACGTCAATAATGTAATTGTGTGCATCACAATGCATGCAGGCCTTCGGAGGCACCATCGTCTGTGCATCAAGATAGCACGTCGTTAGAGAGACTCGTTAGCGGCATTGTCTCATCCACTGATGAGTGAAGTCTCCTTCCCTTTATGCTATGCTTCCCTGTTACGTGAGAGATCCTTTTACCAGCAACGTCATCTTCTGTCCTTGTTTTATACAAGTTGGTATCAACGCAACTCGCTTCCTTCTTCCATTCTCCTCTGTCAAACGTCACATTTTCATTCAATACTTCTTTCTACAAACCATTTACATTTTCTTTGGGACTCACTCTCTCTTCTATACCCTCAAAAACACTAATGGTATCGCCAAAATCACTGCAGATTTCCTTCCCTTCAATAACCAAAGACGTCAATGATGTGATAGTGTGTTTAAGATCACAATGCATGCAGGCCTTCGGAGGCGGGACGCACCATCGTCTGTGTATCAAGTTAGCACGTCGTTAGAGAGACTCGTTAGCGGCGCGTGGCGACGACAAGCCAAGAATTTGCTAATGACACATGCTCGCGATAGGGTTGACTAATACAAGCCTTATAAAACGTATCAGCATATATCTTGCAGACTAATTAATGGAATTAAGATTTTGCATCATGCTGGGGAGGAAATGGTTGGTTATCTATGTTAGTTTTGAGATGGTATCGGTTGAAGTAATGAAGCTGTTCGGTTAGTAGACGGTGGTAAATATTTTTTGGAATTGTCCAATTGCCGTTGCTAACCAGAGATTAAAGATAGAATATAATATGAAATCTAGGAATCAGTTAAAGATATCATCCAAATAAAATAACATGATTAGGTAGAAACGAGTAAATCTATAAAAGTAATATAAGAAATAGTAAGGAAAAACAACTAATTTCTTTCCTTATTGGAAGTTATATGTAAACATTAGGTCCATTGGGTCCGATTGCGCATCGAGTTTTTCGAGAAATCAGCACAAAGCTCGTCAACTCTTCACGTGACCAGAGGGCTGGCCTTTTCTTCGGCCAGAGAATCAGCATTGCCATTCAACGTGGCAATGCTGCCAGCGTTCTGGGCACGTTTCCCATTGACATCGATGTGGACGAATTTTTTGATGCACAATGTGCTCTTTTCCGTCTTCCTTTTTAGGGTTCCGTACCCAAAGGGTAAAAACGGAACCCTATTACTAAGACTCCGCGGTCCGTCTGTCTGTCTGTCTGTCTGTCTGTCTGTCACCAGGCTGTATCTAGTGAATCGTGATAGCTAGACAGTTGAAATTTTCACAGATGATGTATTTCTGTTGCCGCTATAAAAACAAATACTAAAAACCGAATAAAATAAATATTTAAGGAGGCTCGCATACAAAAAACCTGTTTTTTTGCCGTTTTTTGCGATAATGGTACGGAACCCTTCGTGCGCGAGTCCGACTCGCACTTGGCCGGTTTTTGTATTTGCATATAGGTTTGTTTTTGTTTTTAGAATACTCAATTGTATATAATTATGGTAATAAAATCTTCTATTAAACAAAGAGTTTTTTTTATAAAGCTATACATGACAGTTTCGCAAGTCGATAGAGATAAATGAATACGATAATGTCAAAGAAGCTCAGTCACCAACCGTTGGTAACCCTGTTGATATTCGCGGTCGCGCCGTCTACGGCTCGTACGCGGATGAATCAAGCGGTCTGACAAATCGGATCGCTTTAATGAATATCATGTTTATTATTCCGAACGAGTCGCATACGATCGGGCTTAATGACGAACATGGTGTCGTATGCCTGGTTAGTGTGTAGGGTTCGTAAGGATCATCTGGTAGTTTCACTTTCGTCTTGTGATTGGTGGTTGATAGAAGTTTCAGAATGAAAAAAAATATGTTCCAAATTTAAATTCGTATCATATAATAAATTCGAGCTCGTGGCTAAATAATAACAGCCGCACGGGTCAATCATCAAGGTTAAGCAACGCTTGACGAGGTCGTACCGTGGATGGGTGACCATTTCAACATACCGCGTTTCCTCCGTGCCTCGGAAAGCACGTTTCACCGTTGCTCTCGGCTGTCATTTGAAGATCTTTGACAGTCGTTACGAGTAGTCAGATGCTTGGGATCTGGTACCGTGTTACCTAGTTACTGGGTTGTGGAGGTCAGATAGGCAGTCGCTCCATGTAAAACACTGGTACTTAGCTGAATCCGTTAAGACTGGAAGCCGACCCCAAAATAGTTGAGAAAAGGCTAGGCAGATTTAATAAATTAAACATTAATGTGACAGATTGTCAGTTTATATAAATACTAGCTGACCCGGCAAACTTTGTTTTGCCATAAAAAGACCAAACATTTATCTACCCTACCCTAACCTACCCTACCCTACCCTACAGCTACACTACCCTACCCTACCCTACCTATATAGCCTATGTCCTTTCCCAGGTCTCAAACTATCTTCATACCAACATTCATCTAAATCGGTGCAGCGGTTTAAGCGTGAAAAGGTAACAGACAGACAGACAGACAGACAGACAGACAGAGTTACTTTCACATTTATAATATTAGTATGGATTTTTGCACAAATTGTTTTCTATAGCTATATTTCCAGCGAAATTTTATTTCGAGTTACGTTCGTTAACCGTGCGGCAATCTCGTATTCAAATTGACATAGTAAAACAACAGAGGCTCCGGACCAAGTTCCATAAACTCGTTTCAAACTCCCCTCTACACATTCTATCGGCGATTTTTAATTAAGTCCCTAGCGAGAGGCAAGCGAGCAACGTAACACCATCAATTCATTATCCTAAACTCTGGCTCGATTGTTCCTCGCTCGCTACTTACGCAAACTTTCATTTTAATCAAGCGTTTAATTAAAAATTATCCGAGAAAAACAAAATAAGCCCGTTAGGGGGCGGTCTGAACTAATTAAGGCGCTTGCGATGAGCCTGCCGGCTGAGGTGAGCGGCCTTTCATTGGAGGCCTTGTTCTACTCCGGTGCGGCGCTTAGCGAAACTATTAATGCAACTAGAGGAAGAACTTGACAAGTGTCAGGGGCGTAGTCCGGTGATTGTGCGCTGTGGGCTGCCCTCGCTGTAATGACGACGTAATTATCAGGGACGCAGCCACCGCACAAAGCATGTATTTTTAAAAACCGGCCAAGTGCGAGTCGGACTCGCGCACGTAGGGTTCCGTACCATTATCGCAAAAAACGGCAGAAAAATCACGTTTGTTGTATGGGAGTACCACTTAAATATTTATTTTATTCTGTTGTTATAGCGGCAACAGAAATACATCATCTGTGAAAATTTCAATTGTCTAGCTATCACGGTTCATGAGATACAGCCTAGTGACAGACAGACAGACAGACCCTACTGTTTTACGTTTTTTTAGACACCGACTTCGGTTTTTTTTTTTTTGATTTTTTGTGTTTTGGTTTAGAAGTCGGTTTTATTTTTTTGTTAAAAGTTTTTTTCTTTTTTTGCTTTTTAGTGAGTACATAAACATAATGGGCGAGTTCTATAGTAAGGTTAGGCCAGAATAGATTACCCAAATAAAATGTAAATTGAATATAACCGGTGGAATGAGAGTGTACCAGGGTGAACTGTACACATCTGCCTATTCGTTTAAAGCATACTGGCGTGGTGGTATAATATGAAATGGTGTAACCAATAAACAGACATACGATTGCAGCAATCCCGAGAGATATGCCGTCATTTTTTGAAGAGTTCTGTTGTATATCTTCGAAGTTCTTCATCAGATATTTACCAAAATTAAATGGTACCATTTCGGAATAAACTTCTTTCAAACTAAAAAAGAATTTTGCAAATCCGTTCATAATGAAGGAATTATGCCCGAACACACATAAAAAAAAACTGAATTGAGAACCTCCTCCTTTTTGGTCGTTTAAAAACAACAGAGGAGCCCATCACTAGTTCAAAGCTCTTTATTGTACTTCAGTGATCGTCCAACAAGACTATCCTACAATTATGTTAACGAGAAACAATTAAATCTCACTAATGAGTTGCAGCAGTTTTTGTAAAGGGTTATATCACAAAAGATTTAAAGCTCTCTCCCTCCACTATGAAATATAACGTTGTAAATAAGCGTACAACAAAAACGATATAGCAAACTTTTCTAATTACTGTTAATACCAATATCAATTAACTTGCGCTAAGAATTAATTATCTCGGTATTACGGTCCCTCATTTATTAGTAAACTTTCACTAATCAATCTTACAAAGTAGCCAACATCGGTATAACATATTTCTATAAAATTACCAATATATATTTTCTTAATGAGAGACGTTATTACCTACACTAAAAAAAGGATGAAATAATTCATCATCAACATCATATCAGCAGAAAGACGTCCACTGCTGGACATAGGCCTCCCCCAAGCGTCGCCACATTGACCGGTCCCGTGCGACTCGTAGCCAGCGGATCCCCGCAACCTTCACCAGATCATTGGTCCACCTGGTCGCGCGGTCGCCATTCCAGAACCTTTCTGCCCCATCGGCCATCCGTTCTGCGAGGAATATGCCCTGCCCAATGCCACTTAAGTTTGGCAATTCTTCGGGCTATGTCGGTAACCCTGGTTCTCTTGCGGATCTCTATATTTCCCTCTCCATTGCCCTTTGAGTGACTGTAAGCTTTCTGATAAAGCCCATTGTAAACGACCACGTCTCAGAGCCATATATCATCACTGGCAACACACATAATAAAAATAAACATAATTTAATTATTTGTTTTATTCAGAAAATTATTAGCAAAATTGAAAGCAAATTGAATTAAGAATTAAAATAATGATGTCTCGGAAGCTGACGATAAAATATTTAATGTGTAGTAACAATATTGTCATTGCCAGTAATAATAATAAACAAGTTTGACATGTGTAGTTGTGTATAACATAGGTTTCTGCATTGTTCACTGCAGTTTAATAATGATTGAGTCATAACAATTTATTAGATATACTTGTTATTAAAACACTGCCCTTTACGCCGACACGCTACAGGCCAATAAACGAACTCTTATCACACAAACATCGACAGCGCAAATGTTATTCCGCGCATTAATTCAGTCAAAGGTGTGCGGGGATTGACGTGAAGTATTAATTATGTCAATTATCGGTGTCACGCATAAATAATAATAATTTATAAGTGGCAACATTTGTCAAAAGCCGCACACGATGAGCTAATCGACTATCACCGCTAATTGCGCGCACCCCGTCGGGGGAACCCTCGCCCCGCGCGCCCTCTTCCTCCCCCAACTAATTAGATAAGTTTGCAACTCCACTGTACTTCTGGTGCTCCACTCCGCCGGTAAGCATCAATCTTTTTAATTAAACATTTTTGACACCGCAACGATTAGCCATCGAACCCATTTCTATGGTAATATTGTGAGTAGTTTTAATTTAAATGCAAAACGAGGAGCGAATATGGTCACAACTTTACTCTTACGTACTTCTGCATTGTTATTGGGTTTTTCAACTATTCTTAGGATGCATTCAGGTGTTTTGTATACCAACATACCATATTCGAATAGATATACGTATACTCAACTTGTATCAAGCGCAAGTTCGATCATGCATATTGCTCTCATCTCTGTGAATGTTCTGCCAAATACCAGCTGGACGCACTTGAGTCGATCGAAAAACGAGCCAAGAGGCTCATCGGCAATGAGATACTGATCGAGTCTAGGCTCCAGAGCCTTGAACATCGGTGCTGAGTTGCCAGCCAATCGGTTTTTTATCGGTTACATTTGGGTGAGTGTGTGTTGGAATTGCATGATCAGATTCCTCCTAGCCCGTTCCATCATCGGACTACAAGACGTACGGCGATGCGTCTTCGGTACATGGTGGACATCCCACCCAAACGTTTTAGGAATACTTTTATTATGCGTACAGCAAAAGAGTGGAATTCCCTGCTGGTGTCTGTATTTCCAGATAGGTACAACCTGGGAGTCTTTAAGTTAAGAGCGAATAGGTTTCTTCTAGGAAAGCGTGCTTCACCGTCGACAATATCATCGCTTACCATCAGGCGAGATGTGAGTGGTCAAGCGCAAGTCTATTATTAATAAAAAAGAACTCCTACACCTTGCGGTTCTTTCGGGGAAACACAACACATTATAGTTTAAAAGCTTATAAATCCCGGTCGTTAAGGCATATAAACTGTGCTTTATGGAATCACGAGCGAATCTCAGATTTATAGTTAATTGATGACTTTATTGCTCAAAATTCATGCAATAAAATGACACAATGACGTAATGTCCCTTACGCATCGCCATCAAAATAAATATAACTGTGCACGCTGCGGAAGGCTTACAATTAAGATATATATCGTAACGCGTCCATCAATAGAAAATATATTATGCAAATATTGTACTCCGGACGCAGAATTTATATACAAAATAGGTTGTTATCATAATTAATTGGTTATTGACTCAATTCCCGTGCCCATAATACGTGTTTTAATCAACCCATTTGTAAGCAACAAAAATTAAATAGACGAATCAATTTCGTTAATAGTCCAAGAGGCCGCATCGATCGACACTAACTCGAATAGATTTTATAACGTCCGCCGATCAAATATTACTTTTTATGTAAACATATTTATTAGAATCGCTCAGATTTGCGTCAAATTGATCATAATCAATTTCGTGAGCAATTAATTTATGAGACAAGTGTAGATAGTTGTTAATAAAACGAGAATCGAGTCCATTATAGAAGAGCGCGGAGCAATAAATCAGGACTTACAATGGCACATTGTCTGTCGCTCAACCTGATTAAATAAATAAATAGGTGCCGATCTGAGACGCTTGCGCAGATCTTATCACACATCTTGGGACATTTATAGAAGCGAAAACGCCGAAACGACCTCTCTATATAAGATAATAAGGCTTTAAGTATCAGTGTATGAAATCGCATGTATCTAATCGTTGTCCGTGTTTGGCATGTGCCGAAGCGATTCAGAGCTTTGTTAGTATTGTGTTTCGGTTGAGAGTTGAGTGGTAAGTATGTCTTGTTAGTTAGGACTGGAGACGGCCGAGATGGATGGCAGCGAGGAAGGCGAATACGAAGGTCTGCACTTCATCTTTCATCGTTATATGCTTAGTGACGTGTGAGCTAGAAACGTAAATTAAGTGTATCTAGAACCGACGACAAACTACCTTATTAGGAAAAATGACAAGTTCCAAGGTGTTATAAATTTTGCTTTAATTAAATCAGTTAAATTAATCGCCACAATTTATTTGTAAAACGGTTCAGTTTTGCCGAGAAATCTGTTAATTGAATTGTAGACAATTCTTATCAATACTTTTTAGGACTGGA
The DNA here is from genome assembly GCA_949775005.1 of Orthosia gothica. Classification (NCBI taxonomy): domain Eukaryota; kingdom Metazoa; phylum Arthropoda; class Insecta; order Lepidoptera; family Noctuidae; genus Orthosia; species Orthosia gothica. The sequence goes on along the minus strand of OX459062.1, from coordinate 5,709,701 downwards.
ACCTTCAAGAACTTGGTCAAGATTTCTGATATTTATGATCACTAAAAGGATAAATCTAATCGTTTGCAATTATAGACTTGTTAACATTGAACGAAACAAGTATGAAATTTGTAGGTTAGAAAAGTTAGTGTCCCTCAATGTAACTCATTCTGGGTTCAATATTGTATTTTTTTGTGATTTAATATTTGTCATTATTACTAGAAACTTTAAGAACAATAAGCTAATTTATTGTTACATCTTGAATCTTAATATCTTGAAAAAATTAAGAACAACGAGCATCTGCATACGAAAAGTTTTTATTCCTAAATAATTCTTCATATAAAATTAGCTATATTAATTCTTTAATATATGCAATATAAGCCAGATCACGTCCAATGCTACAGCTCGGCATACATTAACTGTGTCAACATGTGAGCTAAGTTAGAGCGATAATTAAGTTGCGCGGTCATATTACACGCAACACATGACGTTCACAATTTACATTCCATATTAATGAATCTCCACGCAAATTTTAACCGGTGTCCAGTAACGGTCGTTAGGGAGCTTTATTTAGAGTAAAAGGCCCAGTAATTGGCCCAGCCGGATGCAGTGCACAGGTGCCCGGGCCCATGCGTGCGCGGTGCGCCCTCTCGCGGTGGCCGCAGGAAATGAGAGCCAATTTGAATTTCTTCCGAAGCGAATCGATTAATTGGAGAGCTATTAAATCATTTTTCGGTTATGAATTCAAACGAATATCGTGGTTTATTTTTTCCTTAACACCTGTGCCACTCAATGTAATGAAGTACGTAACAAAAGAAACAATGGAGATAGCAATGATTAAGTTATGGTTTTTGTGAGAGAACAAAAAGAAAAGTTAATTAAATAAGTACCCAACAAAAAGTTTAAAGACAAAAAGGCATATCCTGGTGCAATGTTGATGTGAATGAAACAAATTTGGAGCACAATGAAGGCGGCACACACAGTCGAGGGAAGTTCGTTTCCCTCACATTATGAAGGCACGTACTTCATATTTCACTCGATCTTGGATCGCCATCGCAAACAATTTGTAACGTAAAAGGGTAATTAGGACTTTAACCTGCACGAAAATAAAGGAATTATTAGAAAACAATCCGGACAGAGAAACGGGGTGCAGGTTGGTGCGGAGGGGGGTTTTCGAAGGAAGGGTGTCTAATTAGGGAGTGGGGGGCGAAGGTAATGAGCCGCGATCGCCGCCCCGATATAACGAAGGCTATTTACGCGGTGGTCGCTCTGAAAATTGCGAGGTTTTGTTTTAAAAGCGGTTACCGTTTGAGTTTTGCGATTAAGGCGTTTAATTAGACAGTGTTGTTTACAACCTCATTACGGTAGGTAAGGTCGGTGGGAAATAGCCTCGGATATCGGCCGATAATTTATGAAGTTGAAAAATGAGTTTCTTGCCGTTAAGTAGATTCTGTTGTAGATTATAACAACCAAACAATCCGGGCTTATGAATAAACATGAGCTCAAACTCCTTGTCTAAATACTGAATGTAGACCTTATTGTGTTCCTTTTACAGTTAATTGTTATTTGTTGGTGGGCAATAAATTTGACCTTCAATTGTTTTAGAAAATTCCAACTGCCATTACCTTCAGTGCACAAGTGTATTAGTGCTTTGTGAGAAAGGGTTTGTGTGTTAATTTGTATGTCATTTAGATCGATGATTCTGTGTTCATCCCACCTGACTCCCAGATCTATGGCCTGAGCTTGAGGAGTGGGAGGACTGATGGAACAGGGGAGTTTTGATACTTACTTGATTAAGGAGCTGTTGGTGTCTTTGTTTTAGCTCTTCTTGCTGTTTCTATAAAAGCAGAAGAAATAATACCACCAAATAATAAACCGTGCCGACGTTCTATACTGATTATTTTTTGTACATCGATCGCGTTCGGTCCCGTTCCGTTCCACGGCTATAGATGGTAATGTATCTATCTCCGTGGAACGGAATCGAACGCGATCGATTTACTAAAAATAATCGGTATAATCAGATGAAAAACACTAGTTACGTCGGCACGGTTTCTTTGTATGGGATGAGGCATCTGTATGCTAGTATTATATTATCTGTGACCGAGAGAAGATATTGCTGCAGCCATCTCTATTGCATCTTCCAACAGTGTCACTCATCTTCCTGACCCTGTCACTAAGTCATTAGTGTGCACTTTATGATATCAATGGCTTTAATATATACTAATATTTTAAATAGGAAAGATTTTTATTTTTGTATGTAACGAATAAACTACTGGGCCGATTTCAAAAATTCTTTCACCGTTGGGAAGCTACACTATCCCCGGATGACATAGGCTTTTTATCCCTGTATTCCCACGGGGACGGGAACTACGCGGGTGAAACCGCGAGATGTCCGCTAGTTAAAAAATTGATAGCTTGAATTGCTAAAATAATTGACAATGCTTAAAATTTATGTATGGATTGGACAGCTGAATTTCAAAAAATTGTCTTAAAATAACAAACATGTTTTCACTTACTCCTTGATAAAAATAAGGAAAGCATATTACTATGATCAATAATAGTATACAAACACCTTTAAGCCGGTGGCTATCTTTTAGAAAAAAAAACACCCTGTAGAGTAATTTATCAGCTACTAAAGGTGTGCAGTGTACATTTTACATATTCATTTTACCTACGGGCCCTAAGCATAGCTAAATCATGTCTTTTTTACACGACTGCCGAAGGAGGGTAATGTGTTTATCAGTCTTTGTATGTATGTTTGTTCCTATGTGGCGTTCTAGAGACTAAACGCTTTGGCCGATTTTTATGATTCTTACGTCAATCGATTTGTCTTAACATTGCGAGTGTCACTGGCTACATTAAAATTGGAGAATAGAAAACCGGCCAAGTGATGTCGGACTCGCGAACGAATGGTTCCGTACCATTATGGCAAAAAACGGTAAAAAAAACATGTTTGTTGTATGGGAGCCCCACTTAAATATTTATTTTGTTTTTAGTATTGGTTGTTATAGTAGTAACAGAAATACATCAACTGTGAACATTTCAACTGTCTAGCTATCACGGTTCATGAAATGCAACAGCCTGGTGACAGACGGACAGACAGACAGACAGATTATGGAGTGTTAATAATAATTAAGACTCCATGATCCGTCTGTCTGTCGGTCTCGTTTTTACCCTTTGAGTACGGAATCCTAAAAATGGCGTATTTTGGACGCCATATTGTGGGTTATCACGATAAAGGGTTATAGGGGTGTTTTCAAAAATATATAACATTTATATGTTTAAATGTAACAAATCCGAAAAAAAAATGTTTAGGTACTAAAAAAATGTAAATAAAAAAGATAATTGAGAAAAAAGTTCATTAATAAAAACTAAAATCCCGACTGCTTATAATATGGTATCCTACGACTGCACAGCATGCTTTTCTTCTAGTTTACGTTTCTGTAGTTCGCTTCAGACAGTTAGGATTTTTGTAAGAACTTTTTTTCACTTTCCTCCTTCCCTAAACATCCCATAAATTAACTATTAACACCATTATAAACAGCATTTTTAGCATTCTTACATAGTATTATACACCTATTTACTCTAGCATCTCTATTAGCGTTTATGCTAACTACCCGCTTTAGAATACATTACTAAACATAGAATTATTCAAATAATTTATTCACAAGTACTTTGATTTGCATTTTCTAAAAGAAACTACTAGCTTTTAGTATGTTTGTATCATTAATTAGTTATTTAGTTTGTTGGTATTTACGATAAGGATAGAGTGTATGTGTATGTATTTTGGAGTGTTCTTGAAAACTGCTGTAACTTATTGCTTGACTGGCTGCAGCTTACTTTTCTATTGTATACAGGGTTCCGTACCCAAAGGTTAAAAACGGGACCCTATTACTAAGACTCCACGAACCGTCTGTCTGTCTGTCACCAGGCTGTATCTCATGAACTGCGATAGCTAGACAGTTGAAAATTTCACAGATAATTTATTTCTGTTGCCGCTATAGCAATAAATACTAAAAACAGAATAAAATAAATATTTAAGTGGGGCTCCCATACTTTTTTGCCGTTTTTTCGCGAGTTCGACTCGCACTTGGCCAGTTTTTTTTTGTAATATTTTCTCTAGATTAATCTTAATATTTATGGGAAAATTATGAAAGCTGATAGACAAAGGACCGTAATACTAAGGTCTAGAACAAATTGAGCTAAATGGCAAATAAATTAAGATTATAGCGAATAAAAGTATGACGAAGTTGCGAGCAAAAGTGGTCATTAGTTCTCAAGAAATAATTACAATTTCGTGGAATCCCGGTGGAGTAAACCAAGCCATCCTTTGATATGTAGGACACGCCGTTCACCAATTAAAAGTATAAACATGTTCCAATTAAATAATGAACAATACACGTCACAGGGGTAGAAGACAAGAGGATGGTTATTTAAGGCCTTTTAATTATTTAAAATATCTTCTATACTAATAATATAATACTAAAACTAGGAAAGATTTGTATTTTTGCATGTAACGAATAAAATTAAAAACTAATGGACCGATTTCAAAAATTCTTTCAACGTTGGGTAGCTACATTATCCCCGGGTGACATAGGCTACTTTTTATCACTGTATTCCCACGAGAACGGGTACTACGCGGGTGAAACCGCGAGACGTCCGCTAGTCTCATATAAAATTAAGGATCCTAACAATAAATGTCAATCTTACTCATATTATAAATGTGAAAGTTTGTGAGAATGTTTGGTGCTGAACGGATTTTGTTGAAACTTCATAGTAATATAGCTTATACATCAGAATAACACACAAGCCATAATTTATATAGATAGGGGGTAGTACTCATTTCACGCGGGCGGAACCGCGGGCGGTAACTAGTAACAAATATGTTCCAATTAAAGAATGGGTGAGATATTTATTTATTAATTTTACTACATGGGGGACTTACAGCTAATAAAAACAAACAATAAAGAAAACCATAATCACAAGAAAGCCAATTAAAATCCTCACATATAGACTTATAATAATAATTTACATTGTGAGCACAAAAACAAAAATCACCCCACTTAAATTAAACTAAGGTATATTATCCAAGGTCTTTAAAAATCTTGTCGGATAAAATTAAGGATCCTTTTCACTAATGTCAATATCGTTATAAAAGTGTTGTGAGCGTCAAAACGCGTTCGCGAGTGCCGCGTCGCCGTCGCGGATCCCGCACTGCGTCCCAACGGCACAAATGGGACGTTTTTTCCCCGTAATAGACGTCCCGCCGACATCATTAACGTATCGACAAAGTTGGCCGCAGTTATTCGCTAATGTGACAACAACAGAGAAAGCCCGCCACAAATGAGGGACCATCTTTTCGGCTTAGGATTTGGGCACACCAAGAGGTTTGGACAGTAAATCTTGATGTCAGTATGAAATGTGTGCAGTTGGTTTTTCAGTTTGTTCAAAATTTATGTCGAATATTTTTAACGATAATCATGTAGAGTACAGTATCTAATTGAAGGTACTAAAGCTTTTTTTTTTGTTTACGGGGGCAGCCCTTCAAAATGCGTCTGGAGTTTTGGGGAAAATACCAGAAAGTGTGGGATTTTTACCACACTAAAACTACCCCGGCACTTGGAAGTGGCCCCGTTACCTCTTAAAAGACCAGTCCAAAACCCCCTCAGTGCAACGCCCGTTAGCTTCTCGCTTCTCCCCTGAGTCTGGCTGTGCACGGCAGCACGAGATCACTGTGCCACCGTCTTTCCTGGAGTCACTTGGTGGACAGACTGAGTCCTCAGTCTGAACGCCTGCAACCTCGGAGTCCCACCTGCATCATAGGCAGGTGAGATTATAACTTGATGGTAGTAAAAAACCTACCAACTATTTAATTTTATCTCGAAACTTTAAAGAAGGAGAATACGATGAGAAAAGATAAACAAGATTTTAACAACTCTATTCCGGTGCTCGAAGCGCACGCTACGAAGCTCGTAGGCGAGCATCCCTAGTCCCCAAGGCGATAAATTTATGTGGCATGTCGTGGTAATTTAACATTTATTGTCTAATGATAGTATTTCTTATTTATAACCACACTAATCTTATAATAGCCGGCGGTAATAATTAATTTCTAATTAGTGGAAAAATACAGACGATAATCTGCACGGGTCGTTTAACCCCTGAACAAAGAGCGAAGTAGCAACAAAACGACCTATACGAAGTGCAGGTGTTTTTAATTATATAAGTAATTTAATTTAATTATGTATTAGCAGCTAGTGTTTGCGTCCGGTGTGCCCCGGGCGGCGTCGGGCGGCGGGGGTGTATTCTAATCGCGTGTTAGCGTGGCCCGTTTTTGCGCTAACGAACAGGTTGCGTTAAGGCGACGTAGACGGCGAATCGACGGGAATTTCGCCTCATTAAAAGTTGCGACCTGCGGAGGAGGCAATTTGGAGGCTCGCGACGACTTCGCCCGGACTTATTAACGAGCCGACTTTACACTATCACTGTGACGCGATACGACGTCCGCGACGGACGTCTTCTCCGTCCCTTTATACGTATTTTATTTGTTAGTGCTCACTATTATTATTAGCAGCATCCCTCGCGTGCTGACTGCGGCGGCCGCCCCACCTGCCCCACTCGAATTAGTAAACAAACGTCTTTACGAGCGGTTTTACGAGCCCCGCGATATTTCGGTCTCGCGCACGCCGGTTTACGACATAATGAATTTGTTGATGAACTAGGTATTAGAAAGTTTGGAAATAGACGCGTTAGTGACCGGCGCATCGGCTGTACCAGAACTACCAGACCAGTAGACACACGTGCTTTATGAACAATTAAATACGTGACACAACTTTATTACCGTCTTGGTTTACCACGAACTGTGGAAAAATACCGTTTTATATACACCAGCTCATTCGCTGATCATAACCTAGAATTGTTACATAACATAAACATGAATAGAGTTCACTTGTAAAATTGATCATACAGTTTTTTATGAGCCAGACGAGAATCGTCATAAAATTACGCCAGATATACACATTAGGTCGTTAAAGTTTTTAATTTTACTGAATTATTTAATGATTACGTAATTGTTGTAATTATACAAGTACTAGCTTTACCACGCGGCTTCGCTCCTGTCAACTGGCTACCTTCCCATCTACTCTACATACATGATTGTTGCGTAACTATAACCGTTTACGCAGCGCACGCAACGGAAGCTCTCAAAAAGAATAAATTTGTCCCGTTTTTAAAACATTTTTCATTGATGCTCCGCTCCTATTGGTCATAGCGTGATGTTATATAGCCTAAAACCTTCCTCGATAAATGGACTACCCAACACAAAAATATGTTTTCAATTCCAACCAGTATTTCCTGAGATTAGCGCGTTCAAACAAACTCTTCAGCTTAAGAATATTAGTAAAGATAGATTACTGAAGGAATTTAGGGCACTGAGTAAAAAGTTAGGCCTACTAATAGCTAGCAGATAATAGTGGTAAAGTTAAGCGTTTTACTATTAAATTACAGCGCTCCGACACATAATTAAGGCATCTTCAATAAGGTTAAGCATAAATTTACATATCGGTGCTCGCATACCTCCTGTTATTAATAAGTAAGTCGTAGTAAGTTAGTAGTGCAGAGCACGCCGTTGCCGCACGCGTCTCATAGTTAAGGCGAGGTTAACACATGAGGTTAATTAAGATCAGAAGTGGGATCTATAACTAGCTAACGTCGCTGCCGACACTCGCGAGTTTACTGAGTGCTTCCCCTTAATTGATATGATTTGATCGTCATCACAAGCTCTCGCTTATTCCCGGTATATAATTTAATTAAAATTTATGTTACGATAATTTAATTTATATCCGACGATAAACTTAATCGGTTAGTTTCCTTCGTCCTCGTTTCCGCGGTTCCCGCTCCGCCACACATACGGAATACGCGAAAAGCTCTGACAACTGACGATAAAAGTCATGTATCCTCCGACTGCACAGCATGATTTTCTTCTTGTTTACGTCTTTTTAGTTGGATTTTTAAGCAGTCGGGTTTTTTGTAATTTTTTTTTATTTACAACTTTTTATTTTGTAATCACCTCTTAAAACCCTTCATTTTGATACCCCACCCGATGGCATTGGAAGAAAAAAAAATGGGCCCCTACAATATGGCGCCCAAAAGCCGCCGTTTTTCTATTTTGCAATTTTAATGTAGCCAGTGACACTCACAGGGTTAAGACAAATCGATTGACGTAAGAATGACCAAAATCGGCCAACGCGTTTGGTCTCTAGAACGCCACATAGGAACAAACATACATACATAGACTGATAAACACATTACCCGCATACGGCAGTCGGGTAAAAATCTCTATCGACGAGTCACAACAATATCTTTTGAATGGATATGAACTGTCACAGCGGCAATCGTAACAAGTGGGTGCTAACCGTATCTCGGCCAGTAAACATTATTAAAAATTCCTTTGACAGCGGTGGCTATCGAATAATGATTTGTGTACGTCACGCCGGCTTCCGGTGTCATACTTGTGCCAAATTTTCACCGGGAACATTTTTTTTACTATTTCTGACGGCCAGCCGGACGCGGCACTGCGTTTATTTATTAACGAAATTCGTCCGTCTATGTAACACGTTTGCGAGCTGGCACAATGTGGGCTTCATATCGGTGCAGTAGAGTACAAAGTGCAGTGGCCAGGGTGACACGCAATAAGCCTTTTTTAACCGGGCGGCTATCGTTTACGAGGCTGCCTAGGCGCGACGCGGCATTTCGCCCGTGCGCTCCACCCATATCAATTTCGAATAGGTTTCGTATTCGGCCAGAGAGATTGCGTTTTGATCGTTTTGTGTGTAAAACTTTTGCCCTAAATTAAACGCTTTAATAATAGAATAGAAATAAAACTGGTCGGGTTCTGTTGACATGACAACATTGGTCGATATCGAGCGTACATTTGATGTTAATATTTTATTATGGGTATTTACGTCAGCACGGACGTGGCTAGGCGGGACCCGTAGAGCTTCAATTAGGCATTCGTTTGAATGTTTCGTTTGAACCAAAAATTTATGAATTTTTGATTAATGTAATTAAACTGTTAATCATCAACGGTTAACAGGTTAAAAAAGCTGTTAAATTATTACCAGGTTTTGAATGATCAACAGGTAGCGTCTAGCGTCAATTTTTGTCAACGTTTTCATCATTGACAATTTTGTTTCAAATAATTTGTAGCTTTCATAAGAAATAAGAATTAAAAAGTATAATGACATTCCACACTGGCTGGGGTACAAATAGTATCCAGGCGTACTTAAAAGATCATTTCATTGTATATACATTCAAATGAAATAATATTAACATTAATTTTATGTAGGTACATTGTTTTGTTGTAGTTACATTATACTAAATAAAAAAATCTTAACGTTATTAACACAACTGAGCTTTCTTGTCTCGCTCACACGTACGAGATACGAGTGAGGTCCACCACGTTCGATGCAACGACGCGACGATGTTCGGTATCGTTCGGAAGTATTCGTTTCGCAAACTAGTTGATTCTCTGAAATGAATAAATTTACAGTGAAATAATCCATTGAGCCGTGCGTTGACGTAAATTAACAGTTTATATTTTCAACCTGTTTTTTTTTGGAATTAATTAAAATAATGAGTATTGAAAAATGCGTTTTGTACGTTCACGTAAATTAACAGCTAATATTTTTAACCGGTTTTGTCATCGATGATTAACAGTTAACTCGTTGACGAATGAAAAGTCGTTACAAAAAACAGTTTATTGATTCAACGACCACCTCTAGCTTCAATGTTGGTATCATCAATTACAAACTACTTCCAATTAGTGATAGTGCAGTAACAAATCAAATTTAACTGGGTCCTGTTGGGGACTCGTTCGCTAATTAGAGCTGCGGGCGAGGTGCTTCCTGCGAACTAATCAGGTGGCTAAATAATGTAGTCGTGACGGCGTCGTTAGCGCTAGTGAGACAGACGTTATTAATTAACATCACATCGAGCCCCCCCTCCCCCTGCCCTGCACCTCACTCAGCTCACCCCCTCACTCTCCTGTGGACCGCCCGCCTGCTATCACTGCACACTCATATACTTAATAAGTGACTGCATATTATGACGACTGTGCATTCTGTATTGCACCCTTAACAACCAGCATTAAGAAACATCTATATATATATATTTTAACCTACCCTACCTTACATACATGATTGTTGCGTAACTAAAACCGTTTACGCAGCGCACGCAACGGAAGCTCTCGAAAAGGAATAATTTTGCCCGTTTTTGCAACATTTTCCAATTTTGCTCCGCTACTATTGGTCGTAGCGTGAAGTTATATAGCCTATAACCTTCCTCGATAAATGGACTATCTAACACAAAAATAATTTTTCAATTCCAACCAGTAGTTGCTGAGATTAGCGCGTTCAAACAAACAAACAAGATAATTTTATTTAAGGCTATGTGGTGAAGCGTCAATGCCTTTTTTTTTAATACATTCGCCATTCACGTATTGTCTATAAATTTAAATATTTCACCTAGTTGCTATCGTTACCTATTCATCATTTATTGACAGGAATCATTAGAAGCACTAGATATATTTGTAATGTATTGAGCTCATTAGCTGGATGGCTGTTAGAGATCATCGATGGATTTCTCGCTAGATGGCGTAAGCTGTCTTTCATTGTAACAAAAATGCAATGAAACAAGGAGCTCTCATTGGCTAACGCTGAACGCGCGAATGATGGTCGAGTTTTTTTTGCTCGGTCGTGGTCTGTGTGATGTGGACATCGTTCCTTCTCAATATGTGCTAAATAAAAATATTTTTTATTACTAAAAACCGAGACTCCAAGTGTCAAAATAAACATTAAACCATGAACTGGAATCTTCAGACATTAATTTGTGATGCTGATATGTTGTGAGTGCCCCAAATTCGCTGAGATTACTTGCGATAAATTCCGCCGGCCGGCGATCTGCTGGATGCTCAGGCAGACCACTCCTGCTGCTGTTCCCGTCTTCGGGTTTCCAGAAGTGATATTCGAAGCGGTCTGAAGGTGAGTGGGCTTTCATAAACATTGCAAATTGACTTTGGTGTTCTCTTGATTCTTGTCGTAAAAAACCGCGGTCATCCACATTTTTTATGTAGGTATGTACTATCCATTACAAATAATTAACATTTAAAATTATTCTGCATATGGTGGGCTATTTACACGCCAGCGTTTTTACACGCGTCATCATAATTATGGTCCTTTTCGAGTCGGATAGTCCAGTGAATTTATAGATTTTACGTAGTTTTTTTTTGGTAAAATTGTTATCATAAAAAGTAGGTAGATGCATAACGTTTAGGTTCATTGACAGTTTCTGCGTAATTATATTTGGTAGAACTTGTTCATATAACCGCATTATTTGACAAATCGTATATTACGTATTTTTGGTCAAATATCGTGCAAATAAATCAAAACATAAGTATTCAGTATTATTTACGTAATTATTGGTAATAGTTATTCTGAATTATTGTTTTAGCCTAAATGTTTTGTGTTGCCTCGGCAATATTTTGTACGTAAATATAATTGGTACAACTATATAACTAGTTATTTTTAACATTGATTTATTGAGTTACGGCTGCCATCGCTTCGCTATTGTGTTCCGCCCGCTTACTTACCTACAAGTTTACCGGTATCTTATTTATTAATAAACAGTTATAACTTGGTTTAGTGTTTGTGTTTACATTTTTAGCATCATAATTAATTATCAATTATGTCGAAACCAAGTACAGATACGATGTTAGCCATTTTAGGAGAAAAGAAGGAGTTGTCATTCAAACGGATAACCCATTTGTATAACCTGTCAAAAAACATAACTTCTTTTGAGAGTTCAAGGACAAATGAAAACTTTATGTCTGAGACAGAAACTATCGATGAGCTTCGCAATAAGTTTGAATCTATTGTCGATCAGATTAATCAAATTAACTTAACGTCAGACCCTGACGCGAGTCCAGATTATGCTTGTTTAGAGTCCTTTGATGATTTGTACACGAGAGTGAAACGCGTTAGAAACAAAATGAATAATCACGCTACAGTTTTGCCTTCGCGAAGTGATAGTGCGACTGTATTCAAATTGGAGCCTCTTCATATTAAGGAATTCGATGGTAAAATACAAAATTGGCCAGCGTTTTATGAGTCGTTTAAAACGAATATTCATGATAATACGCGACTAAGTAATTCACAACGCGTACAATACTTAGTAGGTAAATTAACTCAAAACGCATTGAACGTCACCGCGGGTATTGTTCCGACTGGCGAGACTTACAACATAATTTGGGATAGCTTGGTCAAGAGGTACCAGGATAAACGCGCTTTAGGTGTACACTATCTTAATAATGTGTTAGATATGAAAGCATGTGTTCATACTGCTGCTAGTCTCGATTCATTTATCGAGAACTTTTCTGCGTCAATAGCCGCTCTCAAACAGCTCGGCATTCCTGATCTGACGGATTTTATCCTACTGCATTGCGCGCTTAGGAAAATAGACACGCAAACCGCTCAATCTTTTGAACTTTCCGTTAGGGATGTTGAAATACCTACATCCAAACAGCTGATCGGTTTCGTACAAGATCAAGCTAAGATTTTGGGACGTTCGGATCCGACCGTTTACTTGAACTCGAACCCGCGAAATTCAAATAATACAAATAAACCGCCGGCTTCTACTTCTCGTAATACACGCACGCATACTTACAAATCCTTTGTCGCGGGCGAGGTGCCAATGGTTGCTCCCGGGACCCCTGCTTCTTTGTCAGGTCCACCCGCTTCAATGCATTGCGCATACTGCAATGACACCGCTCACACACAGCTATATAGTTGCGCTAAATTTAAAAATACACGCGATCCTAAATCCCGTTATGATTTTATTAAATCCAAACGTGGATGCGTAAACTGCTTGAGTATGACGCATAATTTATCGACCTGTAATTCGTCATCTGTTTGTGAGTTATGTAAAAAACGACATCATACGCTTTTACATTTTTTAAATAATAATGAAAATACTAGCATGCATGTACACACCGCTTACGTGAATGTTCCCATGAAACCGCCGAAACTCGCGCGTACACCGGTCACACTTCCCGCGTCGCCGACAAGTCGCGTGCCGTCATCAGCTCCAGAGAGCGCGCAGCAATCTTGTTCGTGCGGTTCTGGTAATAACAGCGATAATAGCGTGAAAGTCGCATCGGCGAAAATATTATCACAACCGCTCGCGTCGCATAATGCCGCCGTGCTTCTTTCGGCTGAATCAAAGCCTAAGTCGACGGTATTGTTGTCAACCGCTCAAGTTTACGCGTGTCCTAAAGGTAGTACGGGTCCGAAGGCTATTATCAGATGTTTAATTGATAACGGAAGTATGAACAATCTGGTGACGACTGAATGTTGCCGCGTCTTGAATTTGCCGATAATTCCTTTGAGTAATTCATTTGTCAAAGGTGTTGGGTCAACTTCGCGTCCAATCATTGGATATGTTTATTTGGATATTGAATCCCGCATATACCCGCAACATAAATACAACATTCACGCTTTAGTCGTGGAATGTATCACGGATCAATTGCCGTCGCAATTTATCGAATGGAATCGGAACATGGATTACCATGACCTTCCGCTCGCAGATTTTAGTTGGAATGTTCCAGGTGACATTCAGGCAGTACTAGGTGCCCAACTCTTCCCGTACATCTATCTGGGGAATAGGGTTGATTTCGGTCCGCGAATCCCACCTGCACTTCTAACCACCTTTGGTTACATTCTGATGGGAGATTATCCGCGTGATGATGCTATACCTACCGCTTCTTTTACCGCGCTCGCGCTGAACGACATAGTTCAGAAGTTTTGGGAACTGGAAGAAATACCTATAAAGCGTTTTTTATCACCCGAAGAGACGGAATGCGAAAATATTTTCACTACGTCAGTGACACGTGATGATGACGGTCGTTATACGGTATCGCTGCCATTCAGCAAGGATCCGTCTGAACTTGGCAATTCCCACGCTGTTGCTTTCCGCCGTTTTATGGCATTAGAAAGGAGATTTCGCCAATCACCTGATTTGAGGGACAACTACAACCAGGTTATTCGAGAATATATCGACAATGGATACCTTAGCCCGATCGATGAATCTGAAATTTCTGACGGAGGTTATTATATACCTCACCACGCCGTTGTGCGTCCTGATAAGCCGATGCCGCGCATAGTGTTAGATGCTAGTGCGAAAACCCATACGGGCTTGTCCTTGAACGACGTATTGCACATAGGTCCTAATTTGCAGGCTGATCTGTTTTTATTGCTGTTGCAATTCCGTTTGTTTCCCGTCGCGATGAACGCTGACATTAAACAAATGTACTTACGCATTGGTGTACCAGTTGACCAGCGTAAATACCTACGCATCTTGTTTCGTTTCAACGAGAACGAATCAGTGCGAACTTTTATTTTCAACCGCCTACCATTTGGCCTCAAGTCTAGCCCTTATCTAGCTATGCGCACTGTGCGACAGCTGGCTTCCGACATGAGCCCACATTATCCTGATGCTGCGAAAATCGCAGAAACCAGTCTTTATATGGATGATCTGGTATATTCTGCACATAATGAACAAACCGCTATGCAGCTGTCACAAGACCTAATAAATATGTTCAGATCAGGTGATTTAGATCTGGTGAAATGGTCCATTAATTCACCAGCTCTTTTAGCCAGTCTTCCTGACTCGCACCGCAAATCTCTCGATTTTGACGAAGGCAATGTGTCCTCGAAGGTCTTAGGTCTTTCCTGGGAACCTTCTGAGGATAATTTCTTCTTCACCACCGCTCATATAACTGACAAATGTACAAAGAGGAACATACTCTCAATAGTTGCACGTTTGTTCGACGTACTCGGCTTAGTCGCCCCAGTCATCCTCTATGCCAAATTGCTCATTAAAGAGTTATGGTTGTGCAACAGTGGATGGGACGATCCCGCTCCCGAACATATCGTAATCCGCTTCGCCGCCCTTGTGCAAGAATTTCCCTTGCTGGATACCTTACGGATTCCACGCCATGTAGGTGTCAATATTGACTGCATTGTGAATCTTGTCGGCTTTTGTGATGCTAGTTTGAATGGAATGGGTTGTGTGATCTTTTTACACTGTACCTACCCTTCTGGCGTCAGGGTCCGCTTACTCTGCGCAAAGTCAAAGGTATCACCAACCAAAGTCACGACTCTCGCACGTCTTGAGCTATGCGCTGCCGTGCTTATGTCAAAATTAGTGAAAATTGTCCACGATACTTATGCTGCACGCGTTCCCATCGCAGGAATATACGCGTTCTCAGATTCGACGATAGCCTTATCGTGGATACATTCCTCTCCACATCGTTGGTCGATTTTTGTGAGTAATCGCGTCGCTCAGTGTCAGGAAAATTTTGCCGCGAAACATTTCTACCATATAGCTGGAGTAGAAAATCCCAGTGATTGTCTTTCTCGGGGATCACTCCCGTCGCAGCTTGTCACGAATAAACTCTGGTGGAACGGCCCCTCCTGGATGCACGCTGCTCCTGATGAATGGCCTATTAAGCCATTTTCGCCCACTGACTGTAGTGAACTTCCAGAGCACAAAACAAATGTGTTAACTGTGACTTCGCAATTAGAACTACCGCTATTATGTGGGATGGCGCAACGCATTTCTTCTTGGGAGAAATTGCTGCGTATCATCTCATATATCCTGAAATTTCTAAGGCCAAAGGATAATATCAAACCACTTTCAGTTCAAGCTTTGACCGCCGCTGAACGATATATGGTCCGCACTGTCCAATCAGTTCATTTTGCAGATGACATCAAATGCATCAAAAATAAGAAGTTACCATCCATGAAACTTCAACGCTTGGCTGTCTTCTTAGATGCCGAGGATATCTTACGGGTCGGCGGAAGACTTTCTAAATCCGATCTTCCATTTGATGCCAAGCACCCAGTCCTTCTTCCAAAACGCGATCATATAGTTGATCTTATCATACGACATTACCATGTCATGAATTGTCATACTGGTCCAGGATTGCTTATGTCGATTCTACGACAGCGTTTTTGGATTTTAGATGCCAGGACTGTCATCAGGTCTCAGTGCAGGAAGTGTAATACTTGTTTCAAGGTAAATCCAACGCATCCTACTCCAATGATGGCAGATCTACCTGCGTATCGTGTGTCAGAAGCGAAAGCCTTTGTGCACACGGGTCTCGATTATGCTGGACCTATACGCATAACTCTTTCACGTCGTAGAGGTCAGCACGCCCAGAAAGCGTATATTTGCCTGTTTGTATGCTTAATTACACACAGTTTACATATTGAACTGGTCTCTTCATTAACTTCCTCCGCCTTTATAGACGCCTTTAAGCGCTTTATCTCCCGTCGTGGTCCTGTATCCTGTCTATACTCGGACAATTCGACCACGTTTGTTGGTGCTAAAGCCCAATTGGATGAGCTTTATAGTTTTTTGGAAAACTCAAGCTTCAAGTCTACACTCTCGGATGAGTTGACGACCCGCCGAATTGAGTGGAAAATGATTCCGCCACGTGCTCCCCATTTCGGATCAATGTGGGAATCGAATATAAAGAGTATGAAGACGCACATGTACAGGGTGATTGGCAGTCAGCTTCTTACTTATGAAGAACTGCAAACTGTCCTGACGCAGATTGAATGCATTCTGAACTCTCGTCCTTTGAATGTTGTATCTTCCGATCCACATCCTGAGGTGATTACTCCCGCTCATTTTTTGATGTCAACCCCGTTGCAATACCTACCTGCTGCCGATCTTTCCGATCAGCGCATCTGTCTTGCACAGCGGAAAGAATTACTAGACAGTATGGTCCAATCCTTTTGGAAAAAATGGCGTTTAGAGTATTTGCACACGTTGCAAGTTAGGCAAAAGTGGGCTACTCCGGATAAACCGGTAGAAATAGGGACTGTCGTACTCGTAGGGCAGGACGATTCAGCTCCTTTGTCGTGGCCTTTGGGGGTTATTACCGAGGTTTTTAAAGGTACCGACGATATCGTTCGTGTCGCCATGGTGAAGACCAAATCGGGTAGCTTTAAACGCCCTGTCGTCAAACTGTACCCTATTCCCACGCAATAACTTATTAATAATTTGTGAATATCACTACTTATTTCCTTAATTTAATTTTTATCCGCATACTTAATATAACCTAAGTTAAAATTTTATTGTTAATGGCTACTTACGCTCTCTATTTTCTGATCAGACATAGGATTCATTGATCTTCTCAGTTCTTTCTAAATAGAATATAACAGCTTATTTTCTTAATTTTATTGAAAGATCTTGCGACCTTCCAAGGCGGGGTGCATGGTGAAGCGTCAATGCCTTTTTTTTTAATACATTCGCCATTCACGTATTGTCTATAAATTTAAATATTTCACCTAGTTGCTATCGTTACCTATTCATCATTTATTGACAGGAATCATTAGAAGCACTAGATATATTTGTAATGTATTGAGCTCATTAGCTGGATGGCTGTTAGAGATCATCGATGGATTTCTCGCTAGATGGCGTAAGCTGTCTTTCATTGTAACAAAAATGCAATGAAACAAGGAGCTCTCATTGGCTAACGCTGAACGCGCGAATGATGGTCGAGTTTTTTTTGCTCGGTCGTGGTCTGTGTGATGTGGACATCGTTCCTTCTCAATATGTGCTAAATAAAAATATTTTTTATTACTAAAAACCGAGACTCCAAGTGTCAAAATAAACATTAAACCATGAACTGGAATCTTCAGACATTAATTTGTGATGCTGATATGTTGTGAGTGCCCCAAATTCGCTGAGATTACTTGCGATAAATTCCGCCGGCCGGCGATCTGCTGGATGCTCAGGCAGACCACTCCTGCTGCTGTTCCCGTCTTCGGGTTTCCAGAAGTGATATTCGAAGCGGTCTGAAGGTGAGTGGGCTTTCATAAACATTGCAAATTGACTTTGGTGTTCTCTTGATTCTTGTCGTAAAAAACCGCGGTCATCCACATTTTTTATGTAGGTATGTACTATCCATTACAAATAATTAACATTTAAAATTATTCTGCATATGGTGGGCTATTTACACGCCAGCGTTTTTACACGCGTCATCACTATGTTTTCCCATTGTAAGGGAAAGGCATCTCTTTTTTTGCACTCCTAGTTTTGAGCTGATCAAAACTATAATGAATGACCATATTACCATAGTAATCACTTCAGTTGCTTTACTTGTTCGATTACCTATTGAATTCCTTCTACGGTATTGCAGTGGTATGAATAAGCTATTGAAATAGAAATCTAAATTAATCCGTGAGTATAACATTATAATTTGAACTGGACTTGACAACAGCATACCTTTGCGCTACCGGCCACCCTTGAAACAAGCATGCAGTCATTCTAAGAAATACAATTTATGTTTATGCAATGATGAAGTTAATTTACTTCTCGAAATGGATAATACCTTCTTTCGAAGATTGTCGAATGAATCATGGGTTAAATCTATCATTAAATACAATGGTAATACTTCCCGTGGCATGGTTTTAATGGTTCTGTACCCAAAGGGTAAAAACGGGACCATATTACTAAGACTCCGCGGTCCGTCTGTCTGTCTATCCGTCTTTCACCAGGCTGTATCTGAAGACCCGTGATAGCTAGAGACAGTTGAAATGTTCACAGATGATGTATTTCTGTTGCCGCTATAACAACAAATACTAAAAACAGAATAACGTAAATATTTAAGTGGGGCTCCCATACAACAAACTTGTTTTTTTTGTTGTTTTTTGCGATAGAATAGAATAGAATAGAATATACTTTATTGTACACCAAAAAAAGAAATAACACATATTTTACAGCAACTTAATACTATGGGTACAAAGGCGGTCTTATCGCTGACAGCGATATCTACCAGACAACCTTTGGATGGACTAAAGAACTTAAGATAAAAACAGGGGGTAGGGTGTACTGTTATATTAAAAAATATATTAATACATAAAAATTATATAGCTATATATATACCTTTCGTGCGCGAGTCTGACTCGCACTTGGCCGTTTTTTTTAATTATAGACAGGCTCGCGCTTGACTACTATCTCACCTGAAGGTAAGCCATGATGTGGTCAAAATTTGTCCAAAACCAGGCGAAAGGGACAGAAGTCGTGTGCAATGGGACAGTTCAGGCTATAATTAATTGTAAAAATAATGCTATCAATCATATGGCTTAAGAGACTAGCTGGTGCCCGCGATTTCGTCTGCGTCAAACTCGTTTTATTTTTTCCCACAGTAAATGTGAATTTTGCCGGGATAAAAAGCTGTGATTAAAGTTCCGTCAAAATCGGTCCAGCCATTTCGGAGATTACCCGGAACAAACAGACAGACAAACAGACAAAAATCTTAAAAATTGCGTATTCGTTATTAGTACCGTACTTTCACATGCATTCAATAAAACATTGTTATTTTGATATTACAGACAGACAGACAGACACTTCAATTTTATTTATTTATTATTGTTATTTTATTACTTTTAGGAAGGCTTACAGTCTAATTACAAATAATAATAGGTAACTACAACACATTATCAAGTTGCTAATAACAAGCCTCCACAGTTAAATAACATATCGATTAATTCACGCCAAACAGTTAAAGTTCAATGTGTACATAAGTAAGTAGTTTAGTCCTATTTATTAGTTAAAGAACCACCAGCCGGCACATTATTCACAAAAAAAATATTTGGCTGGAAGGACGTTCTTATCCTTGCTGTGCTTATTTGTATATATATATATATATGTATAGATTAAGGCCGAGGCTAGGATTCAAAGAGCTACTTAAATTAACAGCAATCCATGTTTATGTCACAGTAAAAAATTTCATTAGCAGTAAAGTATTCATAGCGGCAACTATTAGATTGAAAAATGCAATTGTGTGCAAAGTGGCGAGTAGTTACTTGATTGACTGTCAAGATGATTATATATTGTAAATAACTACTGAATATATATTGTAAACAGAATTCTGTTTTTTTTTACAAACAGTATAGACAGTTGGAAAAAGTAGTTGAAAACACAACTTTTAAACAAAAAAAGTCAGGATTAAAAACTAAAACTTAAGAAAGAGTTTGCTTATCATCATGGTGCAAAAGGTCTTTTTAATATTTTTTTATATCTAACTATGCAAAACTAAGAAAGAGAGCGTAGAAAAAATCGCGAAGCATCGTCAAAAAAGTCGCGTGGCGGCGTAGCCTGTCGTAGCATCTGGTGTAGCGTTGTTAAAACGCGCGTAGTAACCCTAACCTAGCATACGTAACGCTTAAAGGGAAAGTTTGCGGGTCTTTAATTTTGATTTACTACTTTACTTAATCGGTATCTTCTGGTCCAATTTACCGCAGTGTCTATAACCAGTATGATTTGGTTTTGGTCAGCCAGCTCGCGCATATGTATCCTCCGACTGCACAGCATGATTTTCTACTTGTTTACGTCTTTTTAGTTGGCTTTTTAAGCAGTAGGGTTTTTGTTATTTTAAATATATATTTTTTGACATAGAACTGGTTAATCTAGAGTGAACGTACTCCAACTAACATGCTCTACCGATTGACTTTAAGTGGGCAGTACGTAAATGATTGAAAAATTGAATGATTGCTTCGCACGCGTCCGCTTAACGAGTTGTCACTATGCACAATTGCACTCATTCGCTCACTCGTTCATTGTGCAAGCGCCTACGCTTGACCCATTTAGATCAACTCCTAAGCGTGGGCTGATAGCGGATATAACTTTATCTTTTACTTTCATTGCAAGGCGATGGGTTGTTTTTGAACATTAAGTGAAATAAAAAGGTTTGTCCACGCTAAGAATTTCTTTCTGTATCTTGGGTGGGAAGTAGTAGTAGAGATTCTGACAATGCTTGACGTCTTTAAGTTGTTTTGTTTTCGCAGTCTACTTGGCTAACGAATCAGTTACATTTTTTAATTTCTATCAGCTCTGAAGCCCAAATTTAGCAGTAATGTAATGGATATTCTTTATATTTCTTAGGGCTAATATTTCAACAGTCACAGAACTTTTATTTGAACGATTATTAAGGCGGTTTGATTTTTATACACAAGATTTGAAATGAAGGCAGAACTCTCGGGATTGCTGCAATCGCATGTCATAACATACCATCACGCCAGTATGCTCTAAACGGGTATTCAGATGTGTACAGTTCACCCTAGTCAAGTTACATGTTGTTCGGGTAATCTATTCTGGCATCACTGAGGGCATTATAGGTCTAGAACTTGTCCCATTATGAGCCAATAAAAAGTGAAAAATAAAAACCCTTTTAACAAAAAAAATACAACCGATTTCCAAATAAAAACACTACAAAGTGAAAAATCTGTTCAATTTCGGAAGGCGGTGTCAAAACCGAAAACAGGAACACCGACATCCGAAACTTGAAGTTATGTTTCACTTTGTAGTGTTTTTATTTTATTTAGAAGTAGATTGTATTTTTTAAGTTTTTAGCCGCTTCAGTCAGTTAATAAAAGCTTCGTGCAAGCTAAAGGAAAGGTTACATTAATATCAATACAATTTCTATGCGCTGTCTTCCTGTGTCGTATTGTATGAGACGAGGATCCATCGGAATAGAACCTGTAACGTATTAATTAAGTGCAGCTTACCTCAAAGGCAATGGATGCCGAGAAGATTGGAAATGGATGCAGGAATAGGTATTGCAGGTGTACCCAATACCTATTCTATTAGTTCAGAAGCAGATGGAGATGGTTGTTTATCGAAGGTATGATCTGTGTTTAGTCTAAGATTGAAAAGAGGATCTATTCTGGGAATTAATTCTGAACTAAGTTTTGGATCAACCTTTTTTTTTTTCAATGGGTAAAAACGGCAGGCTTATAACGTATCTTTTGCAAGCGCAAAACTATAGCGATTTTTGCGCAATAATTGCTCTTCAATACAAAAGTTTTGGAGTAGTTGGCGGTTTTTTTTTTTTAAATAAGTGCATTTGACAAACAGCGATCGATTAGCAAACTATAGTGTAGGACCTACCATACCTACACTGCTGGTAATTCCGACTTTTATGACATAAAGCGTTCGATCGCTATCGTTTTGCTCTTGCAAAAGATACGTAATAAACCTGCGGGACCCTATTACTAAGATTCCACTGTATGTCTGTTTGTCACCAGGCTGTATCTCATGAACCGTGATAGCTAGACAGCCGAGATGTATTTCTGTTGCCGCTATAACAACAAATACTAAAAACAGAATAAAATAAATATTTAAGTGGGGCTCCCATACAACAAACGTGTTTTTTTTTGCAGTTTTTGCAATAATGGTACGTAACCCTTCGTGCAGTCCGACTCGCACTTGATCGGTTTTTTATTTTACTATAGCAACTTTCATCATGAATTATCAAAGTTCTGGGAAAAACTCTTGTATGTACGCCTTCAGAAGAAAGTATTTTTTATGTCAGTTTAGGCAGTGCCTTTTCCGGCAATTAATCGTTTCGAAATTGTTTTTGTATCCTCTTTGTACCAAAACACTTCCCAAACCAATATTCTCAATCGCGAACATCCATGTATCCACTATAACACCGTGTACAAACGTTACTATAACTTGTAAGCCAAGACTGTCCAATTAAGAAGCCAAACACAGTATCAATTTAATGTAACAGACAAGGACGAACATGTACAAGATTGGTCCATCTAGTGAATTTCTCGTGGCTTTCCTCGTGGTACACGACTTGTGTACGTATACGTCGACTCGACGTTCGCTTTTCAAACACGTCCGATGACGCTCAACGACAGTAAATTGATGACGACAAATATCGGATGTATATTGAGTGTGTACATGTACACGACTGTATCCATATGTGTATGGACACAGTCGTGTCCTATGTTAGGTTCTGCTAGCCGTTATTTGGCGCTCACAAATTGCTTTCTGTGTTAATCTAGGGGGTGCTTATATATGTGGTACGTGCATGTAAATTGTAACTGGACGTGGCAGGTCTGATGGGATTGGCAGATAACCTGTACTCTTGCAAATGTTGCAATCGATTCTAATAAAATTTATTTGGGATTGTTGTTTCTGGCTCCATTGTGCGAATGTGCGGTGTGCCTTTGCAAGTCTGATGGCCGCGATTTTTTCATCACATTTCCACCATACGTGTATCAAGAGCTTTTATGCAGAAGACGAGATTCTTTACATGCAATTGAAGTGTCACAGTGACACAGTGTCTCAAGACAAAAGTCTATGACCAGTGTGTGTTGCCAGTGATGACATATGGCTCTGAGACGTGGTTGCTTACAATGGGTCTCATCAGAAGTCTTACAGTCACTCAAAGGGCAATGGAGAGGGCTATGCTCGGCGTTTCCTTGCGTGATCGAATCCGAAAGGTAATAGCCCGAAGAATTGGCAAGCTTAAGTGGCAGTGGGCAGGGCACATTACTCGCAGAACGGATAGCCGATGGGGCTGAAAGGTTTTGGAATGGCGACCGCGAACCGGAAGACGTTGCGTTGGAAGGCCTCTCACCAGGTGGACCGATGACCTGGTGAAGATTGCGGGGATCCGCTGGTTGCGGGACGCACGGGATCGGTCAATGTGGCGACGCTTGGGGAAGGCCTATGTCCAGCAGTGGACGTCTTTCGGTTGATATGATGATGATGATACAATTGAAGTGTCTGTATGTAAAAATCAAAATAACAACGTTCAATTGAAGGCGTGTGATAGTAATACACGGTAATAATAATAAATACCCCATGTTTTTTTTAAGATTTTTGTCTGGCTGTCTGTTCCGGGTAATCTCCAAACCAGCTGGACCGATTTTGACAGGACTTTCACTGGTAGATAGCTGATGTTATAAGGAGTAGCATAGTCTACTTTTTACACAGTTTATGTAAGAAACAAATAAAATAAAAAAAAATACCAGTTTGACGCGGAAGAAGTTTTGAACAAATAGCTTCTAAAACATATTCAAAATTATTTAACAATACTCATAACTTCACACCCGTCTTCTCCGAAGGCTAGGCAGAGGAGTACCAACAACTCAATTAATATAATATCAATCAAGAAGCTAGCTATTTCCTAGCTCCAATATAGATGCTGTTAAGGTACAGAATAAAACTGAAAAAAATACTATTAAAATTAGCAGTCCAACCCTTATTTACTAATCAATTATGCTCATTTATTACGAGGAAATATGGGCAGAGAGCGCCGACTGAATTTCCTTTAAAAATGTCAATTCGAGGTTTTAAACTGGAAAAGTAGAACATATAGTATGCCTATGTTTTCCTTTTTTTTCATTTATATTTGTCAAATTTGTACTATGCCTCTGTTGACAACGCAATTTTAAGCATTTTTTTTAGGGTTCTAGTGCTTTTTAAGATCATATTTCATTAAAAAGGAAAACATAGGGGTATAGTATATATCTTTCATTTTCAGTTTATGGAATATCTTTTAAATTGGTCCAATATTGGAGGAGGAAATAGACGAGAGCCAAACTTCGAATTATGTATTTTTACTTAGGAAATTCAGTCGGCACTCTCTGCCCATATTTCCTCTTAAGGTTGAACTAGTCGACCGCACGAACTATTTTGCGCTCGGGGTTAAAATGCATGCTATCTTATCCGACAACACGTGCCAAATAAATAGATGCTGTGATGAGCAGTAAGAAGCTAGTTCGCGTACGAATTAGCACTTTTGCAAATTTGTATCGAAATGGATGATGATTTAGGATGAAAACGAGCACGCGAAATTTTATAAACAGACCTTTGTGAGTCTAGCTATCATGAAAAAATAACTACATGTATTTTTATAAAATAACATTATTTGCATTGTTAAATTACTAATCTATCCCTGTATGGAGGCAGTTTTGCAATTTTCCTTCTTCTTATGGTATTTATTTCCACCCAAAGTTGCGTTAAAATTTGTGTTGAATTATGGAACTTTCGACGCTCACAACTTTGAAATATATTATTTTTTTACATTTTTGTTTCCATACAAGAATAGATAATGATGAAACATATTGATATATTTTTTTATTTTGAACATACAACGTCAAACAGTGGGGTAATCTCTAGACTACGTTTGTATGGAAGAATTTTCGACTAGTGTATCCTTAAGACAAACAACTCAACAGTGCCATTCATAAACCGATACGAATTCCTCTCGAATACCGACGAGAGGAACAATATACATTAGAAATATTAACGATTTCTTTGTAATAATTAATTCAACCAGTTATACGAGTTATGCAATGAATCTCATTTATCGAGTATGCAAATGTATTTAAATTTAAACCCATTAGAGTAACGTTGTGAAGTCTCTGTTTATTCATGTCATAGTTTAACATTGAAATTTTAAATAGATGAGTGTGTGTATGTGTGTTCATAATGTATTATTTTAGCTTTATTTTAGTTCGTTATAACTCCAAAGCATTCATAGTAAGTAGTCTATACCAATATTAAAAAGAGGTTTTTTTTTTAGTTTGTTTGTTGGTACCGAATAGGCTCCGAAACTACTGGACTGATTTAAGGCGGTACCCCGAGCAAAACGCCGCGCAAGCCGTTTTTCGTGCTATTTTTAGGAGCTATCTACTCGTTATTCAAAAAGAAATATCAATTAATAAAAATACATTAAATTGCTACATAATATTGATTCTAAAATGGTAGATTTCGTTTTTTTTTTTAATGTTGTAAAAAAAATATATATTTCAATAATCTCCTTCCAAAAAAAACACAAAAATGAGAAATAATTATTGATAGCATGCATCTCCTCGTAAAGTGTTCATTAATTATTTTTTGTACTAACACTAATGGATAGACAATTTAATAACGAACATTTTGGTAGTATTTTTTTTTAAAAACACCAAAATTTTATTTCATAAAGATTTTATTCTAAAATCTGGGCGTATTCGCTACTGTAATTCATGCGCCGCCAGTGCCGCTAGACCAATAGGAATGCTCATATCGCATGCCGATTTTTTGGTCAGGCTCAGGGTACCGTCTTCAAAAAATCTTCCTCCTATGGAAAGCTACATTATTCCCGAGTAACATAGGCTATAATTTATTTTCAAAAACATTAGAGATCCTTATGAAAATTGCACTAATGTAACCCAAAGTAGCAAAATGTTGCCAAAACATTTCATTATTTGGCGTGCGCTTAGAAAACTATTGATGATACATAAAAAATATGTACTACATGATTATATTACCTACAAAAAAGTCTGCGAGACAATATATCTTACTATCGACACGAACTATTTTGTGCGCGGGGTTTTGAATGCTTGCTTTCACACACGTGCAAAAGAGATAGATGCTATGATGAGCAGTAAGAAGCTAGTTCGCGTACGAATACACACTTTTACAAATTTGTAGCGAAATGGATGATGATTTAGGACGAAAACGAGCGCGCGTAATTTTATAAACAGATCTTTGGGAGTATGGATATCATGAAAAACGACTAAATGTATCCGTCGAAAATAAAATTATTGGCACTGCTGAACTACTAATCTATCCCTGTATTGTGACCGTTTTGCAATTATCCATCTTCTTATGGTATTTATTTGTGGGTATCTGGAACTTTCGACGCTCATAACTTTCAAATATATATTACTTTACTGTTTTGTTTCCACACAGGTCTAGATAATGATGAGACAAATTGATATAATTTTTAATTTTGAACGTTCACCGTCTAACAGCGGAGTAATCGCCAGACTACGTTTGTATAGAAGAATGATCGACTAGGGCAACCTTAACCTATAATAATATCGTTTATTTATACAATAAGGCACAGTTACAATAATATATCTTTAAAAGGTTTAAAACACAGTTCCTTATCACCCTAAACTAGGTTGAACCTGTGTTTCAGGATAGAAAGTGCTTTAATAATTAAACTCTGGGTAAAACTATATATGCATAGACACCAATACTAAAGGTTTTAAATAGAAAATATAGAATTAATCTAGTCAATATTTAACTGCATGCCTGGTGGCCCAGTGGTAAGGGCTCTGACTTACGTGTCGTGAGTTCGAACCCAGGCAGGCGCTTTACTTTGTATAAATTATTTCATCACCACTGCTCTTAAAACGGTGAAGGAAAACATCGTGAGGAAACCGGCATGTCCTCGACCCTAAAATTCGAAGATAGATGACATCCACCAATCCGCACTGGGCCCGCGTGGTGGATTACGGCCCATTCCCTCTCACAGAGAGGAGGCCTGTGTCCCAGCAGTGGGAACATTATAAGGCTGATGATGATAATATGATCTAATAATGAAAAGGTAACATATAAGCTAAAGTTCTTATGACAAGGTTATTTTCCTAAAATAATTTCCAATCTCATTTATGTTATTTTTTTTTTTAATTTATATATTGGCCATTCTAAAGGCAACGCATAAAGAGAAACATTCTATTCATTGAATCATTCATATTCTAATTCCCGATGCATTTGTGACAGGAGTTTCAACCACGTGGTAGGACCACCATGATATAAAACAATAGACGGCAGTATACCTCGAAGGAATATCCAAACAGCATCATGAATAAATGACATTCCTTTGCACATTAATACAACTCTCAGAACATTGTGAAACCCTGTCGAGACCAGTATAGAATTATGTTCATGTTTCATAAGGTATGCTAAAAAAATGGTCTTCTCAAAATCTCTCATTGACCCCTTAAAATGGACAGCTAGACTAATTTGTTTGAACATTATTTTAGGTAATATTTATTGATTAAAATACAATAATGACTTGACTTGCTTTTAAAAAAACTTTTTTACAAAATAATAAAACCGACTTCCAAATAAAAACTGAAAAATAACTTCAATTTCGGAAGTCGGGGTCAAAAACCGAAGCACGAAAACAGGAACACCGTGTGTTTGAATGTTTGTTACTTCTTCACGCTCAAACGGCTGAACGGATCTGGATGAAATTTGCCACAGAGATAGATTAATAGTCAGGAATAGCACACAGCATACTTTTTATCCCGAGAATATGTTCATTTATGATAATTGTCGACATTCACGCGGACGAAGCCGCTGACAGAAGCTAGTCAAATAAAAACTCTAAATTCAAATCGAGTAACGGACATAAAATCAACACTTATAATCAAACAGAAGCTTCCAAATTCAAACTCTCAACGTCAATATACCAACACACGTGCTTCAATGATTTACAGATCAGCAAATATCGCGGGTAGGAGCACATTGCACGTCGTCGCCAGGCCAGCCACTAAATTGCTCCAGACTAATGTACCCACGGTTGGACCTAACTGCCATCGTCCTTGTAAACGTACGAGTATATTTAGATCACCAATTAACGGCTAAAAGCTGTCTCAGTTGATTAAGCTGCCCGCTGCCTGGGTCACGGAAGTGAGAAGTGTTGTTTTATGTGTCCGGTAATTGGAATTTAGTTAGTTGAATTAAAGTTTAACTAGGACGAAAGTTAACGTTTGTAAGCGTTTAAGTTTACTCTAATTGAAGCATTGATGTATTAAAAAGAGGTAGATACGGGACTGCTCACAGCGCTTGGTCCTACTAATCTAAGTGATTGCCCGCAGCGGGCACTCAGTCGCGCACGGCACATGGTTGATCCCACAGCTCAATAATTTCAGTGTTTTTATTTTTTTTTGCAATAAATACGCATCAAAATGACTTCTTGTGTAGCTAAACAGTGTTAAAATAATACCAGAAATAAAAATAAGTCACATGGGATCACTTACCACTCGTAAGTACAGTCAAAAATGTTGATTTGTTGAAAATTACAATAATATTTAATGTTCGTTTCGCCATATTTGTGAGAGCGAGATAGATATTACAAAAATGCGTGAGAGACACGATACGCACATATTGCAATGTCATTTCATTCATTTAGCATTCGGACAACATCTCTGTCCTTGTCTATCGGTAACTGTAGGTTTGGGACTGGTGATACAACTAAACACAGATGTGTGAGTTTCGATGCATGTAGTCGTGCGCCGAGCCCAGGTTTTCTGATCACGAAGTTAGCGCGTAACGTATCTTCCTGTTTTTAAGAGGGGACTCTAGTGAGACTTTCTCCATACAAAAACATTCTGCTGTTTTCTTCGTGGATAATGCCTCTAGAGCAATGATTTTCCCCATAAAATCTGGGTCTAATTAATACCTACGTGCCCCTATCATTTCCTTTTTTCCAAAACATAATCACAAAAAGAAATATCATCAGACAATCCAAAAAAAATGCCTGTTTTTACCGCCATGTTCAGAAGACTTTCAGACAAAATTTATAAGTTTTTAACAAAAAAGGAAATGATAGGAGCATAGATATACTTTTCCTCTAAATTTTGATATAAGAATTTTTTAGACCAGACCAGTTTTCATGAAGAAAACAGCAGAATACGAAACGTCTTTTAGTCAAAGTTTTTGTAGGTAAAATCAGCCTGAGCTGCAGTTGTCCCTTTCGCACTTTACGGGGTGAGGTTGGAGGTGACGCGACGGCAATAGTTTCTTCAAATACCTATTTTTCAAATTCCTGTTGACTAGAGTCCGCTCTTAATACATCAATGAATTGAAGCTATATGTGTTACTAGTTGTCCCACGTGGCTTCGCTCCCGTCAACTGGCTGCCTACCTACCCATCTACCCTACCTACCGTTTACGCAGTGCACGCAACGGAAGCACTCAAAAAGGAAAAAAATTGCCCGTTTTTGCAACATTTTTCATTTATGCTCCGCTCCTATTGGTCGTAGCGTGATGGTATATAGTCTATAACCTTCCTCGATAAATGGACTATCCAACACAAAAAGAATTTTTCAATTCCAACCAGTAGTTCCTGAGATAAGCGCGTTCAAACAAACAAACTCTTCAGCTGTATAATATTAGTATTCATTATATTTGCACCTAACCTACCTACATTGTATGTTGCTACCATGTGCCAAATAAAAATGCTTTTACTAACGCTATTTCTATATTTTTTTAAATCAGAGTACATCTCTAAAAACCTTAAAGCTGCTTGTCACTTGGACTTCATTAAACGATTCGTCGCATTCATAAACTATTCACAAAAGTTTTATGGTTTAAACGACCTATAATTCTATCATCGTCTCGTTAAATAAAAATAAAGACAGGAATAGACTAAAGGCAAGAAAAAAAACTTAATAAAAAAAACAAAAAACCCGACTGCTTCAAAAGCGAACTTATAAGGCGTAAACAAGGAAAAAATCATGCTGTGCAGTCGGAGGATACATATTCGCCGGCTGGCTGACCAAAATCTGGTGTATCCTCCGCCTGCACAGCATGATTTTTTCCTTGTTTACGACTTTTTAGTTCGCTTTTGAAGCAGTCGGGTTTTTTGATTTTTTTATTAAGTTTTTTTATTTATAACTTTTTAGTTAGTTTTTTCGAATTAGATACATTTAAACATATAAGTGTTATATATTTTTGAAATCACCTCTTAAAACCCTTTATTTTGATACCCCACACGATGGGTTTGGAAGAAAAAAAAAAATTGGGCCCCCACAATATGGCACCCAAAATCACCCATTTCTCTATTATCCAATTTTAATGTAGCCTATGACACTCGCAGAGTTAAGACGCATCGATTGACGTACGAATCATCAAAATCGGCCAACGCGTTTGGTCTCTGGAACGCCACATAGGAACAAACATAC
Organism: Orthosia gothica; assembly: GCA_949775005.1. Classification (NCBI taxonomy): domain Eukaryota; kingdom Metazoa; phylum Arthropoda; class Insecta; order Lepidoptera; family Noctuidae; genus Orthosia; species Orthosia gothica. The sequence goes on along the minus strand of OX459062.1, from coordinate 5,679,112 downwards.
ATACATACATACATACATACATACATACATACATACATACATACATACATACATACATACATACATACATACATACATACATACATACAAAGACTGATAAATACATTACCCTCCTTCGGCAGTCGGGTAAAAACAAATAAATATTGCAGCAAGTTGACTGAAAACTATTAAAATGCATTAGGAAAATCTATCTCTGTCCATGGAGGCAGACCTTAAGTTCTACAAACAACATCCGCAATACCCGAGATGAATGTCGGTAATCGAATTGTAGGCAAAGATCGTTTGCTGGACGCTCTTTAGGTTCTATTTAGAGGTCCGAGACGTCGGACGAGCGCACGGACAAAGAGACAAACGAACTTAATCGGGGCATACGCCGACAGCCTAATCCAATCGCGTCTATCCGGTCTGGGCCTTTTAAACAGATCAGCCATGGCTTCGGGCGGTCCTCTTGCAAGAAGTTCCGCTTTCAGCAAGGAATATGTCAGGAACTGGGCTTAACCTTGTTGGGACAAGCTCTTGTTGGAAACACGTATGAAGATACTTGCACAAACGTTCAAAATTGCCTCACAAGCAATAGTGCCTGTATTTTAAATAAAAGCAAAATTTCAAAATTTCAAAAAAACCCCCAAGACATTTTTATTCCATGCTACATACTTTTTTTTTAATAAACCTAACGTAGGTGCGTTTACAAACATATAAACTCACATACACAACACCCAGAGCCGGAACAACTTCTGAAGGTCATACAAATATTTGTTCCGTGCGGGAATCGAACCCGCGACTCGCAGCGCAGCAGTCAATCGCTCAACCACTGCACTAACCGTGCGCTCAAAAATTTATCTAGTACATAGTAGATACGCTTCGATCAGCAATCTATTGAACACGTAATTATGACACGATATCTTGCGAAAACACCCCGATTCAAACGGTAAAACGCCCATAACTTTTGAACGGTCGAACCGATTTTATTCAAACATAGCTAAGAACACTCTCGACAAAATCACCTTTCAAACAAAAAAATCAAAATCGGTTCATCCGTTTAGGAGCTATGATGCCACAGACAAACAGATACACATCAACACACGTCAAACTTATAACACCCCTTTTTTCCGTCGGGAGTTAAAAACCATGCCACGGGAAATATTACCATTGTTCGCAATAATAACCTAGAGTCGCCGCTGTCTCTGCCACACAAATCTTTGAAACACACCAATTACCGACACCCACGTCTGTCTTGTACTTTAATGAGTTCATAATAATTAATAGAAGCGCAATTTTTAATTAACGCTGGCATCATCGTTTGCCATCGCGTATCGGGCTTTGGCGACATCAATTTACGTACAATGTCAATTTGCGCAAGAGAAGTTCCGAGTCCGGGATACAGGGCCTCATTAGAGGCCAGCGGTTGCAATTAAACCGTGCGTCTTTTGCGTTAACGAGCGCCCAAATTGGACGGCCCGCCCGTCCTGGACACGCGTTTTAATAAATATACATTTCGACGTGATGCAGTAAATATATTCGCTGATGCTATCGCTGTGAAATGTTGTGTTCCCTTTGGGTTTAAATGAGGATATAATGTAGAACTGATAATTATGAGAAAGAGGAAATGTTGATGTGGTTCTGTTTGAAATGGGAACGGTTTTAATTGGTCGCAATTATTTTAGGGTTCCGTACACAAAGGGTAAAAACGGAACCCTCTTTATCTATACCAATATTATAAAGAGGATTTTTTTTTGTTTGTTTGTACCGAATAGGCTCAGAAACTACTGAACCGATTTAAAAAATTCTTTCACCTATGGAAAGCTACATTATTCCCGGATAACATAGGCTAATTTTGACGTGAGCGAAGCCGCGGTGGTCAGCTAGTTGTATTATAAGACTCCGCGGTCCGTTTGTCTGTCTGTCTGTCACCAGGCTGTATCTCATGAACCGTGATAGCTAGACAGTTGAAATTTACACAGATGATGTATTTCTATTGCCGCTATAGCAAAACATACTAAACACAGAATAAAATTAATATTTTCGCGATTTTTTGCCGTTTTTTGCAATAATAGTACGAAACCCTTCGTGCGCGAGTCCGTTTTTAGGGTTCCGTAGCCAAATGGCAAAAAACGGAACCCTTATAGATTCGTCATGTCTGTCTGTCTGTCTGTCTGTCTGTCTGTCTGTCTGTCTGTCTGTCTGTCTGTCTGTCCGTCCGTATGTCACAGCCACTTTATTCCGAAACTATAAGAACTATGCTGTTGAAACTTGGTAAGTAGATGTATTCTGTGAACCGCATTAAGATTTTCACACAAAAATAAAAATAAAACAATAAATTTTGGGGGTTCCCATACTTGAAACTAAAACTATGGTATTGAGGTTTCTAATATATTTTTTTTCTAAACTGAATAGTTTGCGCGAGAGACTCTTCCAAAGTGGTAAAATGTGTGTCCCCCCCCCCTGTAACTTCTAAAATAAGAGAATGATAAAACTAAAAAAAATATATGATGTACATTACTATGTAAACTGCCAGCGAAAATTGGTTTGAACGAGATCTAGTCAGTAGTTTTTTTTTAATACGTCATAAATCGTAAACCGCAATTTACTAAGTACGGAACCCTTCGTGCGCGAGTCCGACTCGCACTTGGCCGGTTTTTATAATTTGGTTTGCATTCAACACAAGTAATTTTCCTACAAAATTGCATTTTAACTTTATAGCCCCTAACGATCAAGATTCATATAATATAAAAGATTTGAACTGACACTAGTTCACTAAGGATGGACAAGACGTATAAAGGGATCTTGTTAGTGATGCAGGCGCCTCCTCCGCTAACGAGACCCCTTCGAGATACTACGGCAAACTGCTGATTGTCGATGACAAATTGTCATGAGATTATTTAAGCAAATAAATGTATAGAGTATGTGAGGATTTAGACGAAGAAGGGAGAGACGTAAATACAAACAAAACAAACATGAAAATGCTATATAACTTTTTGTAAAAAAGGAAAGAAAAATATTATAAATAGAGCTCATACTCCTGTTGATATCATTAACGAAGCTATGTAGTTAAATACCCATAATAATATAGATTTTTTTGTTTGTTTGTTTGTACCGAATAGGCTCCGAAACTACTGGACCATTTAAATTCTTTCACCATTAGAAAGCTACATAATTACTGAGCGACATAGGCTATTTTTTAATCCCGAAAACGGGTCCTGTAGGGTCGTCCACGGGAGCGAAGCCGCGGGGAACAGCTAGTGATGTATAAAATGTGATGAAATTCAGTAAAAACGGAATCTACAATTTAATTTTCACGTTTCGAACTACTTCTGCCAAATATCATCGTTATTTTTACCGCGAAACCACAACAACCGAACTGCAGCCTTATTGCGTATTGAATTCGGCAAGGCAAAGGGCAAAGAGTATGAGCAATCGACTTATCACATAGACGGAAATCCACATCGCGTCTTCGATCTCGCCATGTGATTGGTCGACAGTTCATACTCTTTGCCTTGCCGAATTCATTACGCAATAAGGCTGCTGGATTCACGTTTGCAATATAATTCAATTTCAAAGGATAAGTTTCTCTACTACTCGTACAAGTAAAATTTCAAAATGTAAAAAACCGCCGACACATTTATCTTGCGAAAACACCCCGATTCAAACATTAAAACGCCCATAACTTTTGAACGGCTGAACCTGATTTATTCAAACATAGCTAAGAACACTCTCGACAAAATCGCCTTTCAAACAAAAACCTAAATCAAAATCGGTTCAAAAAATTAGAACTCTTACTAACTGTCAAATGTTTAGAAATATGTATTTGGCATTGTTTTTCTGCAGAAGACATTGGTTAGCGAAAGAGCTGACAGGTTTGGGTAAGAACTACCTTCCACAGGTTGCCTACGTGTGTACGCTACTGCAAAAATATTTATTTACCACGTTTTACAATGTAGGAAGAACTTTAAACCAGCTTTCCAGTACGCCATTTTGCAAGGAACGTTACTTAACGAAAGTGTTAGTAAGAATGGGTAAGAAGTTGGTATTTTAGAGGGGTCTCGTTAGGCGCGCGGCCGGCTGATTGCCGATTGAGCACCAATTGCCTTGATTGACGGCGCCCGCACGGCTAACGAACCTGCTTTCAACGTGGACGTGCCGTTCGTACGTCGCGTCGTACGTACGCCGGGAAGCTACGTACGTCTTACGGACGCATCGTGTATGTAGGTCAGTTATGTGTGAAATAGCCAGGTTAGTGGGCTGATGAAGTGATTGCGTGTCGGAATTGCGGTATAAATAAACAGATGGGTGTGGAATTTGTTGGTGGTATTTGTAAAAAAAAATGTTGGACATGTAAATCAAGGTACGAAAAAATATTTTAATCAAAAACCCGACTGCTTAAAAAGCCAACTAAAAAAAACCCGACTGCTTCAAAAGCGAACTAAAAAGTCGTAAACAAGGAAAAAAACATGCTGTGCAGTCGGAGGATACATATTCGCCGGCTGGCTGACCAAAATCTGGTGTATCCTCCGCCTGCACAGCATGATTTTTTCCTTGTTTACGACTTTTTAGTTCGCTTTTGAAGCAGTCGGGTTTTTTGATTTTTTTAATTAAGTTTTTTTATTTATAACTTATTAGTTAGTTTTTTCGAATTAGATACATTTAAACATATAAGTGTTATATATTTTTGAAATCACCTCTTAAAAGCCCTTATTTTGATACCCCACACGATGGGTTTGGAAGAAAAAAAAAATTTGGGCCCCCACAATATAGCGCCCAAAATCCGCCATTTTTCTATTATCCAATTTTAATGTAGCCTATGACACTCGCAGGGTTAAGACGCATCGATTGACGTACGAATCATCAAAATCGGCCAACGCGTTTGGTCTCTGGAACGCCACATAGGAACAAACATACATACATACATACATACATACATACATAGACTGATAAACACATTACCCTCCTTCGGCAGTCGGGTAAAAAGACGTAAACAAGAAGAACAAGAAGAAAATCTTGCTGAGCAGTCGGAGGATACATCTGGTTTTGGTCAGCCAGCTACGACTGCACAGCTTTTTAAGCAGTCGGGTTTTTTGTTATATTTTTTCTATTTACAACTTTTTAGTTATTTTTTTTAGAAATAGGTACATTTAAACATATAAGTGTTCAATATTTTTGTAACTACCACTTAAAACCCTTAATTTTGATAGCCCACACGATGGGTTTGGAAGAAAAAATATTAGGCCCCCACAATCCTCAATTTTTTAATATTCCAATTTTAATGTACCCAGTGACACTAGCAGGGTTAAGACGAATCGATTGACGTAAAAATCATCAAAATCGGCCAACGCGTTTGGTCTCTGGACCGCCATATAGGAAAAAACATACATACATAGACTGATAAACACATTACCCTCCTACGGCAGTCGGGTAAAAAGCATCCGTAAAAAATAAGATCAACTTTGAAACCTATTTCTACTTTCTATAAATGCCCTATTCCTATGCTCTTTTCATTTTCGTAGATCTGAAAAATCGCAAACAGGAATAGCGAACATCGCGTCGCTTCACAAACTCGTCAGGTTCGTAACTCGTAGAGGTGCTACGCGCTACGACAGGTTTCTGATTGCTGACTGGCTCCAATAATTTGGTCCGATTGACGTCGAGAAATCCCCACTGAATTTGGTTCATTTGTACACAATCAAGGAATCCTGTAACACGTACTGCAACACAACCGAGGAGCTCGAGGCTAAATAATAACAGCCGCACTGGTCCATCGTCAAGGTTAAGCAACACCTGACGAGGTCGGTCCGTGGATGGGTGACCATTTCAACATACCGAGTTTCCTCCGTGCCTCGGAAAGCACGTAAAGCCCGGCTGTCATTTGAAGATCTTTGACAGTCGTTACGTGTAGTCAGAAGCCTGAGATCTGACACCAGTCTTGCCAAGGAGTGTCGTGTTACCCAGTTACTGGGTTGCGGAGGTCAGATAGGCAGTCGCACCATGTAAAACACTGGTACTCAGCTGAATCCGGTAAGACTGAAGCCGACCCCAATTTAGTTGGGAAAAGGCTATGCAGATTGTACTGCAACACGCCCGCCCAGTATACTGCTTATTGCCCACACATATAAACATAATGTCTTATTCAAACAATACCAGAAGCGTTATAAATCATTATAAAATTCGAATTAAGCCAGCTTAATGTTCATGTAACGCTTCCGCCGCTTTCATAGTCTCTCACACGAGGCGTAACACCTCCGCGGCTAATTCGTTCGTACGCAGTAATCAGCAGCACGTAACATCTTTGTGGAGCGAGACCGCAATCCATCATATCGGGACAAAAGGAGGCGGATAAACGCGCCACTTGTTTGCGTGAGAGAGCGTTAATTTTGTTAAGGAGTCTCAATCAGTGGAGGCGTGTAAGTAAAGTCGGCGCGACCGCCGCGGGAGCGATTCGAGCGAATTACCGTACCTGGAGGCGCGGGGACGACTCGTTAGTTGTTGTTTGCCGAGTGACGCGGGTCAATCAGCAGAGACATGCACGGAACCGCACTTCTTCATCCCCCTCTGAGGCCCCTCACCTGTCGGGGCCCGCTCGTTAGGCCGCGCCGTCTCTGTCAACTGTGAGACGAGCTTTATCGAATCTACGACGCACGACCCGCGCCGCGGTCGGCCCACTCTTCGCTCTAGTTTGAGTCACAACCGCCGGTAAACAAGGGAAATCAGTGTAAAACGAATTTATATGAACGACAAATAGAAGGGGCTAAATAACGTAACGAGATATTATAGGCGTCTGTGATGACGGAAGGCAGTGACAAATTATTCGACACAGATTTGACCCGAATCTTTTTAACGGGACCGAAAAGATCAAAAGAACATTAATTTGAAGACAAAAAATCTGTAACAAAATTTGGCATGTCTAAAGCCGTAATGGAGTAAAATAATTGTAGGGAATGGTATGCGTTTAACTAATTAACGTGAGGGTCAGACAGCTGCGGTCCACGTGCGAGGCTGCGCCCGCGCCGCTCCGCCTGCGTCTCAACGAACGTCCCACCTAATAACGGTGAAAACGCTATTCCTACTTATTTACCAACTTTCGTATCAACCCCGTGATTAGCGCTTCTTTTAATAAATCGTTATACATAAATTGTTTGAAGTCCATTTTTGTAATTGCCTGCCTGTATGTAGGCAGATGCAGCTTTTTAAATAAAATAATATAGAATTATCTCTTTATGACTGAGTTATTTCGATAAATAATTATATTATTTGTATGTTATATTAGTGTCCCTTAATTATTATTCATGTACAGCAAGTGGGCTATAAACAATTTTCAAGAACTGTAGCATAAACGTTAGCAAGAAACTTCTGCTATGGAAGCCGTAATTATCCACACATAAAAGAGACTTGTAGTTATTTTAACGAAGTAAACAATTATTAACATTTGCAGTAATTATAAAGAAGTGATTGCGCGTAATTCCACATCGCTTAGGATTATAGTTTGTATAAAACTTATAAATGGAAATCGTAAGACGTAATTGCTCAAACAGCCTAAGGAATTTATTGGCCTAGATTGCTATGAACTATGTTGGAGAGGAGCTCGTGGCTAAATAATAACAGCCACACGGGTCGATCTTTAAGTGACCATTTCAATATACCGAGTTTCCTCCGTGCCTCAGAAAGCACGTTAAGCCGTTGGTCCCGGCTGTAATGAAGATCTTTGACAGTTGTTACGGGTAGTCAGAAGCTTGAGATCTGACACCAGTCTTGCCAAGGGGCATGGTGTTACCCAGTTACTGGGTTGTGGAGGTCAGATAGACATTCGCTCCATGTAAAACACTGGTACCCAGCTGAATCCGGTTAGACTGGAAGTCGACCCCAACAACAATTGGGAAAAGGCTAGGCAGATGATGATTGCTATGAACTATGTCATAATCTTTGGTAACAAGTACTGAAATAAATTGCCTACACACAGTGTATTTATCAACAGCGTCGCACAAACTACTAACCTTGGTTATTCATTAGTTCGCAAAGAGACATAAAATTTCCATAATCGTAGATATAGCCGTACAGTGACGCTCGGCAGCTACCTCAGCACATCCGCGGTACACTGACACACAAAGACTGATTAGTGCGGCCTTCCAAACAAAAACTTTGTTGCCTACATCTTAAATTAGTCCTTAGCGTTCTTTAACGAGACCAATTTAGCTGGTCCGAGACGCCGTCGATCGTTGTGTGCAAAACTGTACACTTTTTGCCCTTCTCCAGGTAGAAAACACAACGGTTCGAAGCATTTTCATAACAATGCGCCTGCGGCTTTCTCGGTATACTTTTTTGGACGCGATGCGTTTGACAGACACGCCATTGTCATCGTCAGATGACGGACTAAAAACTAAACCTTATATTGATGATCAATGGGAAAGATCGATGCGAAATCGAACACTTGGCATACCGAGCCATAAAAGGTACCAATTAGTCCTGTGGAGGAGGCAGAAGAACTTGGAAATAATTAGATTATGAAGGATAAAAATCTGCCTCACCTTGTGTAATCGCTTTTGCATAATATCATTCCACCTTTGAAGTAGAAGGAGCGTCCCATGTCTGCGAGTGCTTGGCCGCAGCAGGCGCACTTCAGGCAGCCGTGGTGCCAGTATCTGTCGAGCGCGTGCAGGAGGAACCTCTCGACGATCTTGCCGTTGCAGCCGGCGCATTCTTTGAGCGCTGGGTTGTTGTTGTTGTGCGGGTAGTCGTGGCCGTTGGCGGCGAAGGCGGCCTCCGGCGAGGGCGGGTGCGGCGAGCTGAGCTCCGCGTACCCGTGGTAGTGCGGGTTCATACTCAACGCGCTCGCTGCCAGCTTGACGGTTGGAGCGGGGACCGCTCGCACCGACCACCACAACTACACGCCCTGCGGACAAAACAAAAGGTCAGGTTACTGCTGCAGTTGAAGACTGTGCTTACAAGTTAAGGCGGTACCCCGAGCAAAACGCCGCGCTAGCCGTTTTTCGTGCTGTTTTTAGGAGATATCTACTCGTTATTTAAAAAGAAATGTCAACAAATAAAAATACATTAAATTTCTTCATATTATTGATTCTAAAATGGTCGTATGCTATGGTAATCTCCTTTCAACAAAACCATAAAAATGAGAAATAATTATTGATAGCATGCATCTCCTCGTAAAGGGTTCATTTATTATTTTTTGTACTAACACTAATGGATATACAATTTAATAACGAACATTTTTGTCGTATTTTTTTTTTTCAAAGGACTAAAATTAGATTTTATAAAAAAAATATTCTAAAATCTGGGCGTATTCACTACTGTAATTCATGCGCCACCAGTGCCGCTAGGCCAATAGGAATGCTCATATGTCATGCTGATTTTCTGGTCAGGGTACCGCCTTAACAAACATTGAGAACTGCTAATCTCTGTAGATGGGGAATATTTTCACTTGACCTCTTTGAGATGTTGACCTGTCATTTAATTTTTCTTGGCAGCCCTTGGTCAGGGCGCAGTGGTTCGGGGTAGGCCTGCGGGCGGCCGCGTTTATAAAATTTTCCAATTAGCAATTTCATACAATTAGGAGCGGGGTGAGGGTGCGGGCGCGGGGCGGGGATGGTTAGCGCGGGTCGCGCGGGCGGGGGTGCGTCAACCCGATCCAATTAGCTCGCGGCCGGCGGAGCGGCGGGACGCCCGTGCCGTCTGAGCGGCCCTGTCGCCATAAAACTTAATTAAACGTTTTAAAACAAGTATTCATTAAAGAATAATCAAGCTTATGTAGTCATAAATAACCGGATTGTCCCGCGCGGAACGGGTGCCGTAATTAAGACTGCACAGACTTGATCAAACGCACTGATTTGAAACTACCCTTCATTAAGAGCGCGAGTCGGCGCGGAGCTTCCGCTGCGGTGCAGAAACTAATTAAGAATAACGGACGCTTTAAAAGCGTAATTAATTTAGATTGTAATTCTATTTCTCCGAGAGTAAAGTAGACAATTATTTCAGTAGCCCTTTCTTTTGGAACGATTTGCTTTGCTGAATGTAATTTGCTTAATTTCTGTGTCCAACAGGATAAAGGGTTGTACGAGTACCGTCAAGATTTATTTCTTGCGTCAGAATCGACTGTAGTTGGATAAATAACGTTATTAAGAGCGAACATGGCTATGATTTTATAATAAGTGTGTACTAACGAGCGTTTCGTGATTAATTAACGTTGAAAACTTCAATTACGATTGATGCAATAGTGTTGTAAACATTAGGTGTTGGTTGCATCACGGACTGTATCTGCGGAGCGTGAGGAAAGTCATTACACTTGTTGGCGCATGTCTAATTAAGGCTATAAGGGCTGGCTGAACCCCGGCCGGCCGGTGTTGCGTGCGCCCTAATGAGCGGCGTCGCGTGCGCAACTCTATCGCACTTCGTTAAATCGCGTCTTTGTTTAGTTAATTCTGCAACGCGTTAGACTTCCGAGCCATGAGGACTTGAGGTCTTAATCGGAGTGTGCGTGCTACATTTCCTATTCTATATCAGTCAGTCAGGAAATTAAAGTTATTAAGGTGCTCGTACTTGGCAACACTAATTCACTGTGAATTACGAATAGATAGCGTAATTACAATTGGCACTGCAAGAAAATTCTGATTTTTATGCTGTACGAAGTGAACCAAAAATGATTTATTTTGTAAAAACGGGACCCTATTACTAAGACTCCACGATCCGTCTGTCTGTCCGTCTGCCACCAGGCTGTATTTCTAGAACCGTGATAATCTCCGAAACGGCTGGATTGGTTTTTGACGGGCTATTCACTGGTGGATAGCTAGATTTTATATCGGCAAAATTCACAGTAACAGTAGCTATAGTTATAAATAATATCAAATGATATGTGTTGAGAAATCGCTGAAACATTTTATCTGCCACGTATATGGAAGATTTGTATTTTTAGGGATCCTAAAGGGCAAAAACGGGACCCTATCACTAAGACTCTTCTGTCTGTCTGTCACCAGGCTGTATCACATGAACCTGAGCAAGACAGTTGAAATTTTCACAGATGATGTATTTCTGTTGCCGCTAACAACAAATACTAAAAACAGAAAAATAAATATTTAAGTGGGGCTCCCATACAACAAACGTGATCTTTATGCCGTTTTTTGCGAGAATGGTACGACTCGCACTTAGCCAGTTTTTTAGTAATTTTTCTTATACTGAAATCCATAGGTATCTATTTTGGTATACTAATAAAAATGCAATGTTGTTTTTTCCAAATTCCATAGTGCCAGTTTTGATTAACAAAATTATCCTTATAAAGAATTCGGGAAATCCCTGTTACTTCTCAGGCAAGTAAGGGATTCCCCTCTAAAACCCAAATGGGTTTTTATTACTATGATAAGTAAATACTTATTATAATATTATAGGTTCACAACAGATAAGGGGACAAGTAACTGCATTTAAAAGTTTATTAGTTGTAAGAAAAAAACTGATTTTTATATGTTTTTTAGACTGGCATGGTCACTAACACTAACATTCGAAACGGGATATTTACCATGTTTACTGTTTGTTGCGAGTTTCCGATATTTCGGTGCTGTTGCAAGCACCATGATCACGGATAAACTGATTGCGTTTAACTAAACAAGTCAAATTTCAAAATTTAAAAATCCCCCGACACATTTATCTTGCGAAAACACCCCGATTCAAACAGTAAAACGACCATAACTTTTGAACGGCTGAACCGATTTTATTCAAACATAGCTAAGAACACTCTCGACAAAATCACCTTTCAAACAAAAACTAAATTAAAATCGGTTCACCCGTTTAGGCGCTATGATGCCACATACAGACACACACGTCAAACTTATAACATCCCTCTTTTTCCGGCGGGGGTTAAAAACAGATCTTTGTTACATACTTTTGTCGAAAAAACATGGCTTTATTTTAGTCTTTGCAAGCTGGAATAATTGGTGTATATGATCAATGTCGGCAAGTTTAATTATTTAGCAAATTAATAAAAAAAAAGCAATAAAAAAACCTCGCCAAGTGCGAGTCGGACTCGCACACGAAGGGTTCCGCACCATTATCGCAAAAAAATACAATAAAAAACACGTTTTTTTTATTCTTTTTTTAGTATTTGTTGTTACAGCAGCAACAGAAATACATAATCTGTGAAAATTTCAACTGTCTAGCTACGCCTACAGCTTGGTGACAGACAGACAGACGGACAGTGGAGTCTTAGTAATAGGGACCCGTTTTTACCCTTTGGGTACGGAACCCTAAAAAAAACACAATACGCACGCTATTTTCTATGTCCTGCATACCTAGATATTTTCCAAGAATTTAATTGCAACAGCCTTAGTTCAATACTTCAACCACATTTAAAAAAAAAACGTGGGAAACTTGGGCGGGCTTCTAGCCAATAAATATATTTACAATTTATTTAATTGACTAGAATAATTGCTAGAGGTGACCATAAATCTAGTTTATGCTTAAGATACAAATAAGGAATAAAAAGTTAATAACTCGTCTAGAATTTTATTTACGTCATAAATATTCAGTGCTTTATGTATACTACTTGTTTGTAATTTGTGACCGTTAATTGCATATATTGATTTAATATATTCCGAATACATATTAATAAGAACCTTCTAGTTTCGACTTCAAGCTAATTATGAGGAAATTGAGTAAATTTAAATCTAAACTGCTTCATATGCATATGTCGTGGTGGCCCAGTGTCCACCTCGCCTCTCGTGTATGAGGTCGTGGGTTCTTTTTTTTTTTTTTTTTTTTATAACCTATAGGCTCGCGCTTGATCACAATCTCACCTGATGGTAAGCGATGATGTGGTCGACGGTGAAACACGCTTGCCTAGAAATAACCTATTCACTCTTGACTTAAAGACCCCTAGATTGTAGCTATCGGGAAACACAGACTCAGGCAGGGAATTCCACTCCTTATCTGTACGCATAATAAAAGTGTTCCCAAAACGTTTTGTGCGTATGGGTGGGATGTCTACCATGTATCGATGGCGCATCGCCGTACGTCTGGTAGTCCGATGATGGAACGGGCTAGGTGGAATTAATTCGTGCAATTCCATCGCACGAATTCGATCCGAGCAAGTACCAATGTTATTTTTAAATTCATATGTACTTTCTAAAATTATCTTGGAACCGCTGACAACGGTGAAGGAAAACATTGTGAGGAAACTTGGGACTTATAGTGAGTTTATTATAAGACAAGCTGTCCCTCGCGGCTTTGCTCCCTTGAACTGGCTACCTACCCATCTACCCTACCTACCCTACATACATGGTTGTTGCGTAACTCTAACTGTTTACGCAGCGCACGCAACGGAAGCTCTCAAAAATGAACATTTTTAATTTATGCTCCGCTCCTATTGGTCGTAGCGTGATGTTATATAGCCTATAACCTTCCTCGATAAATGGACTATCCAACACAAAAAAATCTTTTTCAATTTCAACCAGTAGTTCCTGAGATTAGCGCGTTCAAACAAACTCTTCAGCTTTATAATATTATTATAGAATTGTGCTCTATTGGTGTGTAATTGCTGCAAGGCGTTCCAGTGCGAGGATAAACTAATAATAAGTCCGCATTTATTTTGAATGCTATGTTGTGGTATTGTACAGAAAATGAGACAGTTTTAATCCGTGGATCACCTTAAAAAAAGTTTGTAATAATACCTTCATAAATAATAAAACAAATGCCTGTTTTGGGACAGGCAACAATTGTGCATAATTACTCAAACTTATGTCTATTCGAATTTCAGTGTGTCAAGTTCATACAGAAATGTATCTTATTGTGATTAGAATTAAGGTTTAAAATATGTTTTATTGTGAGAACACGGTGCGTGTTTAGGTTGAGGGGGTGGGCTGAGAACTTGGCAGGTGCCGTTTTCATTATTCAAGCTCCATTGATTGGATACTTTGTTGCCGTTTAAAAATCTTATTAGCAACCGGCCGGCAACAAAGCGGGCTTCCAGGAGGCTCATCGTACCCCTATATTTACCTGTTAAGTGATTTTTTTAGGGTTTCGTACCTCGAAAGGAAAAAATGGAACCCTTATAGGATCACTTTGTTGTCTATCCGTCTGTCTGTCAAGACCCTTTTTCTCAGGAACGCGTAGAGCTATCAAGCTGAAATTTATATCAAATGCTCAAGTCTACTGTCCCTTAAAGCTGTAAAAAAATCAAACTTCTAAGCCAACGCAATCAAAAGATACAGCCGTTTATGCCGCAAATTTGCGGCAATTTTCGACACTAGCAAGGGAATCAAAACCTACAGGGTACTTCTCGTGAACTCAGATTCTTGAAATTTGGTACGAAGCAACGTCTTATAGCACAGATAAAGGAAAAATTGCGAAAACTGTAAATTTTTAGAAAAAAAAAACTAAAAACCGGACAACAACCAGCCGGCCGGCCACTTTTACTTATATGTCTACAGGTTTATTCGGAACCCTTGGTGTGCGAGTACGGCTCGCACTTGGCCGGTTTTTTTTTTTCAATTACCGCGATGAGGTGCAAGTTTCAAAGGAAAGTGTAAGTCATCTTGTTAGTAAGTATTTATTGCCGCGCTTTCTTTCCTGAGTACTTTTAAAACATTTGTCAGCCGCAATAAACGTGGTGATTCGACACTTAACGTCGGTGGGATTCCCACAAACATAGATAATACAATGACAAACGATTTGACGTGAAAACCATAGAGGTTATTAATCATACTTATCTTTGTGTCACACAAGAGGAGCTCGTGGCTAAATAATAACAGCCGCACTGGTCGATCATCAAGGTTAAGCAACGCTTGCCGATTTCGGTCCGTGGATGGGTGACCATTTCAACATACCGAGTTTCCTCCGTGCCTCGGAAAGCACGTTAAGCCGTTGGTTCCGGCTATCATTTGAAGATCTTTGACAGTCGTTACGAGTAGTCAGAAGCTTGAGATCTGACACCCTCCTTGCCAAGAGGTATAGTGTTACCCAGTTACTCGGTTGTGGAGGGCAGATAGGCAGTCGTTCCATGTAAAACACTGGTACTCAGCTGAATCCGGTTAGACTGGAAGCCGACCCTAATATAGTTGGGAAAAGGCTAGGCAAATTGATTGATCTTTGTGTCACACAAACGTTGGTGAATAAAACAAGTTCCTGTCAACATCATCAGAATGAAAACACAGCAGTAAAAACCGGCATTATACTAAAACTAGCTAACCCCCGCAACTTTGCTTGCATGCGTCAACTGGCTTTCTATCTACCCACCCTACCTACCTACTCTACAAACAAACAAACAAACACTTCAGCTTTATAATATTAGTATAGATGTTGATAAAACTCCTTTGCAAATGAACAAATTGGATTACCATAAAAAAGGTTATAGTGAGTCAACCTTAAAAAATAACATATGCTGTCACAGACTTTTTTTTAGAACTTTTAAAGAGGAACAATTCTATCATACATGATATTTGCGTAACTTAAACCGTTTACGCAGCGCACGCAACGGAAGCTCTCAAAAACGATTTTTGTTGCCCGTTTTTGCAACATTTTTCATTTACGATCCGCTCCTATTGGTCGTAGCGTGATGTTATATAGCCTATAACATTCCTCGATAAATGGACTATTACTAAATTGTCAATTCCAACCAGTAGTTCCTGAGATTAGCGCCTTCAAACAAACAAACAAACTCTTCAGCTTTATAATATTTGTCTTGATTATAATCTAGTAAAAAAGCTGATGTAAGTAAATATATCGGTCACTTGTTTTAACTGCAGGGTTCCCCAAGAACAGCCGGGCGCCCGCACACCGCGAATAATGTAATTAAGGCGAAACCGCCGACGAAATTAAACGCGAAAACGGAATGAGAATGTGAGCCTAATTAGAGCCGGGAGCGGGGCGGAAGACGCTGCAACCTGCGGAACCCGGCGCCCCAGACCGACTCCCTCCGCGACCCGCGGGCCCCTGCACCGGGACCCGACGCGCCACGTAACGTTTATCCATCGCACCTATGAACCCAAATAATCCACCTAATGACGACCAAATTAAAAACCGGCCAAGTGCGAGTCGGACTCGCACAAGAAGGGTTCCGTACCATTATCGCAAAAAACGGCAAAAAAATCACGTTTGTTGTACGGGAGCCCCACTTAAATATTTACTTTATTATGTTTTTTATTTCAACTATCTAGCTATCACAGTTCATGAGATAAAGCCTGGTGACACACAGACAGATAGACAGACGGACCGCGTTGTCTTAGTAATAGGGTCCCGTTTTTACCCTTTGGGTACGGAACCCTAAAAACACAAATTAAGAGGCCATTCAAAAATGCCAATTAATTTTAATTCCCAGCAGATTTAATAACAAACAACTACGCCAGTAATATTAATTCTGCGCTAATGAGCCGCGTTTTAACGAAGCTATAAAATATTAGGCTTTTTTCTGCTTTTTATATTGCACCACGCAAATAATCACAGCACAGCGCACGTCACGTCGGTCGCAAGCATAAATCCAATTCGTTTTCTCTCACATCCAATACTAATTAAAAAACTGCGGACAAATTGGAGCCCACTCTTCGCCCACGGGAACACAAAATATCCATTCCATTGACGGGGCCGGCCTGCCATTGATTAATTTTATCCAATTGGATGCGAATTCAAGTTTTTCAGGAGTTAATTGTCATGCTTCATTTGTTGAGTGACTTTCGGCTCTGTACGATCACCGATTCATTGCGTAGTACCACAGATAATATAATACTAGCATACAGAAGCCTCATCCCTTAAAAAGAAAACGTGCCACCGTAACTACCGTTTATCGTCTGATTAAGCTGATTATTTTTCAGGTACTTCGATCGCGTTCGGTTCCGTTCCATGGCTATAGATGGTATTAGCAACGACTTGCAACTATAAGGATTTGTGACTATTTTTTTCTTTAAATACAGTGACGATTTGTTTTATTATAAATAGTATTTTTTTGCAAGTTTTTACAGTTTTATTGTACCAATATGAGTAACAATACAAATTAAAAAAAATCGAATGGAGGCCTCAGAAATTTAAAACCGCGCCATCTATTGGAATCAATTTAAAATGATCCGTTCAAATAATCTTTGCAATGTGAATTAAGAGCCCAATATTCCATAATGTTGTGCTTAGGACACAGAAGGTAATCTGTGGCTTAGGAGAGTTGATTAAAAAAGAACATACAATTTGTATGATCAATTCTAGAAAAGGTTAATTTCACAAATAATTAAATAACGAATCATATCGCGCATCTAGGGACATTTATTTAAATCAAATTTACCGAACATATACGATTATTGAAGAAATGAATACTAAACAAGCAACTCATGCTGTTGAAAAAAATATGGCTGCAATATGAATGTATCAGCCCACTTATAGTAAACGGGTATACAGTACATGAGACTAATGTGTGTAATATTATTTGCATATAATGACCGTTAATGTGCCCAGCGCATTATTCATCCGGCGTGACCTCAAAACGGCCACAAGAACCGTTTGATCGATGTACATTCCCTCACCATACATCTGTGTATTTTAAAATATTTATTTCATGATAGGTAGGTAATTACTAAAGAATCACGTAGCACGTAGATAATTTTATAGAAATCATGAGTGGCAAACGACGTAATTGACGCACGACGGTATCTGATCCAACAAAATTGTTGGCATATTCTAAATGATGGTTATTATGTAGGTATCAAATAAAATACTGCTTTTAAATGTTTATGGACAGGAGATATAAAGTTTAACCAGACTGTTTTAGACGTTAACCTACAACCTATACACGATTAGAACTACATAATAGAAAAGATACAACCTACAGTTGATGTTAATGGTGAACATTATTCTAATTCAAGGATAAATTCACTAACATTAGCCATATTTAAAAGATATCTTAATGACCTCAAACATACTAGTCATACTAGACGAAAAAATATTAAACAAGCACCTAACCTTGGCAAAATATTTAATGATTTTATCTACAAAGTTAATAAGTATCAGCTCAATTTGAAAAACAACGTTGGCCTTGCTCAATTTGCTGTTATTTTGACTATTTGTATGTAGTTCTGTCAAGTAGCATAGTTTTAAGTAATTATTATCATTTACCTTGTCACTCACAGCCGTGTCAGGGTTTTGCATGAATAGCCGTATTTGGAAACACTCCGTCCTTGCT
The DNA here is from genome assembly GCA_949775005.1 of Orthosia gothica. Lineage (NCBI taxonomy): Eukaryota > Metazoa > Arthropoda > Insecta > Lepidoptera > Noctuidae > Orthosia > Orthosia gothica. The sequence goes on along the minus strand of OX459062.1, from coordinate 5,660,973 downwards.
TTGTTACCAACGTATATTAATTAGCAGTCACTGACTTAAACGAAAACCACAAAAAAACACACAACACTTTGTTATAAAATTACACATATTTTTATTACACTATAAGTTCAATTTAGTTCACAGGTATGTACCCAACTACTTCATGAATATTCTCATAATGGTAATTTTTAATGTACAAGTTAACTCATTTATAGCTGCTGCATTAATTAATAACGTGCTCACCAGAAAATATTCAGACTTGACTACAGACTTTATAACTTTTCATAAAATGTGTTCACATATTATCATAAATTTTTTAGGGTCTATTCTTGAAGAATTAACCCCTGTGATAAAATTACGAGCGAAACGTAAGTGAATGAACGGGAAGGCGCACGCGCGTGGAGAATGCTAATAGGAACGTTTTGTAGTACACTAATGGCTAAGGATTTGTCATTGCCGCCAAGCAGGTGTCGTGACGAAAAACACGTAATAATGACCGTACAAGTGTAGACATTGTCTCCGACAGATCGAGCGCTCTCGCCCGTAATTAGAGGCGGCCGACCGAGGACGCCTGCCATCTACGAATGATAGAGGAGGTAACGATAACAACGAATAAGCATACTGAGAAAAGTAGAAATCACGCGGAAGTAATTAGAAATTGGTGATAATAATTTAGAATTAGCAACCCGACCCGGTCCCTAACGCTAATCAAACAAAGATATCAATTCCAGATAATAAACCTAAATTCAATATTAATATGTAAAAGGAAATTAAACGAGTAAAGTCTTATTTCAATGCTTTGTAAAAAATGATAACGATCACTTATCAGATATCGAATCTGCTATGTACAAAGCTACCGTTTACAAATTACGCACAGATAAGGCATGAAAAAGATGATCTATTTGCGATAATTTAATTAACTGATGGTAGATTACTTCAAAATTTGATACAGGATCTGTTAAACAACATTATTAATTAAATTGATAAAGATTTAGTTTGCAAACCAAAGGTGCCGACAATCGCACATAATTGGATAACATTGATCTGATGTCCTTATAATTTTTGTGCAAACTTTCAAAACATCGATAATATCATAGGTATTATTATTTGCCTAACCGTTGTTGAAAAGAACAAACTGCATATATTTGACTTATGTAATGCAAATCATCTTTTTATACCCTGAAATCATCAAGGGTCTCATAGCGTTTCCTTGTGGCATTCTTACTCATAATAGCACTGAATAATATGCCCAAACACAATAATTTACATATTTTTTTCATTCAAATAGCTTCTATGCCCTAATTCATCCCAATATTGTAATTGCGTTCTTCAAATACAACTTATAAGTTAACAATATTTACACAATGTGCCTCATCCATCCAAAAGCGTAACACGGTTCAGAACTCCTGGTCAAACGAAGCGGTCCGTCACGCCGGACTGACCATAATTGTGCCTCGTCCAACAAATATATTAAGTATTCGTGATAGAAGTGAGCAGTATGTAATTTTAGAACATTTTGCCAGAAATGTCAGCCGCGGGCGGGTCCGAAGTATCCGGCCACTTGAACTTGTTGCCTTGTTCCTAGCTCAACACGAATGATTGCCGCCTTGTATTTACTTGGATACCTTGACAATGATGGTTTATTACCAAGATCTTAAGTCTCACCATGTATTATATGAATTGTGGTAAATGGGCATGTAAATGTAGTGTGATCAACGTTTCAAAACGGTGTGACGCCATTTTTTTGGTAAATTTTGCATGTTTTTGTATAATAATTCTCAAGCGTAATTAATCCAGCCAACGATATTTTTGGGTTTTCTTCAACAACTATAAGGAAAACGAAATACTACTACACGCGATAAGGAGAATTATTATTCAATTCAAATATTCACAGTTTGCTAATGCCAGAACCACATTTCAACAGGATGTTCAAGTGCAAACTAACGTAAATCTTTTTAATCTTATCTCTAATTGGGTGCAAGTTAAAATCTTAATTGGCACTCGAACCGAAATGTTTATAAGCTGTCGAACATTAAAAATACACGTTAGTATGACGTAGGTCGTAAAATTCTTAAATATTTACGTGTAATGTCCCACAACTCATTATTATCTGATGGTCGTACTGTGATAATACCTCTGAACGCATCCATTGTCTCCACCAGTGAATGAACTTTATATCATCAGGTACACAGTTATTGTCATCAATATTATTTATTTTTATTTGTGTTTTAGAGTTTAGAGACCTATTTAGCGACGCCGTCTTGGATTATTTATTTGTTATTTTTACAGGGTCCTTCAGTGATATCATCATTTTGTGGGTTTGCACTGTCTTCAACAGCTGAATGAGTTATTTGAACAAAAATAAGTGCATAGATTAATGGCTTGATTTGACACACTTGAGTGTCGCTTGAGAGATGTTACCTCGGCGCCAGAGCAATCATCAATTTGTCAAAAAACTAATATTTATGTTTTACGAATGCTTCATCAGGAAGTTTTTGACTAGGATGCATAATTTCAAGTGGCGACCGGAGACCACACGAGAGCACTTGAAACGACTACTTAAGGCTAAATTATTGCTATATTCTCTCTGTATAGTCGAATGACAGATTGATATATTGACAATTTAAATTACCGTAGGAGAACTTTTATCTGTCCCTTTGTCTTGATCGATTTGCTGAGGATGATAAATATCCTTTGGTTTAAAATTTTGTCTACTATTTGATTCAATAATATAAAAATATGTGTATGGTGATGAATGTTTTGCTTGATTCTGTTTGAGCTTCATATACCCGACTATATCTTGAATATGCTAGACAATAAATATGAAAAGTTTTCTGTTTTTATCTATAACAAAATTAATTAACTTACAAGCAAATAGACTTAATTAAATCTAACCAGTGCTGAAAACATTTATTTTAATTACAAAATTAATTAGGCGTTGTTTTCTAAATTAGTTAACCAAACAATGCGTAAAATGTCTAAATCTGTTATTCAGGTTTTTCATTGTTATAATAACATCATAATTATCTAAAATAGGCGAACAATATTTTGTATGGATTAACATGGTTTTTGAAAATATTGTTTTAAAATTGTGACAACATGCATGCATTTGAGCAAGTGATTAATATTAATACCTTCTCTTTAACAGAAGAGGCCTTTGCCCTGCAGAAGGGACAGTAATAGACCGGTTTTATTTATTATTTTATATCAAACTACCTTTGACGATAAGTTGTATAAATTTATTTATTGAATTATACGACTTATTCACTAATACATTCTTTGCGGTACTTTAACAAATTAAACTTCAAATCTAGAGTGAATTTGTCACTTAAAGGTGTGCACAGCGCTTACATATATCAAGTTTAATATAATACATATTGCATAGAGTACATTATATCAATTCAATTCTCATTTTTTTATTGCGTACCATAATGTATACAGTTGGTAGGGAAATAATTATATTAGTCACAATTATGGACCCTGTCGGGCACAGCATAGATCAAGTAAGAGAGAGGAGTAAGAACTCTCGAGTGTTTAATGTGATAAATTGTATTATTGGTAAGTTTAGGTATTGGTAAGTTATAGGTACTGTTTTAATAATACAGAATTGAATTTAAGAATTATAATTATTGTTTTATAAATTATATACTTCGTATTATATTTAGCAACATTGTACAAACCATTAATTTTTGTATAGGCTAACATAAAAAACAAAATTACATGAAAACAAATTTGCTAAATTTACGAGTATTCTACATTGTAAGAACTTTTGTAACCATATTTATCTGCAAATAAATCTTTGACTATGACTTTTGAAACTTAAAAAAAAAGATGTGTCAAAAAGTTTTGATAAATTGTATCAATTTCATCTCATGTAAAGTATATTTCAACTATTAAACTATTTGTCTCACAACTAAGCTATTTCTTTTGATGCTTTTTCCCTAATACCGACCGGTATTTCGACCACCGGAGATGGCAAAACCGTAAAATGTCGGGATTTAAAATAAGAACTTCTATTTCTGACTGTCTGTAACTCCCGGTCTATTTGTGGATTCTGTTTTCCGATAATACAGTGAAATGTTTCAAAAGCTTATTACTTAAAAATAACTTATCGACGAGGGCTTCGCAAAATTAGTTAGCTGGAGAATCTTTAACATGTGGTCAAATTGGGACCGCGCTTAGGGCCAGTTTTTTAATCTGTAGTTAACTAAACAATGGCTAATCAATGGTTTAAATTTTCGGTAAAACGCGTTTATTCAAGACTAGCGGATGCCTCACGGTGTAAAACCGTGATCGCGAAATTCCCGTTCATGTGGGAATACAGGGATAAAAAGAAGCCTATGTCACCCGTGGATAGTGTGGCTTCCCAACGGTGAAAGATTGTTTGAAATCGGTCCAGTAGTTTTTAAGTTTATTCTTTACATACAAAAATACAAATCTTTCCTCTTTATAATATTAGTATAGATATAGATTGTTAGTCTAACAAATGGTTAAATAAAATTAACTCTCCAACTCATTCGACCATTTCCGAGGCCCTTAGAACATAAACGTTAACTTTTGTTTTTTTGTCTTCATACAAAAGGTATTTTTATTCTTGAGTTGTAAACACAAAGAGCCATAAAAGTATGCAGCCCAACGGTTTTTTTATTGCAGTATTTTCTATTTCTACTTACAAATACATATTTGTGCAGTAAAAATATCAAGATAAATACCATCTGCAATTCTACAATTACTATGGGTGAGCTCGTAAAAGAAACAATTAGATTGGGGAGTGCGGACTGGACTTGTACAGTCACGCGCATTCATATGTGGCAATTAAGCAATTTTCTCCTCAAGTTCTGATAAAAATGTTGTGGAGTTGGTTTTACAACATTTTTTTTTTTAACTCAAATCTGTAAAGAAGTTGTAGAAAGTTGAATCTTTACTTGTAATGGGCAATCTTTGCCTTTTCTGATACAATTACAAAAAAAAAAATACTGATATAATATAGTTACACTACCGCTGCAGTTTCATATGCCCAATTTTTTGATCCGTAGTTAACTTCAACCAATGGTTAAATATGCTAACCAACGATTTCAAATTTCGGTAAAACGCGTTTTTTCATCAATTGTTAGCCTATCAAATAAGTAAATTTCAGAGGCCTGTGGGGTTTCCCAGAGGCGGCTTAATTAACTCTGACACCAGAGGTGGTCACATCCTCACACGAAAAGAAGAAGAAGTAAATTATTTGACCATTTTAGGTAAGTAGATTTAACCATTAGTTGAGTTAACTATGGAGTTAATTTTGAACCTTTGTTATCCCACTGCTGGGCAAAGGTCTCCCCTATAGCTTACCACTCTTCCCGATTATTTGCCATTCCTATCAATCTCCCGTAAACGCCTCTAAGTCGTCACGCCAGCGATTCCTAGGCCTCCCACGGCGACAACAGACAGACAGACGTTAAAAAATTTAGTCATTAAAATAATAGGTCTGTTTTCAAAGTTATAGTTGTTATTTTACAAGACAAAACTTTTGAATTTTGCGTAATTGTCAGATATTTATGCTGGTGACTGTACCTACGCTGTTTGTTTTACATAAAGGTTAATATGTACACATACCACTTTAATTATTACCATTCTGAACACTCATCCTTGAGACTCGACAATTATAAATGATTTATTAATATTACTATTTTAATTACTATATAATTACATCGTAAAGTTTTCATTCCAACACTTTTTTACAGGCAGGTAAAATAGTATTTATATGGCTTCATTATCAGTTTTAATAAGCCATTTGATTTCAAATTAGGACTAGTTGTTTTCCTCGGAATCTTCATTAAATTCTACATTAAAATTAATTTCGTTGTAGATAAAAATGGCGATGAATATTATTAAACTACGTTGACACTAAACATATTTGCATTATAAAATTATTAGTATAATTATGCCTGGGAGGAAACATAAAATTAAATGTTAGTAATTAAAGTGGCACTATTCTTTCCTATGCTTTGAATCGTATTATTCATAACCGTTTCCATCTTAACGTTATACTGGTCTTTCTTCACTTGGTGCATATTGACCAAAGGTTCTTTTATCTGGTCACCAAAGTCTCCTTCTTCTTCTTATTTTTTACCAGCCTTGGACTCATGATCTATGGACATTAGAGTTATCATAGGTAAGCGGCCTACCTTGCTATATCCCTTAATTATTATAGATACGGCGTTTTCTAAAATAGCTGCATCAATCAACCGCTTGAAAAAAATCATTCGACAAGGGATTGGTTTCAATAAAAAATGTTGTTAAACTGACAAAAAGACAAACCAGCAAAGAAGCTGCTTAACATTCCTTTCGCGTCATAAAAGTCAGCTATCTTGCTATCCCCTATAAACATCTTCAATAATAGCTGAAATCTTTGAAATGATCTGTTAAAACCATTTTTTTAAACCAAAACTGCAATGTTACATATTTGTTTTAATCTCATGTCTTTTACTAAAGACATCCCACCCATACGCACAAAGCGTTTTGCTAATACTTTTATTGTGTGCACAGCTAAGGAGTGACATTGCCTTCCGGAGTCTTCTCCCTGATAGCTACCTTGGGATCTTTAAGTCAAGAGTGAAAAGGTTATTTCTAGGCAAGCGTGCTTCACCGTAGGCCACATCATCGCTTACCATCGGCGAGGTAGTGATCAAACGCGAGCTTATCGATAATAAAAAAAAGAGAAACATTTTTTTGGACAACCCTCCGTATTACTTCCAACTACTGCAACTCCTGAAAGCCAGATTCAACTGTTGTGACCATAAAATTGTATATTCGAAATCTAAAAATCCCAACAATGAAAATGTATCATTGAAAATGTTTCTCCGTAAAGTGCATTCAAGATTCCAGCCAGTGAGCCCACCATAAGATATGGAGGTTCACGTATAATTTTATTATTCTATCTCACACTGGATAGATAATGTCGTTATTCGGTCACTTTCACACCGTTTTATAGCTCATCGCGTATCGAACATGCGCCCGCGCCGGCATCGGCACAGCGTACGCACCGAGATAACCACGATTCCATGTGAATTTATCGCTTTTACTGCACACAAGCGTAAACTACTTTCTATATTTCTATTAGATACATATCATAGAATTTTCTCGAATAAAAAAATCCTGACATTTAATTGATTTATTTACTTTCTTGTTCTGCTAAGAGAAATGACATGCTCTAGTGGAAGCTGCATAATTTTCTCGCGTTGTTTGAGTGAAGAAAGCTGTGATTTGATTGGTTGATGGTTTTCGCAAACCATGTAGTTAGAAGAGATAGTTTTTGTGCAGTAATATATTATTGTTTCAGTGAAATTGTACAACTTGTCAGTTACCGCTTAGAACAGCAGTTTTTAGCGATTCATTTATGAAGTTTTTTTCAGTAACCCCGTAAATGCAATAGAGAACGTAAGCATTGCGTCCATTGACTTACTTTTTTCACGAATTTGCGAAAGAAGCCAAGTGAATTCTTGCATTTTTTTTTCCTAAATTTTCAAATCTGTTCGTCAGTCCGGTGAAAAGTCATTGTGAAGAAAAACCATTCATGATGAGTGTGCCAAGCCGTAAAGCATTTTGTTTCTGGTTTACGCATACTTTTTGTGCTATAACTGTTAAGTTAAGCGGTTACTTGAAGTCTACCGTTAGCTGCGCATGCGATGTCAACCGCGACATTAAATTCTCTAACAGGATCGTATTTATTCCGATTCCCTTTCTCCTTCAAAAGCTTGTTATTTATTATATATAGGGCGATTAATTATGTTCTTTGATCATTCGTCGAGATTGCTCGGAGCTATCGTTGGGATTATAAAGGTTCAATTATAATAAATGTAGCTAATTTCAATCAAATAATACCACTAATTAGCTGACATGGAGCCTTCTTTGTGCGGGCCGCTTAACAAATGACTCAATTGATGTTCTTAATAGTCGTTCTTCCGAAGCCTCATTATAACCGAGTCATTCGGGGTTCACAGACAGTCACGAATGCAATCGAGTAATAGAAATCACTATTAAAATTAATGCTGGAAGGTATTCTGATATGGCTAACGATAAACAAAAAAATCGGCATTGGATAGAGGAAACAAAAAATCTGAACTGCCGTGATTGGTTTTCGTTGGGTTACGGTTAGGGGCGCATTCATTTTATAACTGAACTGGTGTTGGATTTTTTGGAAAGGAATGGAAGTGAACAAATATGCGCCAATACGCAGGATTCGCCATAGAGCAATGCTGCTAACAGTAGTTATCATCAACCAATAGTTTATTTTGATGTCAGCGAGGGATCCAAAACATTCTGCGATGAGAGACTTTTAAGGCGCAGATACCCATGAGTAGCTGATTATAAAATGAGAATCACGTCTAAACGGCTAGTCGTATTTTTTTGAAAAAAATATATGTTACATTAGACCATTTTCTTAATGATATAATTTAAGAAAATTTTGAGTTTTATTCGTATAACATAGTGTAATTAATTTGTAAAGTTATGTCTAAAACGGACAAAAAGACGACAATCGCACCAAAACCGCTGGGCGTGTTTTAATTAAATCGACACCATCTCAAAGACTCTTTAATCATCTACATTTTGATCTGAAGCTTTTTTTTTAATCATAGAATAATAAGGAAAGTACAAAAAACTACAAAATTTAGGGTCGCGCGGGTGTGAAACGAGTGCGAGTTTTGTTCCCTCAAGGTCGGCTGCTGTCGTCATCTTAAATAAACATAAAATTATTATCAAAGTAAATGAAATAATATGTGCATATACCAAGATACAGTTCCAAAAAATAACAAAAGCCTGTCGGGTTCTTATCCACCATCATTTTTCAATAAGAATTATCGTTGCAAAAACTTTGAGCATCAAAAAAAGCGCCATCATCATTACAATCCAAGGGATATTAGGAGCCTTTGATATTAATTTAATGATCTTTAAAAATAACCGCTGTTACAAACAAATGGTCAGAAAAGATGTTAAACGAGGGTGCCTTCATTACTGGTTAATTATCAAAAGCCTCAGGCAAATCCTTGCCATCTGTCTTACGAAAATCTTTGTTTATCAACTAATTAAAATTAGAAAATCCTTCGCTTACTTGTAACAAACGTTCTTTTTATATAATTAGTACACGTGTCGTTAAAAATAAACGATAATAAGTAGTCAACGGAAAGTTTTTTTTTTCAGGAATTGTGGAGAAGATTCCTGTAGAAGAAAAAGCAAGTTCCAAGTGGCCGGGGCAAACACTGATAGTATTTTTGGTCATATTCAAGGAGATATCAACACAAAATTAAAAATGTCAGGGATTCAAGTAATCGCTAGATTATCATCATCTGCCTAGCCTTTTTCCCAATTATTGTTGGGGTCGGCTTCCAGTCTTACCGGATTCAGCTGAGTACCAGTGTTTTACATGGAGCGACTGCCTATCTGACCTCCACAACCCAGTAACTGGGTAACACGATACCTCTTGGTAAGACTGGTGTCAGATCTCAAGCGTCTGACTATTCGTAACGACTGTCAAAGATCTTCAAATGACAGCCGGGACCAACAGCTTAACGAACTTGCCGAGGCACGAAGGAAACTCGGTATGTTGAAATGGTCACCCATCCACGGACCGACCTCGTCAAGAATTGCTTAACCTTGAAGATCGAAGATGAAAAGAAAAATACAAAAAAGATTAAATAATTCGTTTCATATTATTTTTTTAGACGACGATATAAAAAAAGACATCCCCCTGATCCTCGAGGCGAACAAAAAAAAAGGAAATATTTAAGTATAAAAAAGCCATGTTTTTTGAGCGAATGCACCTTTGATTTGGATTCTCGTTATCTATGCATGAACGAGGAGTGACATTGACTGACATCAGACTTGGATAGTGGTCGGAAAGCGACGGGCGGTCTGCCGAGACCGAGACTTGGTCTCCGAGAAACTAATAACAAATGAAATCCTCTGAAGCAGTTAATTTTTTGTTCTAAAGTTAACGACTCTGCGTTATATTGCTTAATTAGACTGTACTTATTTGTTGAAGCTAGCAAGAGGAAAGACCAAAGTAATATGGCTAGAAAGACTGAAGACTACGGAGATAATAATGACTAACAGAGAAGTATAGAAGAAGACACGAAAAAAAAACAAAATAAATTTGGATAAAGGCAGGAAGAGAATGATGGAGATAATGTCAATCGAGAGGGCAATAGAGAGGACTATGCAAGGAGTTTCCTTGCGTGATCGAATCAGAAATTAGGATATCTTCAAGAAGACCAAAGTTACCGACATAGCCCTAAGAATTGTGAAACTTAAATGGCAGTGGATAGGACACATTGCTCGCAGAACGGATGGACCCGAAGATGCTGTGTTTGAAGGCCTCCCACTAAGAGGGCAGATGAAATGACAAGTGTGAGACGCACGGGCTCTGGAGTGGGACGCTTGGGCTCGCCTATGACCAGCAGTGGACGTCTTTCAGCTAAAATGATGATGATAATGTCATTCGACTCGATACATATTCCAATGTTTCTTGGGTCACTGGGATTCAAACGTAAGTACCAAAACAATATCCACATCTTCGGGAAATGCATTCGTAAAGTAATATTGTTTTGAGAAAACAAGTTCCCAGTCGGAAGTCATCGTCCGTCTGATGATGCGGCAAAGTAAACATAATTGTATGGTCTTGTGTGGCTAATGCATGCATGCGTAGGCGACTGCGAGCTTCAAACACCACTGTTTGTCGAGGCAATCCTATATTAGTATTGAGTTTAACGATTTTCTAATTAAATCTGGGTGTGACGGTAACCCTGGAGAAGAAAGTTTTTATGAACTGTATTGGTGAGGTAAGGACGAAAGCCTAGAGCAAAACATGTTGAGTTAAGGTTACACTAGTCGAAAATTCTTCCATACAAACGTAGTCTAGATATTACTCCACTGTTTGACGATGTACGTTCAAAATAAAAAATGATATCAATTTGTCTCATCATTATCTAGTCCGGTATGGAAACAAAAATGTAAAAAAATAATATATTTGAAAAATATGAGCGTCGAAAGTTCCATATTTCAACACTAATTTTGACGCATCTTTGGGTGGAAATAAATACCATAAGAAGAAAGAAAATTACAAAACGGCCTCCATACAGGGATAGATTAGTAATTCAACAATGCAAATAATTTTATTTTGAAAATATACATTTAGTAGTTTTTTCATGATATCAAAAAATAGCGCGCTCGTTTTCGTCCTAAATCATTATCCATTTCGATACAAATTTGCAAAAGTGCTAATTCGTACGCGAACTAGCTTCTTACTGCTCATCACATCGTGTTGTCGGATAAGATATCATGCATTTTATTAACCCCGCGCACAAAATAGTTCGTGCCGTCTTATATGAAACTAGGGAAGGAGTGAACGGCGGAGATATTGTAGGACACAGCAAAAATGCACAGAGAATTCAAAGCCACACGATGTTGGGTCTCTCAAATCTCCGGTGGCCTTCATCGTAGTCTCTGTTTTAGTCGGTAGGACGTTTTAGATGCAAGATGCATCAGTATCCAAACGAATAAAAAACTTTGACATCTAAAAATCTAAAAACTGACCCGTGCAACGTTGAAGCAACACATTCCCTCCGTGTATTACGCTTCAACGCCGCTTTGACGAGCACATTAAAAGTTTTATTATATAGCAAGACGGGATGATAAGCGGTGGCCCCAGTTCACATTGACGGACGTTTGACTGCGGCCTGACAGGCGCTGCCAGGTGGTCCCTCCGACTATTGTGACACAATTTTATACCACAGACTACATTTAAATTTTCGTTCGTATGACTGTCACCGAACAGCCACTATCGCAGAATTTTATTTGTCGCGTGTGTCATTGGCATTAGAAAAAAAGCCGGCTGAGTGCGAGCTGGACTCGCGCACGAACGGTTCCGTACTTGTTAAATTGCGGTTTACGATTTATGAAATTAACAAAAATACAAACTAGATCTCGTTCAAACCAATTTTCGGGGGAAGTTTACATGGTAAACATTACATGGTACATTATATATTTTTTTTTGTTTTATCATTCTCTTATTTTAGAAGTTACAGGGTGTGTGTCCCACACACATTTTACCACTTTGGAAGTGTCTCTCGCGCAAACTAACCAGTTTAGAAAAAAAATAGATATGAAACCTCAATATCATTTTTGAAGACCTATCCACACGGGTATGATGACAAAAAAATGAGTTTCAGTTCTAAGTATAGGGAACCCCCTAAATTTATTGTTTTTTTTTTTCTATTTTTATGTGAAAATCTTAATGCGGTTCACATAATACATCTACTTACCAAGTTTCAACGGCATAGTTCTTATAGTTTCGGAAAAAAAGTGACATACGGACGGACAAACACATGACGAATCCACAAGGGTTCCGTTTTTTGCCATTTGGCTACGGAACCCTAAAAAGCTCTCGTGTCTGTACCAGACCGGGCCGTTTCCATGCGTATGATTTTCTCTTTTACTTGTCGCTTTAACGAGCGCGACAGAACATTACCAACGTAGGTCGGCCATAAAAAATATCCTAGGCAAGTTTCCAAAGTACTCGTTGTCTCGGCCAGGCACATCCAATACATGTTCCGGTCACAAAAACGTTCGAGACCAAAGCAAACAACGCGAGCATAAATCTAGAAGTTGTAATGAAGCGTTATTGGTACGATAATAAAAGCTAAATTGATTAGCGGTGGTCCCGCGCAGGTAGACCGCATTCCGGCCCCCCCTCCGCCCCCCCGGGCCGCTCGCGCCCCGCCGCGATCTCCGCCCGCCACGGGACCGGGACTCGGGAATGTTTGTCATAACATTAAACTCACTTTAAGAAATTACGTTGATACAATTGGAACATCTTATCAACAAAAACTATTTGAAAAGTTTATTTTTGGGATTTTTTGAGCACTTTTCAAAAAGTCACTAATAAAAAAAAAAAAAGAGATCGATTTCTTCACCCGCCCCCCCACCGTTTCATAATTTCACCTTACTCACGTGCGTTGCCATAAAGGTCACCGGGTACCAGTTACAATACCAAAACTCATCTTACCTGTAACAAAAATAAAACATTCGTTAGTAAATCCAACAGTTTAGGAGTACCCAAGCTCAGGTAAACTGTAGAACTTGCTTTTTACCGTTGTGAGCGTGTATTAATGAGTACCTGCGCAAGCGCATGACTCATTGCAGGGCGCGGAGAAAATAAGCGTAAAATTAATAACAGATCAAGGTTGCAATCAAAGAAGAACGCCTGCACGTGGGTATTTTTATTTTTTATATAAATAAACACTACTTTTACGAATGTTTTTATAGTGTACAAGTAACAATTTTGCTTAAAAAATATAAATTATATCTAATTTTTCTTAATAATATTATATCTTGTCTTGTTTACGCGCAAGCGCATCTTTTCGGAGAATCGCGTGTACATAGTTAAGGCGCTATATACGCCCCAATGTTAACGCAGTACTGGCCGTACGCCCGCTCGATGCCAAACTATCAATATTGAACCTCCTTTTGTACAGTTTTGTTTGCAAAATATTATTTGATTTACATATTCTATGTTAGAGAAAGAAAGAGATAGAAATTTCAGCCATCAAATTTTCTGTGCAAAAATATTTTAAAACATCCAAGTCGTTTTGGAGGAGTTTCCAAAAGTTTGTGTGTTTCGGAAAAATATCATGTTGTTAATTATTTTTTTAAAGCAAAACTATTAGTGACACGAAAAAACCTTCTGTTCAAAATTATGTACATGAATCAATTTTTTTTTATTTTTTTTTTAACTTTTTAACCTAGCCGTTACTAAGGATTATGCTTTAGAAAGTTACCGTTTTACGGCACTAAAGAGGTATGTAGGCCCTTAAGATGTTTTTGCAGAAGAACAGGAAAAATGAGCATCTTTTATTAATGTGCCTCATTTATAACTTAAAATAGAAACACCTACATAGATATAATTCCATCTAAACAATACATCATATTGCCAAGTTATCATGCACTTAAGAAAACATTTCATTTATCATACTCAATTCTATTAGGTACCTCGTAATATTTCATAAATCGTCTTTACGTTCGTATTATTTTATCAGCTATTGAAAGATTAATCAGAACTAGATGATCAATGTTTCATTTAAAAAAACAAACTAGAATGTGAACATTCGTAACATTAACTGATCCCTGAATATACGTCTCTATGTATGTTACACTGTGGTCCAGCGAACCAGTGACCATTTTATTGGGAGAGCGAGCGTGGTGCGTGGGCGCAACTATACAAACTATAAATTTAAGACCGCTAATAAAAATACTACTAACACATTTCCTACACTTTGATTTGGCCTGTTTATATAGATCAAAGAAGTATGAAATAAAGTTTATATAATCTTCCATAACAACTCTGTATATTCAGAGGATATGAATGGCCCAGTTGCAGCAATTTCAATCTCCTGATTTTCGTCATACGGAGATATTTCGTGTCCAATTAAATGGTAAGATCGCACTAATTATGAACACCTGTAAGACGCACAATACGAACGTAATGAGGAAGCCGGCACGCAAGCAGCAGACACATTGAGACGCACGATGACAGTGTTAATTGGGATTATACCATTTAAGGTTACACTAGTCGATCATTCTTCCATACAAACGTAGTCTGGCGATTAATCCTCTGTTTGACGATGTACGTTCAAAATATTTTTTATCAATTTGTCTCATCATTATCTAGCCCTGAATTGAAAAAAAAAATAATGAAAGTTATGAGCGTCGAAAGTTCCATATTTCAACACTAATTTTAACGCATCTTTGGGCGGTAATAAATACCATAAGAAGAAGGAAAATTGCAAAACAGCCTCCATACAGGGGTAGATTAGTAGTTTAACAATGCAAATAATTTTATTTTCAAAATATATATTTAATCGTTTTTTCATGCTATCTAGACTCCCAAAGGTCTGTTTATAAAATTTCGCGCGCTCGTTTTATCCAATTCGCTACAAACTTGCAAAAGTGCTAATTAGTACGCGAACTAGCTTCTTACTGCTCATCACATCATCTATGTCGTTCGCACGTGTTGTCGGATAAGACAGCATGCATTTTAATCCCGCGCACAAAATAGTTCGTGCCGTCGACTAGGACAACCTTAAGCTGTTCTCTTAATTCCTCGTGAATAAATTCGATTGTTGAGACAAGTTAATGCACTTAGGTGAGCGGCTTAATGAAGTGATGACTGTTAATTACTGAGGCATGTATCATCGTAAAGATTTCGAGTAAAGTGATATGCGAAGTTGCGCGTCGTGTCGTGGTCGGCGTCGGTCGCCGGCGCGGGCGCAGGTCCCTCGCGTGATGGCATCCCAGCTTCATGAATGAACGCCGATCGGACTCCATTCAACCAGTTTGGTCGCGCACTGATTACCGCTTACCCACTTTTAATCTTATCTACTACACGACTTGGTACCACCACGTGAACTGGACCCGCCGAGCGGCGACCGCGATTGGTCGGCTGGTCCACCGGCCCAAAAAACCAACCGCTGCCTTCCTCTTTTCATTCACACCTTTTTATGATGTTTTTTGGTGAATGAAGTCGTGTTCGGGATAATTATTGAATTTCGACGATTCGTTACGAATATCGATGAGCCGGAAGCCTATCGGCGCGGGTGATTGCATCGGGTGATAAAATTCCGTCGTTCGGAAAGTAATTTTATGGTTTTTAAACTGAATTTTAGTTTGATCTGAAATATATTGTCGGTTAAGTTGACGGTTTCGTAAATAACAAGATGGTTTTTTAGGGTTCCGTAGCCAAATGGCAAAAAACGGAACCCTTATAGATTCACCATGTCTGTCTGTCCGTCCGTATGTCACAGCCACTTTTTTTCGAAACTATAAGAACTATGCTGTTGAAACTTGGTAAGAAGATGTATTATGTGAACCGCATTAAGATTTTCACACAAAAATATGGGGTATCTCATAGTTCAAAAATGATATTGAGGTTTCTAAAATATTTTTTTTCTAAACTGAATAGTTTGCGCGAGAGATACTTCCAAAGTGGTGAAATGTGTGTGCCCCCCCCTGTAACTTCTAAAATAAGAGAATGATAAAACTAAAAAAAATATATGATGTACATTACCATGTAAACTTCCACCGAAAATTGGTTTGAACAAGATCTAGAAAGTAGTTTTTTTTTATACCTCATAAATCGTAAACCGCAATTTACCAAGTACGGAACCCTTCGTGCGTGAGTCCGACTCGCACTTGGCCGGTTTTTTTTAGATACAGTCAACATCAAGGTAGAATAAGTGCAAGACTCGTAATTAGATTTGTCTACAAGAGTTCTACAATAACATTAATCCGGAATGTCAAATACAATTAATGAACAAACAAGCGTGTTGCACTGGCGGCCGCTGGATGGATATTAGACGGGTATTATAAAACGAATCAGTGGTAATAACGCAGGGGATCTAATTAAATTGCCGCCGATAATAATGGCACTCAGGCACCCCTCGCAGACCCCTCGACATTTATTATTCCAACAGTACCTGCACAATACGGAAAGGGAACAACATTTTTCTAAATTTCTCACCAGCTCGTAAATACTTCATAGCAACTATGAGGTAACAGAACAATTATTTTTAGCAAGATTCAGATTGTATGTAAATAACTGGAAACATTCTGTAAGTGGAACAAGGGCAGACT
Source organism: Orthosia gothica (assembly GCA_949775005.1). Lineage (NCBI taxonomy): Eukaryota > Metazoa > Arthropoda > Insecta > Lepidoptera > Noctuidae > Orthosia > Orthosia gothica. The sequence continues at coordinate 5,644,326 of OX459062.1, read as the reverse complement.
GGAGTAATGTAATTAAAGGGCTCTGGATTCTCTTGGAAAACGTGTCAAGGAAACCGTAAAAGTAAATTTTATGAAGTTACTATACACTGCAAACAACACCTACGAGTACAGCAAGATTTATAAAAACAGTCGGACATTCGATTTTTAAACGTGGACCCGCTTGTCGATTCTCCATCGCGTCGACATTGTCTACTACTCTGTCGAATTGCAATTCACGGCAATTCAAACGCACACCTTTATATTGTTATATCTCCATTTCATTGCTCGCCAGGGACTACATCTGCTCGGGCTTCCCTCGTGCTCCCCGCGCCCGCGCCCCTACCTACCCCACGTCCATTAGTGTTTTGTGAATGATTTAAAAGCTCTTTCGGATAACTACTCTGTAAGTGAGTAATAAGACTTGCTTCCTATTTTATCTGTGCTCCCCAAATTTGAGTGCGCATTAAAACATTACGGTGTATTACAGGCATTATTATGAACTCGATTCAACTGAAGAACGCTAAAGGAATGTACTACTACAACTCGTTCAACTCTACAAATTAATGGACCAAGCATTCTTGGCGAGATATAAAAAAATAAATGATTAGAGACAATAAAATAGCTTTTAGCATAACGAAGATTCTTTGGCATCGCTGAAAATCTCGTCTGAAAGTTACTGTTTTCGCCTTATAATGTATTTACCTAAATAGAACGGCTGACGCCATCAATTTCATCAAGCGAGAATGGCATTCGATTGGAGACATCCCTGAGTATTTATACTCTTGTTATGTACCTGGTATATTACGCAAGAAATATTCAAAATACCGTACAAAAATAATACCTACGTGTAACACAACACAGAAACACAATAACACGAAATTTCTGAATCCGAGTTTTAGGCAGAGCCAAAGCGGAAGAAAATCCGTCATCTGTGGGTCGTAAACAATGCTCGTCGGTACGTAGGTGCATGTAAATGAGAGTTATGGTAATTTATCGGCGGGGATGGGGTGGTAATGATAAGATAACGCTTTTGTTGCGGCGCGGCCCGGAGATACGGCCCATGGACGAACGCCGAGCGCCGGCAACACCGAATTATTTTTAGTGTACCCTAATGAAATTTGGAAAACGGAACGCTTATGGAATTGTCTCCGTCTGAGTTTTGGTGTCACGGCCCTATTCGGAGTTGGTGGGGTATACCAGAATACTACTGTCGAATTTTATGTGCTATTTGAAGTTTTCTCCAGGTTGGCAAAAAGGATTAAGTGAACATACAGACAAATTAACCTTAATATAAATTGCTCAGCAATCTTCAAAAATCTTTAAAAAAAATCCCCTCGCTTAATAATTCAGATAATAAAAAAACAAAAAGCATGAGCAACGTGGTTTACCTTGAGGTAAAATGGTCAGCTGCGCATTACATAATAAATATTACACACATTAAATATATATATGTATTTAAACAATTTGTTATACTTGTAAACAGTACGCCTAGAATGTTTCGACACATTTCTCACACGTCGGGCTCACACTTGACCGGCTTTTTATCGTGAAAAATTACAAAACAAAAACAAGATTTCACACTTAAAGCATTTTATTGGACGACGCAGGAATCCGTTCGACCATTGAGGTGAACGGTCGAGGATAATTTTTAACGTGAAAGCTTTTACTGAATGCTGTATTACTGACTAAAGAATTCACATTAACGAAACTCTTTTAGATTCTTTCAATTCAAATAGACGCTAAATACCAGGCCCCTCAGAAAGTATTGCGAAAAAAAGTTTTTATATATGGGAGACTGGCCAGTTATAATGTTTTTCGAAAATATGATTATTTATAAGTAAAAATAAGTAAGTTCCAATTTCAAAATTTCCCTCCACATTTTTTGCGAGTTAATTCAAAGTATTGTGTCTCACTGAAATATGGATCTGCGCCGGGAACATTTTAGAGCTATGATTTTATACGATTTCAAGTGTCGCCTGAAACCGGATGAATCGTACGATAGACTTCAAATGGCATTCATGGATGAAGGCCCTTCCAAGGCAACCGTGTATCGTTGGTATAACGAATTCAAGCGCGGTCGACCAACTTTGGGGGATGACGAAAGAAGTGGTCGCCCTTTGACGGCTGTTACCGAAGAAAACGTGCTAGCAGTGAAAAATTTAATCCAAGACAATAGGCGAATTACATATCAGGAGATTCAACACATATTGAAGATTGGATCGGGAAGCGTTCACGAGATTCTACACAGCCATCTTCGCGTGAGGAGGATAGTATCACGCTGGGTGCCGCACAACCTCACCGATGCTCAGAAGCAGGCCCGGGTGGAATGGTGCCGTGATATGCTTAACAAATTTGAAGCAGGCTCGTCTCGGCGTGTTTACGACATCGTTACAGGTGATGAGTCCTGGATTTATCAATACGACCCAGAAACCAAGCGCCAGTCGACTGTTTGGGTGTTTCAAAATGAGCCAACGCCTACCAAAGTGAAGCGATCTAGAAGCGGGGGTAAGATTTTGATCGCTAGCTTTTTTAATTTGACTGGCCACTTGGTATCAATTCCCTTACGGGATCAAAGAAGCATTAATGCCGAATGGTATACTACCAAATGTTTGCCAGAAGTTTTCTCTGTTATAAGCAACAAGCGACCAAACACAGGGCTCCGCGGGCTACTGCTCCACCACGACAATGCACCTGCGCACACCGCACTCAAAACGAGGGACTTCCTGGACAGCACGCCAGTCAAACTCCTGGGTCACCCTCCTTACAGCCCTGATCTAGCACCGTGTGACTTCTTTTTATTCCCAAAAATAAAAAATCAGCTCAAAGGGATACAATTTTCGTCGCCGGAAGATGCGCTGGCTGCGTTCGAGCAGGCTGTAAACGAGGTGTCTGCGGCGGACTGGAAAAAGTGTTTTGAAAACTGGTTTAGGCGCATGAATCTTTGTATAGAGGCTGGTGGAAAGTACTTTGAAAAGATTTAATAAAAATATATGTACGTATAGAACAATTTTTTTTAGTTTCGCAAAACTTTCTGAGTGTCCCACGTATGTTACCTATTTACCAGCGGCAATGTTTTCTTACAAAATGGACTATTAAGGTTACACTAGACGAAAATTCTTCCATACAAACGTAGTCTAGAGATTACACCATTGTTTGACGATGTACGTTCAAAATAAAAATATATATATATTTTTCTTCCTGTATGGAAACAAAAATGTGAAAAAATTATATATTTAAAAGTTATGAGCGTCGAAAGTTCCATATTTCAACAATAATGTTAACGCATCTTTGGGCGGAAATAAATACCATAAGAAGAAGGCAAATTGCAAAACGGCTTCCATTCAGGGATAGATTAGTAATTCAACAATGCAAATAATGTTATTTTATAAATATACATTTAGTTGTTTTTTCATGATATCTAGACTCCCAAAGGTCTGTTTATAAAATTTCGCGCGCTCGTTTTCGTCCTAAATCATCATCCATTTCGATACAAATTTGCAAAAGTGCGAATTCGTATACTGCTCATCACAGCATCTATTTCTTTCTCAATTGTTGTCGGATAAGATAGCATGCATTTTAACCCCGCGCACAAAATAGTTCATGCCGTCGACTAGTTCAACCTTAAAAACGAATATTAAAAATGAAATTACGCGTGGGTAGAATTTTAGTGTTCAACACAATCGAGATAAAATCTCCAGTCTCTCATTGGCAGTGAATTAACGTTTTGTCACTAAGCGATAACTGTCATCGCGTTTCTACAATAGAGGAGATTGGGGTAAATTGGCAGATAAAAATAAATTATCTGTATGTGCAGTTAACGAGAGCCACCAGGGGTCCCCAGCCCCATCTGTTTCCACTCCAGACACAGCGACGCCGAGAACTATTATTATTGTTAAAATGATAATTCATAGAATTTGTTTATTCAAATATAAGTGCGTATTTATATTTACGTACGGACGCTATAAATTGCCGCTTAAATAGAAACATAAAAACTCGGCTGAAAAATTGCGGCTGTGTCAAAGTGGGTTCCACGTGGTATTTTTTATTCGGACATAAAATACTGTAACGGTACTTGTAATAATGAATAAGTATGACAACGCGTAATGCATGTCGCTTCGAATCGAATATAACTAAGCGATTTTATCAAACGTATGTATGTAACCTAGGGAAAAACCTAGTAAAAGATACTAGGTTTTTCTATTAAAGAAGATTATCGTTCTTTTCGAAGATTACCTTATAACACTGTAGTAAAATGTTCCACAATACAATGAGTATTGGTATTTCATGTAGCAGAGTAATTTAATTTGATGCACTTTGCGTGTTTTCGTTTTACTTTAGTTTAAATCCATTATTACTCTCTAAATATTCTGGATATATCCAAGGCATGTTTTAGATGTCAGATATTTTGTACTTAATGAATACAAATGTGGAAGAAATCAGTAGGTACTTGTTCTATACATTACTGTGAATATCATAACTCATAATATAAATACAGGCACAACAGTCAGCAAAAAACGACATTGCTGATTGTAAATTTGTAACGTTTTGCAATTGAGTTTGATTGTTGCTACGTGGGTATTTATGTTAAGTTTTCATGTATTCAAAAGCTATCTATTTTTACTGTTGCCATGCTCTATCATCGGGCAAATCGATATATCTGCAGGTAAGTACTCATACTCGGCTGGGCTGCGTTCGGAGGCTCAAGACGAAGTCTATGACCAGTGTGTGTTGCCAGTTATGACATACGGGACCGAAACGTGGTCGCTCACCTTGGGCCTCATCAGAAGGCTTAAAGTCACCCAAAGTGTAATGGTGAGAGCTATGCTCGGAGTTTCCTTGCGTGATCGAATCAGAAATGAAGGCATCCGCAAGAGAACCAAGGTCTCCGACAAAGCCCGAAGAATAGCCAAACTTAAGTGGCAGTAGGCAGGGCACATTGCTCGCAGAACGGATGGCCGATGGGGCCGAAAAGTTCTGTGTTCAGTGGCGACCGCGAACCGTAAGACGTTGCGTTGGAAGGCCTTCCACCAGGTGGACCTGGTGAAGGATTCGGGGATCCGCTGGATGCTGGACGCACGGGACCGGTCAATGTTGTGACGCTTGCGGAGGCCTATGTCCAGCAGTGGACGTCTTTCGGCTGATTTGATGATGATGACACTTTTGGGTTTGGTTAGCTTATTGATGTGACCCAGTTTACCCGATTCTCCTTTTTCCAGGATATTTTTTAAACTGTAGACACTTTGGGCATTGTAAACGTGAATAATAAACCAAAAGAAATGACTGAGCATTGTTTTAGAGTAGGTACTACCAACCTTTATTTGTAAGTTTTAAGAAAAATAAGTAATTAAAAAAAAATCATGTCCATAAAACGAGGTTTTTTAACGCTGGGGTCAACAGAGTACACATAGAGGTGGTAAGCGCTTAAATAATTCATAAACAGGTAGCGAAGCGTTCAAGTGCGCATACGCAGGTCGCCATTGTTCGCTGATGAGCGGTGTCAGAGGGACAAAGAGGTCACGCCATGGAACAATGATGACTGGGGTACTTAAATATTGGTGATTATCTACAAAAATTGTGACAGTTTCTGTTTTTTTTTGTGTACGGCATGAAACACTTTCTCATCATCCGGACGATTTTGAAGAAAAATTCATATTCAACGCTTCTATGTTTGAAAAATTCGACCGATCAACAACGGACTTTTGGTTGATGAAGAGATTAGGATCTGGAAACCTTTCAGCATCTTTTAAAGATTTGCATATATCTGTAATAATCCATACCTATACAAAAACATTAAAAACAAAAATGTTCTGAATTTGCGATGCAATTTGACGTAGGTACGTCAATTTGGCATTTTCCTTGCAAATATCACTGAATAGGTAACCAGAGCGTAGGTAAGTAAGATATTAATATTGTTTGCAACTACAGATTTATAATGATGACAGGTTTTAATTTTAACAAGAACATTTACAACATATTTCCATTTTATTACGGCTTTATCTCTCATACACATAAAACAATTAAACGGAAACTACCATATTTAATTGTTTAAAAATTTAATTTCAAAATTGTATGGACAAAGGAGGTTTTATTGCAACTGCTAACATAAAGCATAAATAGTAACCTCTTTGTTTAAAGCACAATTTTATGCCATGAATCATGATAAAAGGAGAAAACCTTGTATTTATTGCTTGCCTTTATAAGTGACAGCTATGTAGTTATTTTAATAATCATTTCAGCGTGTATGGAGTCCATAATAAGTTAACTATTAAGTATCATGACGGTTTCTGGATCTACCTCGTTAAAACTTCACACGTCTCGAAATACTTTAACAAGTCCAACTAGCTCGATTTTAGACGACTAACATTTAATTTGTACAGAAAATGGCGTCGTCTAATACAAATTGTCACGAACTGTATCTTGTTATTGGTAAGAGTTTGTGACACGTCTATTTCTGTATTAATTAAATTTTAAATAAGTGTACTACGTAAAAGTTTTGGTGTAGGACGAACTTTACCACTACTGTTTATCAATGTTATCATCCTTCTACTTAAATTAGTACAGAAGTAAAGCAGTACGAACTAGTACAGGGATTATTTTGAGTATTGTGACTGATACTGGCGGCCTTGTTATTTCTTCTTCAAATGCACAACGCCATCTATCGAATATGGAGTTCAACTGTACGAGTATCTGAATTGCGTCACATCACATCATCACATCATCAGCCTATTAATGTTCCCACTGCAGGGACACAGGCCTCTTCTCTGTGAGAGGGAATGGGCCGTAATCCACCACGCGGACCCAGTGCGGGTTGGTAGATGTAACATGTCTTCGAATTTTTGGTTCTAGGACATGCCGGTTTCCTCACGATGTTTTCCTTCACCGTTTTGAGAGCAGTGGTGAAGAAATAATTTACACAAAGTAAAGCGCCTGCCTGGGCTCGAACCCACGACCTACAACTTGTAAGTCGCGGCCGATACCACTGGGCCACCACTGCTCTCTCCTCTGAATTGCGTGTGTTGTGATAATTTTACATCTTGAACACTTTAAATTCATCTATCTTTTGATAGAGTGAACCGATTGCGAAGAAACAAAAACTAAGTAATACTTCAAGTTACGCACAATTTTTAGGTATTAATTTTATCTACATTGGTTTCGTACATTTTACGTGATGCGTGCACAAATAAACAGACAAAATTACGAAAAATGCTGGCAATGGTTACTGTTGGTTATCCTTCTAACACCCTGGCAATTTTTGTTGGAAATATTTTCGATGTACTAAAAACGACTTTTCTAAAGATTTCTTATAGTATAGATGTTACTTAGATCTATACGTGGGATAACTTGTTGAGTCCTGAAATAAATTATTACTTATTAATTCAAAATCATTTGGAGTCCGTGCAGTAGAAAGTCTTCTTATTGTACTGTGAGCCGTTACTTCAGTATTCTCTTCCTTTGATTCATCTATTATGTTGTGTGTCTTCCTCTATTTTCTTATAAGTCATTCAGCTTTCCTTATAATATGCTCTTTTATGCATGGGTAACTCTATATACTTAGTTCCTTTGCGATGTCAAAATCAAAATCAATAATTTTTATTTCACATAGGCCTACATGGGCACTTATAAAACGTCGACAAGGTGCACGGTTCGGGTTGGTCGATTCCTATGGAGAAGAACCGGCAAGAAACTCCATGGTTACTCTTTGAATACGGTTCAATATGATTATTTCTGTAAAATCACGATTGAATCCATTGTGTTCAGAATCTAGGGCTGGGATGGGAATGCTCGGCCATCAATACATGACCCAGTCGATTAACGAGCAGAAGGTCCTAATAATATAATCCATCTGTGTGGTCAACTAATTTCTGCCCCCTTATTGGAAGTGGCAATTATTGCTATTTGCTTCTTCTACACATTTCTGCTGATAAATTGTTTTAGCGTTATTTTTGTAGATTGCCACTGCATCTATATGCTAGCTTATAGGAGTTGCAATGGCTTAGGTTATAGTAACGTTTGATTCACTTGTGGAACTATCAAGCTTCGTCAACCATTCCACACCGAAAGTTGACCCCACGATAATTACTTTAAGATCCGTATCATTAACACTGTTTAATTCTTACAATATCAGACCGATACCGTGGAAGTTTCGCATACAATAGCAGCGGAGTCAACGGAAGATTGTGCTTGATAATACTCGCACGGAAACGCATTTCACGGCGCGAAGTCGCGGGTAATTGTGGCCGTAAATACCTTCTACATCGGTTTTAACATAAATAGGTAATGCTATACAAAATAACATGGTTAAACAATATAAAAAGAGTACAATGAATGTTAGTGGACGATTTGAAAAATGTAGGCCGACATGTAAGCGTTTAATGATGCTAATTCTGCTCGTGTTTTGTTGTGTTTGTCCACATTTTTGTTGAATAGTTTGTGAGAGAGAGATGGCTGCATTTTTTGTAGGTCTATCGTAATTCTTAATTAATGGGTTTTTAATTGTGTGTGTTGTGTTGCCCACCCTATTGTAAGTTTCGTCTTAAGGCAATCTTAATTGGTCACCTCAGAAACTACGAAAACGAACTCTAAAAAATTATGCTGACTGGTCTCCACTATTTATAAAATGCACGTCATTATTTGTTTAGGATAACGTGTTAATATAAATCCATCAGAAAACTAACAAACGAATATAATAACAGTTAACGATGAGAAAATAATTACAATATCGTCAATGAATGCTGACCTAGTGAACTCGTCGAATTCCACCCCAAATAAAAAAGAAGCGTAATTGATTGCATCGACGCGAGCTCATTTGACTGATTGTATAGAGCACCAAATTGCGTATTTAACGTATGGGAAGAACCCTCGTGAACCGTTGCCAATTTGGATGGCACCCCCTAGAGCCGGGGACGGCACCGCTCCCCCCAAACATGTTTATATTGCATTTAGATTCAGATCATTCAAAAAAGCAATACGTCCAATTTTATTGCCGTCAGATACACTTTTAGAAGCAAAGAATGTCTCGCAAGAATATTGTACGCTAGAAGTGGAACAGTGTTGCAAAATGCCGATCCGTTAAGGGCCATTCGCAGTTTTATCAGAGTGCAAATAACCCGCCCTGAGTAGATTAGATAAACTACAGAAAACGGCGCGACGTGGGAAGCGAGCCGAGAATTATGACGTAAACAGTGTTTTAATTACAAACGTTTGTGTGCAAATTACTCGCGAGCCATTAATCTCTTAAGAAAAACACAATTCTTCATAAATATATATATACTTTTTGTGTGAGGTCGTCCAATGTGACTCCTGCGTCTCGTTAAACGTATTAGGATCGTTGTGTTCGTTGACAATTTGGTTGGAATTTATGGCAGTGCAAATGAATGCGCATAATTTGTCAAAACTGTCGGATTTGCAGGGAACGTGTACTAGCGATTCCCGGATCGTTCGGTATCTATGCAGATCTAAATTTAGAGGGTAATCGCTTGTTTAATAATATATGCCGCTGGGAGCACTCAGTATAATCTATTTACATTCGGAGTGGACCGATCTATTCACTCGATATTACATGCATGAGTATTTATTATTATCGTGAAACTCTCCGTCAACACTCATTATAATTTGCTTGATCTGACGTCAGTTTGGATTTCCTCTTACTCAGCAAGTTCCTTATCAGTAATTACTCTTTTGTAATCCGACTTTGGATTAAATTCTTCATTAGCCTTTCACCGTTATGTACTTTGAATAGTTATCGGTTTAATCTTAATATTATTTTGCTTGAAAACCTCTCGAAGAATGTAATAAAATGCAACTCACAGATAGCTATCTCAACAGGTTTCTTTTCAACAGTACGATTCCCTTACAAATATTTTACAATGTAATCCCATGAATTATATTTTCAACGACTCCATCGTTTGTATTCACGATGTCCATGCACCATGATTTATCTGTGAGAAGTAGTTAATTAGCAGTCATAACTAAGTAAGTAAAGCAGATAAAAGCGAAGGTATTCCAGTTGAGGAGGTCACGGATATCGTCAGTCGTCGCCACAGTAACAGATGGCTCATTGTGTTAAAAGGTGGAGATAAGCCATGTTTTGAAGTTTACACGCTTCATCCATCAGAGCTCACCTACTTGTAGGAAATGAAATTAGAGAAACAACTGGTACGCTTATTCTAGATTATTACGAAACTCGGAAATGCAAACTAGTAAAAATTAATGAGGTTGAGTAGAAAATACTAGACATAGGTATTAAACACGTGCCTGTATAAAATAATTAGCTTTATTATATGATGATTCAGCTCAACTCGCGACGACTCGGCGTAAATACCAGCATTGTCTTCACCATTATAAAATTAATAACAACAATGACTCAGTGTACCGAATAAATCAAATTACATCGCCCACTATGAGGGAACAATGAAACAAAATATAACGTTTAAAGTAACAATTAAACACAAGACAATGCCGCGGAAAGGAGCTCCGCAAAACTGAGACACTGAGAACTTCTTGGCTCCTCATCAATCAGCTATCACGAATCCCCGGCTTTGCTCGTTACACATAATTAATCACTGAATATAATTAAAATTCCCGATGACAAGGCGCGATCACCACAATATTCATCAGAGAGGGAAAGCCTCCGAAAGAATATTGGCGAGTTCAAAGAGCCGATGAAAGAACATTTTTTAACCCTTTGGGACCGTCGTCTTCGAGTGATTCAATTTTCAATTAATATTTGACGTGACTTGCAAATGAGGCTAATTCATTTATCTGTTGTATCTCACGAGAATGATAGTTTTTAGATTAGTATTGTGTCTTTTTGGTAGTGTTCAGGAGCTTATAGTAAAAAGGCACAAGATAATGTTAGATTTGAGGCGCCTTGCTGGCGTCTGCCGTGGTGTAATTACCTAGTGACTCAGCATGGCTTTGTTCGCCCTGCATAGGATCCGCGAACAAACTTGTTTTAATTAATTTCGTGTCTCGAACAAGCCTTCAGCTGATTGTTATCTACTTAGTTGCTGTTAGCGCTCCGGACGCCCTGATAATGAAGCAACAAATTGTTCTAAACTAGACTTATGATTTTGATATCAATGAGTATGATATTATGTGCTACTATCGTAGCTAGACTTATTGGACGATATTCTGTGTTCAGTTTGAAATAAATTCCTTGGTAGTTTTATTTTCCATGTATGTTATTTTGTTTTACAGTATTTTCTGATTCCCTGTGAATATTTATGCTTTCTAAATAACATTTGGAACCATGAATTTGCATTTCACTGCTAAGCCTTGCAATCTAGTTAAAATACACGGTTTTATTGCTTCAAAAATAACTACTAGTTAGCTTTAGGTTATGCATATTATTTGGGTTCTAAGTCCTTATTGTTTTATTGTTCACCAAACATAACATTGTAGTCAGTGATTTGAGAGTTCCTGTACAAATGGAAGCTTAACTCGAAGTTCAGTGTTCTCCCAGCAAACAGTGATTGAGAGAGATCACATTAGTGGAAAGTATCCTCTTCAAATAACAATCTTTCTCATGAACCAAATTGGTCAATGAACTTTTGCATGGTCAACAATCAAACTGATATTACATTGGTAGGTAACAGGTTTCAAGTTTATCGATATGATACATTTATCGATGATACTTTCCAAAAATCTCTATGGCCACACTCATTATAATCTTATTATTGTGTTGTATGTAGATGTGAATCAGATATCGACACGTAACTGCCGTTATATCTCCTCGTTGTTCGTGTTTGGCGTGCCAGTTACCATGGCAACCGGTGAAATATGGGCCCCGTCTTTACTAAGCTTATTGCCATTATTAGCTAAGGATACCTATTAATTTCCCCTTCCATTCTTTTGTTCTTACATTAATTTTATAGTGGGAACCACTACAGTCCAGAAATTGATGCAATTCATTTGATGTGTTTGAGTTTCCTTATCATGTAACCACTTTCCTGTTCCAAGACACTCTTGGGTAACCTAAGTAATAAAAAGTCTTGATCTGTATGGAACCTGTTTTGCCATTTGTAGTAAGTGTATCAGATATGTCTTGATGTCATAAGAAAACGCTTAAAGGTAAATAAAAATCAGAACTCAATGGATTTTTTATTGATAAATCTTGTTCTTCCAATCTTGAAGTCCATTAAAGTGACATTAAGAACTGTATTATCACGACTATCGATAAATCATAATCCATCGCGATTAAGAAAACCACATGAATTTTACAACAGCCCATATAACGGAGTGCCCTCAAAACAATAATTAGTAGCAATTACGACACGAAATATCCTCAACAATCAAATGGGATGACTGGCACAAGTTGAGTGGCCGCACGCAGAGAGAAATTAAGGAGATCATCCGTCTCTGTTCGGTGAAGGCACAATAACATCTGTCCCTTGCCCTCATTCACAATTCAATTTAAGCTTTCAATCATCGACATAGAAAACTACCATTAAGATAAGCGACAAGTGCACTTATTTTGATTGAATAAGGCCAGCATTGTTTGACAGGAATGTCTTCCTCAGAAGAATTATTTCTGTTTTCCTCATTGCTTTCTGTAGCTTCAGTAAATATGTTGAAATCTTAAATCACAAATTCTTTAGGTTAATATTAGAAATTGTCTGATATTTTTAGCTTGACAATCTCAGGTACTTCGTGTAGTTAATGTCTATTCTGTTTTTCTTCTCAACTGTCTGCGCTATATTAAAATTCTTTAATTCAAAGAATGCGCGTCTCGTTATTGTGATAGAGGTTAAACGCTTGTTCCTAAATTCTTCAAACATCATTATTTCATGGCCTCAGACCCTCTTACCTACAGAACAAATAAACTTTCGGTTGACTTTGTTTATTTTTCTATGGGAGTTGGATTGCTTCTTCCTGGAACGTGGGTAATATTGGTAATCGTTCTGTAAATATCAGTTAAACAAAATCTAATAATGACATAAGTAGGCCAGACTTGGATACATATACAAGAGTTAATAAAATTCTAAGTCATGGTCAAAGCAAATTATAGACATCCGAAGTATAATCAGTCGACGAAAAACTTTGGCAAGTTGTTAGGTGCTTGTTTGAAACAGTTTACAAAGAAGAAAAACTAATTGTACACTGTATTAAGAATATGCACAACAACTTACGTGAGAGGTTCGTTTCCGCCAAACGGATAAGTAGGCAGCTATATAACCAGTAATCGAAACCGGTTTAGTCAATGTGGACTTACGGACTGGGGAGAGGGCATGCGCGATATCAAAGCAGGTGTTCCACTGTGAGCCTACTGCCTCAATGAGAATTCCAATTCAAGCCTTAAATAGTTTCTCTGAGATTTACTTCGCGGTCTAGCTATAACTCAAGATAAATGTTGCCACACATCTGGCCTTTGATATACGTGCGATCTGAGTTTGATAAACGAAGATAAAAAGAGTTGCGAAGCCCATGAAGTTGTCGAGGAGGCAATCATTACACCATCAGGACTCGCCATAGACATCGAGAATGAGTTTAGGGCGGCGTGTTTGTAACTCGTGTTTAATAATGTAAGGTCTGGAGGCGCTCCGTCCCTTACCGGCCTGTTCCCTGAATAATGGATGCAACAATAATATGACTCCGACTACGCCGTCTCAATTTATTCAATACCCAATCCCATATTGCTTGACCATAACTCCAATAGGAATTTTTAACTCTGAATATTTAGAGCTCCAAGTGAAATAAAACATATTTTAAATATTGATGCCATTGATACTTAGTAATCCTCTTAGTTCAACAATCAACTCTCATTTGTGGCGTTGGAATATCCTCCTCTGAATAAAAGGCTTTTATAAGAGAAACATGGGAACGTACACCTGTCGCGCCCCGCGTTTTAGAATAGCGTCTGGCTAGAGTATTAAATATATTAGTATTCATTCGAAACGTATCACAGACGAAATAGCGGTTCCAGAATATTTCGCACAAATTATATTATGGATTTATTCGAAATATCCCATTATTGTTTAAGAAAATAGAACTTGGGTTTGCTCTGGCATGCTATATGCAAGCTTTATTTGCATAGTAAGCGAGTTGTTTAGTTGCTCTTCAAATGTAAGGAACTAATGTGTGGGTAGACAGTTATCCAAGCGGAACTGGTTATGTTTTACCCAGTAATGTTAAACTAAGGAAAATTAACAACAGCTCTTCTGGGGATTTTAGCATTTCCAAAGTTTTGATTGAAAGAAACACGGCTCGTATTTGGATTATATCAGGGAACATCCAATTTTCTTAGCAATCTTGGCCGGTTCCGTTCGGGAAGTTAAGGTGGATTCAATAAAAGTTTATGATTATGCTCGGCGATGCTTCTTTTTCTTTAATCAAACCCCATTAGTGTAGGTACATGGTGTTTTCATGAGGGTGCAGCAGAATGCGTTTAATTCGTTAATAAATCAGGGTGCGGGGTGGTGCGGGTTCATTAGGCTGATCGTCGGGCCCCGGGGCTTCCGGGGGCGCCTGTCGGCTGTCCGGCCCACTCCATGCTCTCAGTCCTTCAGTTGCTCGATGCATTTAATTTTGCGAGGCCATTCGATGATGGATGCGTCGCTAATTCCATTTGTCCATCAGCGGGCTTGTCGTTTACAAACCACCGATGCACGAAACATCAATTTGCTTTTGTTTCATAAATTAATTCCGTTACTTCGTCTATATTGATGATGCCTTTATGTACCCAAACAAACTGATTTGGTGCATTTAAAGAATCATTTGCAAAATCTGTTTTAGTATCCAAGTGAGAATCTTAGTTAAAATAAGTAATTAATTGGCTCTCATAACTTGGGCTTATCGCTGGCATAAATTAAGGTAGCTTCGCGCGGCTCCTCGTCCACGCACGTAGTGGAACTTTTAATTGCATTGAGCTCTATCACTGTCGTCAACTCGGAGTTATGAACACCCACGGAGGTTGTACTCTTCTCTGTGCTCCCAACAAACACCTTTTAAACATGTTCCACGGAGAACCAATTAAGCGCATTATTGGGTATTAAAAGCGTGACATTATTTATAACTGTCTAAATATATTAGAATTTCATTATCATTTTTAATCTAATGAAACGTTAAATCTATTACAACTTCCAAATTAAAATCCTCGGAAATTATTTAGGATCTCGAGAGTCAAGCACGAAATGAATAATGGATTAATTAGAATTTTTAAATTAAAATTGTCACCGTGTATCCGTTCTGTGGCCAGCACAAACATAATACAATAGAGGCCAGGGCCGGACGAGAGGACTCATTAATTTAGATGATTGTACAATTATCTAAATATAAGCGGAGCGAGACGCCCACGCGGGCGCAGGGGGTACTCCAACCCGAAAACGAGGGAGGGGAGCGGGCACTCGTTTTTAATTAAACCGGCGATGAAATGAAGTGGTCCGTATAATATTGCTTAGACATGTTTTAAATTAATTTTAACCCGTCTTATTACGAATGATTTGATGAAATAATTTGTGCGCTCCAGGGTCTAGCCGACACATTTTCATCAGTTGCATACTTCTGTGGCATCTTGGACTGGTGATGTAATATCCTCTTCAAATGGCAGGCAATCATACGTTTTGTTTTGTAGATTGGCGGGCCCCGCACAGGACTTAGTCGCGAATAGGCCTAAGTCCCCAATAACAATGTCGGGGCCCCGGTCGGGCCCCGGTGACGGCGCTCGTACGCAAGGGTTGTGCGCCTCTCCTCTTTTCTATTTGTTTTTCGTTAAAGCTTTAATTAAAAGTAGGTTTATTTTAAAGAAAATTGATGTTCAAAGTAAATAAATCCTTGATGGTTTAATTATCTCTTAGTAATTGAGTTTCACCTGACGGTAAAATAATTAGTGTTGTGCTCACGAGATGCGTATTAATTAATAATTTTTGAGATACTGTTGTACTTGTACGGGGTAATCTATTATGATGTCTTCTTTGGTGATATACCTAAGCTTTAATTAATTCCTTTATTCGGACACGTTTTTTCGTTTCACTAACATTAATTATACTTTTTAAATTATATCCTTATTCAAAGTTCATTAACCGATTTATCCAATGCAATCGCCTTGAAATTAATTGCAACGCTGATCAGTTTAAAAAAACTTCATGAAAAACTTTTAAGTTTGCGTACTCACACGAATTTAGACTAAGATTGTTACTACAGAAGTAATAGTTGTTGCAGATTCTCACTTGTAATAGTTACAGGTTAGTTAACTTTTCATGTCAATAATTGCACATCACTATATTTGAACTGTTTGATTGAAGCAATTAGTTGAGCCACACGTGGCCGCTTAGTTTGAAGTTTAGCTAGCAACTTAGCTAGAAGCCGGCTGCCCCTGCACCACATGAGCTGTGCCTACATCTAGCAGCTGAGCTATTGTTATAATGTCCAGCGTGTCATAGTTTATTAGTTGATGCAGTCTGTTTACAAACATGCTGCATTGCAGTTCGACGCTAAAGACGTTCGATCGTTACAGGCCAACCACCAATTTCTTCTCAATAGTTACCTAAAGGCTTTGTCCTCTGGGGTCTGTAAGGCGCGCGTCCAGGCTTGGTGCCTCGAAGGGACCCGCCGGTCTCCGGACCGGCACGATGCACCAAACAAAAAAACTTAACAATAACAAAAAAACACAATAAACGTATGAACTCGAGAAACTACACCGTCGAGCGCAGTCTCTTAACCTTTTAGTTCGACAGGATAAAAGACTGGTCACATAAAAACTTCCTTGTGAAACTTTAAAACAAAACTGTACAGAGAACTTCGAAAAAAGTAGAAATGTTTGTGGGGATCGACGACACTTCCCCGTGCGGCGTTCCGGTCGCGACTGAGCCACGCGGTCGAGAGGGGCGCGCGGGGCGAGGGGGGGGCGCCGGCCCCGCACCTCCGCGGTATTATTTGATTAATTCGCCTCCCCCTTCTATACTCGGTGAGTCGTTACGACGACGGCGACGTTGAGTTTTTAAATTTCAGTGAGAGGACCGCAACCTTCACCTACTCCTTAATACTTTAATTGAATTAATTAAGATCGACGGGCGCCAACAAAGATTAGACGTTAATAAGCAAACGCTGAAGGACCCGTCCCGTTCATGGTTAATTACAGCGGCTGCGGCTGCGGTACGCTCGCGGGGAAAAATCCCAGCTTGAAATAATGAGTATTACCTACCTAGCAACGTAAGACCCGCTAATTGGTGCATTTACATACAGAAGTAAAATAAAGTCAGAGTGAGTTATTTGACGATGTCAGATATTCTGAAACGAGTGACAGTACTGACAGTACACGACAACGGCAACTTGAAGATTGAGTCTGTCCTGTCGACCGGCCCGTCGAGGACACTTTATGCATTTTGGTGAATATTAATCATTGGACCGAATCCTTTTAGTGCTTACAGCCCACAGGGATTTGAAACACAGGTATTGTAGTGCCATTGATTAAGGCGGTACCCCGAGCAAAACGCCGCGCTAGCCGTTTTTCGTGCTGTTTTTAGGAGCTATCTACTCGTTATTTAAGAAGAAATATAAACTAAGAAAAATACATTAATTTTCTACATATTATTAATTCTAAAATGGTCGTATACCTTTTTTTTTAAAGAGTTATATGTTTCACTAATCTCCTTCCAACAAAACCATAAAAATGAGAAATAATTATTGATATCATGGATCTCCTCGTAAAGTGTTCATTAATTATTCTTTGTACTAACACTAATGGATAGACAATTTAATAACGAACATTTTTGTCGTATTTTTTTTTTTCAAAATACTAAAATTCGATTTTATAAAGATTTTATTCTAAAATCTGGGCGTATTCACTACTGTTATTCATGCGCCACCACTGCCGCTAGGCCAATAGGAATGCTCATATCTCATGCTGATATTTTGGTCAGGGTACCGCCTTAAGTTATTCAAGAGAACCAGATATATTTTTTTTCAAAAGGCTAAAATTCGATTTTATAAAGATTTTATTCTAAAATCTGGGCGTATTCACTACTGTAATTCATGCGCCACCACTGCCGCTAGGCCAATAGGAATGCTCATATCTCATGCTGATTTTTTGGTCAGGGTACCGCCTTAAGTTTTTCAAGAGAACAAGACGGCCGGAAAACTATATTCAACTTTAACTTCTTTTCTTCTTACTTTTTTCGTAGTAAAAGCGTCTATTGTCACAACGATCAGTTTAACAATTTAGCCAACTAAAGTCGATTAGACGTTGACTATTGAACCCAATCCGTTAAGTTCATTTGTTGTTCCCACGGGTCGAGTGACTGTGAAACTGAGGCAGGAATTAGTGATGCGATTCCTTCATTCAAGGTGAGCTTTGGAACTTTGGGTGGAGAAAGTGGACATGATGGTTGCAATGTTACTGATGATGGAACTAAGGCTGATTTGATTGAAGAATGCAATTGTGTAGAAGCCAATACTATACCTAAATGTTCTAAGAAGCGATTTGTAAACAATATATAAATAATTTCTAATGATGAAAAGGATTTTTTTAAACAACATCATAACAAGATTTTAGGTTCACACTAAAAAGGATAAATTTTTAAGTCTATATATAAATATGTACACTCAATAGGCCATATTTATACTTGGTATTTATGGTAGTTAACAATTATTTGGTAGCTTGGTATTGGTGTGTATGGAACTCCATATAACGTCACTCGATTTAACGTCAACTCCCTAAAACGTCTAAATTACTCGACGTTGGTTGGTTTGCCTTGTTGTCCATACAATGGTACACTCTATGTAGCATCACACTCACACTCTAAATAACGACCAAAAATGTTATTAAAAAGCAAGTAATTTCGGCAACATATAAAGCACCTACTGTTTGTAGGTACTTTCTAAGTTACCGAAATTGATAAGAACTGCAGCTGCTGCTGTGCTGTGTGTGTCTTTTGTTTGTCATTTTTTGTTGTTTTGTTTTCTGGCCCATATTTACCTTGATTGTCGGATTCGGTACCATACGTAAATCACACGAAGATTCTAAGAAATTCGTTATTTTGTTTGTTGTCATTACTTTGTACGTGTTTGTCAGCTGCTAGATTGTCGTTAGGTTATTATTATGCATTATCTACATGTTACCATATTCTTATTCGCTCACAAACTTTCAAAATGTGAACATGGCGGGTAAATAGGAAATATTTTTCTAATGACGAAAACGTTTTTTTTAATACACGCAATAGACTCTAGCGAAAAGATAAGTAATGTTGGAAGACGCTTTGGATTCAGTTGCTCTAACGCGTCTAAAATATGAAAAAGAAAAACAAGCCGAGGAGAGTGGAGAATCTTCTAAGAAATTAAAGAAAACTAAATACGAAGATTTTGATCAAGCTATGCTGTCATGGTTTTACAGACAGTACCAGAATAATATGCCTTTTCTCCTTATATCGACAACTCTCTATAACGCCAGAAAATGCGCAGTCCCTTCAGCGTCCAGCGTTCAGCGCTATAAAAAGATACACTAAAAAGTAAAAAGCGCAATATAAAATTGGCATGCATGAAAAATGTTACACTAAAGAATTAAGAAAAGTCATATAGGCCTATATTATGCTTGCTGCGCAGTGTCAATTCATTTAACGTGAAAGTGAACCGAGTCGAAAAATAACCTTAGCCATCCCGACAGGAAACTCATTACCCATTCCGTGTCGGGTTTCGAGAAAGAGGCCGGTCTCCATTTCTGGTTAATTCAATAATTTTACGGATGGAGCATTATCGGGCTAATTCGGTTCAGTTCGGTTTAGCCCGATCGATCAACCGATGCGCGGGCGCAGGTGGGCGCTTCACAGAGTACACGCGCACCTCCAGCCTGTATTATGAAACTTTGGTGTGTTTGAAGCTCGGGCTTACGAAAATTTCGTGTTTTTTTTTAATATTCCTCTTCTTATTATTACAAGTTCCCAAGATTCCCAAACTCCCATTTGAATTACTGCTTTTCTTCGCCAAGACTACATATATTGAAGTTAGAGTATTTTTGCTTGGTTCCTTTTCAGGATTCAAAATTTAAGTTACTTCATATATGATTCGGATTGGTTTTGCATCATAAGTTTTGAATTCTAACGATTTATGTCGATTTATTTCATATGACAACACAACGCCTTTAAATTTTACTGGCAACCTGCGGTCACAGGTGGCCAGTGACAACTGTTTCGACTTTTCGAGTCCCACCATCGCTTCATTGTCGATGGATGCTTTTAATGCAAACATATCCAAAATGCCTACTTTAATAACTATTCTATTCATGAGCTTATTTAGAAAAACATATTCAGTTGATAAAACGGAAATATGTATTACCGTCTACCTCAATTTTACAGTTAAGTTAAGTTAACCGTTTTGATATTTTTCGAGATTTCTTCGAGCAGTAAAGAGTTACAATCTATCATAAAATATGCACCACCGTTCATAAATAAAAAGCTCTGAACGTCCTTAGTTTTCGTGGTACAAGGAAATCTCTTACAAGACTGCTCCGCTTCGAAATTAATCATTGTTTAAAGTTAATGGGCCTTATTAATCATGGGCATTATGTCTAGATGAATATAATGTAGTAATCGGTGACTCACTCCAAAGATATCGAGGCTTTTATTACGAAAACAAATGCACCGTTACACAACCTGTCCGTTGCTCTATTACTTTAAATCGATCCGAAACACAATAGAAATTACACTTTGATACACCGCGTTAAAGCTCATAATTAACTTAGATATATTCATTCACAGATAGCCGGCAGGTGAATGTGTTACCAATATTATATTTCTTAATTAATAGAGGTGAGAACACTCAGATCCACGGGAATTTAATATAATGGGCTTTATTCCTGACTAATTTAATTGTAATGGTTTTAATATGATTTTATGGTTCCCTGTCTATTAAAATTGTATTTATAATAACTTTATATATTGTATCGACAGCTGCTTCAATTAGAGTGGTTACCGTTTGATCTGAGGGTTATGTAAATAGACTTCTTGTGAAAGTTGTATTAGCGACTACATTTGCGTATTGTGGGTGTGTTTTAGACGGACTTCTTAATCCTTTAAGTATTCGTAGTATAACAGTTTCTATATTCATATTACCGTCTCTTCATCAGTATATTCAGTAATAAAGGCGAGAGACTAATGGGTACAGCACTCCCCCTCTGTCTGCCAAAACGTACGGCGCTTCACGACGTCTCATCCAATCAGGATAATGTGTGATACTCGTCAATCGTGTAAGTGGCTCCAAATTGTACTCCAAAAGGTAAAGTCTGTTCTTATTGAGTGCACTTCTGTGATTAGTTACCAGTTTCCAGTTACTTGAAGCAGAGTCTTTTGAGCCATTTTCATTTCGATGAGAGGAGAACAAGAAGCGTAAATGCGGACATCTTATTTCAAGATTAGTTTACATATTCACGTCTCTAAAACGGGTAACAACGAGACAAGGGTACAATTAAGGCGGTGGCACACTGCACCGCTGCAGCGGAGGGCGGGTGTCGCGCGTCGGTCACAATGCGCCAAATGACGGCCGGTACGCAAATGAAGAATATTGTCGGACGGCGTGAATGCTCCTTAATGACGCGTCGGGCAGCCCCGTGTGCCGTCGTCACCCACACGACATTTGCGCGATTGTCGAGTGTTAATTATTGGATCATTGTCGAGGTAACTCCACATGGGAAGTGTCTTTTGAGGTGGTTCGTGCCATGTGTGGTGGTAAGGAACGAACAGTAGCGCAATCATCATTTGTTTTTTATTTGGATGTTGTGAAGGTCTCACGTCTGCCTTGTAAGGGTCGTAAAATAAATTGGGATAAATAAGAACTAGATGGAGGCGTGTGCAATCACCTGTCTACCGACCTTCGACTTTGCTACCGTTGTTTAGGAACTCTTCAATAAAATACGTCCGTTGCAAATGAATTCAATAATGGTATTTATTCAACAAGCAAAAACAATTTTTTACAAAATTCGAGGAAGAGGGAGATGGGAACAATATTGGTCGCTGTTTACATGACCACGCGCGATTGTGATTGCCTTACGATGATGACAGATGACACAGTTAATATAAAATGATAGCTGGAGACCACAGATAATGAATATCAGTCTTCAGAAAAAGCTACGACTACTGCTGAAGAACATGATGAAAAAACTATTACTATAACACTCATCAGCATATCTAAAGCTGAAACTATAAATATTCAACAACTGTCAATAC
Organism: Orthosia gothica; assembly: GCA_949775005.1. NCBI lineage: Eukaryota > Metazoa > Arthropoda > Insecta > Lepidoptera > Noctuidae > Orthosia > Orthosia gothica. The sequence goes on along the minus strand of OX459062.1, from coordinate 5,622,196 downwards.
TTTGTAGTGGAATTCAGTAAGTATTTGAAGTTGCGTGCGCATACGCACGTTCGGGTGCCAAAGCAACAGTTACACAAACTCCGTCAAGTGTGTGCCGACACTACACCGAGTTCTGTCAACAAATGTACCAACACGTGATTTGTGCCCGGACATAAATCAACAGATTTCACCGTTTGTGAACCCAAAATAAATCTGATGTGTACTGTACAGGCAGTACAAAAAGATCTAGTTGACACAGATACTACAAATTATTACTTAAACAGCAAATGTTTGTATAAAACCAGTTTTTTCTAGTCAAAATCTTCTATGGTACTGATATAGCCTTTTATGAGTTCATCAAACGCTTCATCATCAAACTCTTCATGTGTTTGTATAGCTAGTCCGTTTTATTTTGAGAATAGCTTATTCATTCTTATTATAACAGCAATGATTATCTGAACTAGTATCTTCATATTTATTCTGCCCTAAAAAGTCTTCAAATACATGATAATCACAAAAAAATAACAGAACCTTTCTAACAGCTCTACTTATCACAATAACAGTACTAATAACGCCGTGTAAATATCTTAGTGAAATACTTCACTTAAATATCATATTCGTGCTAAACATAAAACAGTTGGATGTACTACTGCTATATAAAAGCTAGGCATGATTAACCGCGGTTGCAATACTAATATACATTATGAAGGCACTAAATGTCGAAGACTGACGTTCGCCGGTTCCCAACACCGGGACGCGAGTTTATGAAAACTACTTTTAAATGTGCGCAGAACTAGCAGCAGAAATTGTTGTAATTGCACTAACAGCGATTAGCTTAGTTGAGCTAGTTTAAGATTTAAAGACACTTCTATGATTTATGAAGGTAAAAGTATGCTTAAATCTAATGCTACATCGTTATCTAAAAGTCTGGAATGAGTCTGGAATATAGTTATTACGGAAGTCAAATTAAAAGATAATGATGTTAAAAAACAAACTCGCAACCATTTAGAGAATAATGAACTAAAATTGAACTCAAACGAACTCTGATTTCACGTATAAATTCAAGAAAAGTTTGGAATACAGTTTTCACAAATCTGCGTTCAAGTGGGACGGCTGCCAAATTCCTCAAAAGCACGCGTTGCGGCTGTACAGTTTCTCTCTATTGTAATTTGTAGTCTTATTATCTTCTTAATCACATGTAAAACGTATGATTAGTGAAGATTACAAATCATCCGAGAAAGGAATATAATTACAACTAAGTAGTTTATGCATTGGGGAGTTTAAACTCAAAGCGAAGAAAGTTGGCGCGACTGGCAGGTGCGGCGATTTACGGTGCGCAGTTGACCTCTGCCAAGCAAATTGCCTTCACAAAAGAAGCGTTGACGGGGACGCACAAAACGTTTGACCCTAACCTTGGAAGTGCAGACGAGGGACCGAGACTTTTGAAAAAGAGCTTAATTGACTACAATTTTTAATGTTTTGTGACCTTAATTGCTTCGATGTTAAGGATTGCGACATGATTAATACTGGCGTTTCCATTCTAAAACACGAAACACAAATAAAAGTATCCATAACAGCGGAAGTTATCAGCAATTATTTTGAAACCGGAGAACATTGTTTGTACACCTTGCTGATGTGAGCGCCAGATAACTGAATTAGTGAGCATTTATTTCTTATAACAGATAATAAATCGTGTGCTTATCAACAAGTTATATGTATTAAGTGTTAGAGAAGACCACATTACGGGGGTGATTTCGGGGCTGCGAGATGAAGGACGAGCAGCTCCGTGGCGTCATCGAACGAGAGCGCATTACGTTCGATTGTAGGGCCAGGCGCGGCCTAATTGCCAGCATTGTGTCGGCATGCAGATGTGAATGGGCTTTGATTTGGGCCCGGGGGCGCGGGGCCGGGGCCAGGGGACAAATCGCTCGTTACGGCTGCAGGTAAACTTTCATTCAGCGTCGGAAGGCGTCGGACGTGAGAGGCGGCCGACAAAATGCCCTCGTTATTCGCCGCCGAATCACTCGCTCATTGTGCTCCGGGAAACGGCAGACGCGGTCGCCGAATCACGGAAAAAGACTTTAATGAGGCGTGAGAACCGTTCTAAATGAACGATTGTGGAGGAGCTCGGATTAATGAACGATTGATATTAGAGTGGCTCTGATTAACACCCATTACGTGATGTTCCAGACAAAGTATCAGCGGCGGATTTGTCATTTCATCTTCTCGGTTTCGGAAATTTCGACAGTTCATCGAACCACTTGTTGCTCTGTTGAGGGTGAGAGAAAAACTGAGTGTCGCTGTCGGGCGAGATTCGAGAGGCGATCCTCCCGCTCCCCGCGCCCGCGTCCTCCCCTCACACTCCTCTGGTCCGAACTCGACACCACGCCAATTAAAACCTGACTCCTGGCGTTTGTCATGTAGGTATGGCACGCGTTAGATTTAGCTAGCTGTGTTGAATTTTAATTGAATCAATGTTCTAAAAACTATTTATTTAATTGGCACAGTCTAGCGTGGCGTGTGAACGCAGGACATTTAGGCTTTTCTAAAATTTTAAATTTAACTGTTACAAGGACGCATAATATAATTGGAGTGCGAACGATAAGGTAGGTCTACAATGTGGGGTGGTTAATTAGTTGGCATGAAGTGTAGTGTGGTGCTGCAAATATCTGTGTGAGCACTCGAGTGCGTGAGGCAGGTGGCGAGGGGTCCGGCCGGCGGGGCCCGCCAGTCGCCTGCCGGGGCCCGGGGGCCCGGGGCGCAACGGTGTAACAGTTGCCTCCTTGCCTCGCATCGCCGACATGTGCCCACTATTTTGTATGTAAATTAAAAATTTAATTAACAGCTAAAAATAAACACTATTACTTTCCATATTTTAATAACTATGTTAAAATACCAGTTGTTATATGTAAGTCCTTACTGAGTAAACATTGTTTGTTTGTTTGTTTGTAGAAGATATTTTCTGGAAATACTGATTCTATTTCGGATCTGCTTTATAACCGATTTTCTAAAAATGAGGAAGTTCTATGTTCGACTTTAAGTCTCTCGGGATTGCTGCAATAGCATGCATGACTGTTTATTGTTTATACCATTTAAGAACTTAACATCACGCCAGTAGGCTCTAAAGGGGTGCGCAGATGTGTAAGTACTACTTGGTTACACTCTCATTTCACCGGTTATGTTCAAGTTTCATGATATTCGGGTAATTTATTCTGGCGTTATAATAAAGAACTTGCCTATTAGGTACACCAACTAAAAAGTGAAAAATAAAAACTATTTTACAAAGTGTTATATAACTTATTTTTCGACATTCGGTATCAAAAAACGAAGAAAAGAAAACAGGAACACCGACTTCCGAAAAATAAGTTATTTTTCACCTTGTACCTTTGTAGTGTTTTTATTTGGCAGTCTGTATTTTTATAGAATTTTTTTTTTTTCTTTTTTTATGCACGATGTCTGTGCCTGAGGGATGATAAGTTCACGGGATCGAAATCGCGGGATATATCTAGTTGTTTTTTACAATTCGCTAAATATGTCGGAGTAGTTGCTAGAAACAACTTGTTTTTAATTAGCTAAGTATGTATTGCTTAGTTACCTTTCACTTCGAGTAGCCCGCGGTTTTGAACCAGCTTAGTAACTCAATATGATGACGTAACGTTAAGGTTACCCTAGTCGAAAATTCTTCCATACAAACGTTGTCTGGCGATTACTCCACTGTTTGACGATGGTACGGTAAGTATAAAAAAAAAAACAATATGACTCATCATTATTTAGTCCTGCATGAAAACAAAAATGTAAAAAAATAATATATGTATTTGAAAGTTATGAGCGTCGAAAGTTCCATATTTCAACAGTAATTCTAACGCGTGGGCGGAAATAAATACTATAAGAAGAAGGAAAATTGCAAAACGGCCTCCTTATAGGGATAGATTAGTAATTCAACAATGCAAATAATTTTATTTTAAGAATATACATTAAGTAGTTTTTTCATTCCCAAAGGTCTGTTTATAAAAAATCACGGGCTCGTTTTTGTCCTAAATCATCATCCATTTCGCTACAAACTTGCAAAAGTGCTAATTCGTACGCGAACTAGCTTCTTACTGCTCATCACAACATCTATTTTTTTCGCACGTCCTGTCGGATAAGATAGCATGCATTTTAACCCCGCGCACAAAATAGTTCGTGCCGTCGACTAGTTCAACCTTAAGAATCAATCGACAATGATTTACAATGTTCGAAATGGGGTCAGCAGCTGTGAGTGAGTGGTCTTACTTGCATATATTGACGTTTGACTAAATCAGATTTCAGTCCGAATGACGTCTTTCCATAGATTTAAATAGTAAAGATACCAGGCCCCTCAGAAAGTATTGCGAAAAAAAGTTTTTATATATGGGAGACTGGCCAGTTATAATGTTTTTCGAAAATATGATTATTTATAAGTAAAAATAAGTAAGTTCCAATTTCAAAATTTCCCTCCACATTTTTTGCGAGTTAATTCAAAGTATTGTGTCTCACTGAAATATGGATCTGCGCCGGGAACATTTTAGAGCTATGATTTTATACGATTTCAAGTGTCGCCTGAAACCGGATGAATCGTACGATAGACTTCAAATGGCATTCATGGATGAAGGCCCTTCCAAGGCAACCGTGTATCGTTGGTATAACGAATTCAAGCGCGGTCGACCAACTTTGGGGGATGACGAAAGAAGCGGTCGCCCTTTGACGGCTGTTACCGAAGAAAACGTGCTAGCAGTGAAAAATTTAATCCAAGACAATAGGCGAATTACATATCAGGAGATTCAACACATATTGAAGATTGGATCGGGAAGCGTTCACGAGATTCTACACAGCCATCTTCGCGTGAGGAGGATAGTATCACGCTGGGTGCCGCACAACCTCACCGATGCTCAGAAGCAGGCCCGGGTGGAATGGTGCCGTGATATGCTTAACAAATTTGAAGCAGGCTCGTCTCGGCGTGTTTACGACATCGTTACAGGTGATGAGTCCTGGATTTATCAATACGACCCAGAAACCAAGCGCCAGTCGACTGTTTGGGTGTTTCAAAATGAGCCAACGCCTACCAAAGTGAAGCGATCTAGAAGCGGGGGTAAGATTTTGATCGCTAGCTTTTTTAATTTGACTGGCCACTTGGTATCAATTCCCTTACGGGATCAAAGAAGCATTAATGCCGAATGGTATACTACCAAATGTTTGCCAGAAGTTTTCTCTGTTATAAGCAACAAGCGACCAAACACAGGGCTCCGCGGGCTACTGCTCCACCACGACAATGCACCTGCGCACACCGCACTCAAAACGAGGGACTTCCTGGACAGCACGCCAGTCAAACTCCTGGGTCACCCTCCTTACAGCCCTGATCTAGCACCGTGTGACTTCTTTTTATTCCCAAAAATAAAAAATCAGCTCAAAGGGATACAATTTTCGTCGCCGGAAGATGCGCTGGCTGCGTTCGAGCAGGCTGTAAACGAGGTGTCTGCGGCGGACTGGAAAAGTGTTTTGAAAACTGGTTTAGGCGCATGAATCTTTGTATAGAGGCTGGTGGAAAGTACTTTGAAAAGATTTAATAAAAATATATGTACGTATAGAACAATTTTTTTTAGTTTCGCAAAACTTTCTGAGTGTCCCACGTACGGTCATGCGTACGTTTGTTTATGCGCGTTCTCTATACAAAAAACTCGACGTCTCGTGCACATGACTGCTCCTGAAGATCAGACAGCGTCGCGGTTTCGCTTCGGTCACGAGGTTCAAATAAATGTCACTAGATGGCGCGATATATATTGATTTGTTATTGAATTGTGTGTAAAATTAACATTTTCTCGAATTGATCATAAAAATTGCATGTTATTTTTTAATCAACTCGTCTAAGCACAAAATTATGGAATATTGGGTTCTTCATTAACATTTCAAAGATATTTGAACGGATCATTTAAAATTGATTCCAATAGATGGCGCGGTTTTAAATTTCTGAGGCATGCCACTCGATTTTTACCCGACTGCCGAAGGAGGGTAATGTGTTTATCAGTCTATGTATGTATGTATGTATGTATGTATGTATGTATGTTTGTTCCTATGTGGCGTTCCAGAGACCAAACGCGTTGGCCGATTTTGATGATTCATACGTCAATCGATTCGTCTTAATCCTGCGAGTGTCATAGGCTACATTCAAATTGGTTAATAGAAAAATGGCGGATTTTGGGCGCCATATTGTAGGGGCCCAAATTTTTATTTGTTCCAAACCCATCGTGTGGGGTATCAAAATAAAGGGTTTTAAAAGGTGATTTCAAAAATATATAACACTTATATGTTTAAATGTATCTAATTCTAAAAAACTTAACTAAAAAGTTACAAATAAAAAAAGTTAAATCAAAAAATCAAAAAACCCGACTGCTTCAAATGCGAACTAAAAAGTCGTAAACAAGGAAAAAATCATGCTGTGCAGGAGGAGGATACTTCTGGTTTTGGTCAGCCAGCTCGCGCGTATGTATCCTCCGACTGCACAGCATGATTTTTTCCTTGATTACGACTTTTTAGTTCGCTTTTGAAGCAGTCGGGTTTTTTGTTTTTTTTTTTAATTTGTGTTATATCACATTATGGTACAATGGAACTGTAACTGTACGTGCAAAAATACTATAAAACAAATCGTCACTGTATTTAAAGAAAATAATTGTCACGAACCGAGAATACCCTTTTACTTGCAAGTCGCTGCTAACACAACAAGGATCGAACGCGATCGAAGTACTTATAAAATAATCAGTATAATCAGACGAAAAATGCTAGTTACGTCGGCACGGATTCTTTGTATGGCATGAGGCATCTGTATGCTAGTATTATATTATCTTTGGTTTGGTATTGATTCTAGAATGACCTAGGTATGTATGCCCAAACCGTGGCGTCAGAAAAACGACTGACTGGCCCTGTCCTTATTATAGTAATGCATCTTGAACATAGTTATCTTTCTTCTTACTTATCACACTTAATATAAAGGCGAAAGTTTGTTATTGTGTGTTTGTTACTTCTTCACGCTTAAACGGCTGGACGGATCTGGCAAATCCTAAACGCGGATAAAACCAAGCTAGTTGTGATACGACCGTATCACAACTAGCTTGGTTATATACCATATTTAATACCACCTGGCAACCCACCTCCGATGTACACACATGAGTTTACGTGCATTCATAAAAACTATATTAATTGTAATTGCAAACCTATGTGTAACATATCTTGGAGTAAAAGTTGAAAAACCACATTGAGTACTTGTGTAATAAACTTAGAATATTACTCGGTAAATTCAACCATCTAAGCTTTAAAGTGCCAAGTAATACCCTTAAGTGCCTTTATCTACAATTGGTTGATCCCATATTAAGTTACGCCCTCGACTGCTATGGACTCACATTCAAAAGTAACTTAGAAAAATTAGAAGCGCAACAACTCAGATTTTTAAAACTATTAGTAAGTAAGAAAACTAAAAACAAATGTAAAGACGACTATAGTAAGTTATTTAAAATTTGCAAAATTTTCCCTATCAGCTTTAAACATAAATACCTACTTCTGGTTAACAGTCATGGCAGTTGGGAGCGTCACTCGCTAGTTACCCATGACCACGCAACGAGGATGGTATCGGCAGGTAAATTTGATGTACCCAGAATAAGGAATTATTTTGGCGACCGAACGCTAGATAAAAGAGTATACATACCTTCTCAACCAGTTGCCTACTAATATAAGAAGACAGAAAATAAAAGGTAAATTTGCCAATTCCCTTAAGCAGTTCTATCTTAAGAGTTTGTAAATGATCTTCGTATCGTTCGTATCTATTAAGTAGTTTTTTAAGATATATGTGTCATGTTAGTTTTATAATTTCATTATGTGAAAATTAAGTGTCCGCACTAATGAAAATGTTTTTTTTGCTGTGTGTTCCGTTCCCACAGACAAACCGTGTAAACGGTTTTGTGGGGCATAGTTCTTAAGTTAAGATTTAATAAACTTGTACCTTAATAAATAAATAAATAATAAATAGCACATAGGATACTTTTTATCCCGGGAATATGTTTCCTTGGGACAATTTTTGACTTTCACGCGGGCGAAGCCGCTGGCGGAAGCTAGTCTTATTCGTACGTTCATCCAAATTTATGCATTAAATATGTAGAACATGTTTCATTCATTTTTAGTTCTATGAAAAAAATACATGCTGCGTTCTAGTGGACCAACGACCAACATTTTTTTTCAATCATCGGCAATATTTAATTTATTTTGTGTCATAGGGATTTGGGCTAGTTTGGTATGACAAACAGTATAAAAAGAAACCCAAAATAAAAAAAAAACAGTCTCGTTGGTTGAATAAAATATGGTCATAATGTATTAACTTTTTTGGAGTAACCCATCCGAGAACCGGAGTCAAGTATCTCTAAAAATATCAACTGTTACGTTAACAATGCTTTAAACATGATACACTTTTTGTTAAAAAACCTTCACGGTAAAACGCATTCGTTTGTTGTTAAAACAAACAAAAAAAAATGAAATTAAAATGTGTCATGCCCCAATTCAGCGACAATTAAACCCGCAGTAGCCGGTGCACGGGAGACTTACGCACGTAATTTCAATATTTCATCTCAAAGGCAGCGTACACACTGCGGTCTCAGGCCACACTCGTTCCACTCCTACAATTACGCGCCTGTGTCATATTTACAGCTCAGGTAATTGCCATTCAATTACGAGGCCAGCCCGCTGTGCATCTGACAGAGAGGTCCGACACCTCACCGATACCTCCGTCCCGCTCCGACGCGGCGTGCAGCCGGCTAGCCATCAATCATCGAACACCCCCCGCCGGGCGCCTGTAGGGATGGGCAACGTCACAAAGCGAGTATCTCAGTCCAACAATGCTCGATAAGTGGGCAAACGCCACGCTAAATTGATTCCGAACCGATTCTGATCCGAACGTTGTTTAGCCGTGTTAATTTAACTCGTGCGCTTGTCATTTGTGTTGCAAAATACATTTGTGATGGTGATCATTATTTTAAAAGAACCTTGACTAACGATTAATTATTTTTAACGATATTCTAGCGTAAACAGGTGATTCTAAATGTCACTGGATCTATGTGTTTGGCATTTGAACACTAATTATTATTTTACACATTTATATTGTCAATTTAATAAATTTCCCATACCCTAGAGGTTAGTTTGCATAAACGATGGCTTATAGGTTAATAATTAAGGTTCAACGTAATTGTTGGTAAATAATGGCATGGCACTTTCAAAGGCTTAGAAAAAAGATATTGAAGAGGATGTTGACTTTAAATAAATATGCCAATTAAGAAAGATTATAATCATTTTTAGGGTTCCGTACCTCAAAAGCTAAAATAAGGAACCCTTATAAGATCACTCTCTTGTGCGTCTGTCCGTGTGTCACCGCCGATTCTCTCAGGAACGGGTAGACCTAACAAGTTGAAATTTAGACCAGATACTGAAGTCTATAGTCCCTATGAGGTGTATAAAAATCAAGGTCCTGGCTCAACACGATAAAAATATATGGACATATTTAGATTTTCGCGAAAACTTGTAAGTACCAAAATGTACCTTAATTTGCAACTTTTTAAAAAATGTCGGATTTTTCCCCTTTACTTGTGCTGCAAGATTTTAACCAAAATTTACAATTCTAGGTCAACCGGAAGTACTCTATAGGCTTTGGGAGGAAAACCTATATATGGTAGTTCCCGTTGACCTAGAATCACGAAATTTGGTAATAAGTAAGGTCTTACAGTACAACAAAAGAAAAAATTCCAAAAAATAAAAATAGTAGAAAATTAAGGTAAATTATGGTACTTACAAGTTTTCGTGAAAATCTAAATTTACCCATATCTTTAAAATTGAATTTTATTATGGCGGTATAATGGGTAGGTACGGAACCCTCGGCGCACGAGTTCGACTCGCACTTGGCCGGTTTTTTTTTAATGCAAGACACACGTCGAGGTATTTTATACCTAAAAATACCATGCTATTAAAGAATAATGATAGGTTTTAAAGTATCGATATAAATGGCGAGTGTGTGCCAGCCCTAGGTTGTAGCACAGGTATGCAATCTTGCCTTTATGCCATCACCCTATTGCACTTCGGTGCTCGAGAGCCAATCTTTCAAATTGAGTTCAGTACGAATGTAGGGAATAATGTGATTTAAAACCAATAACTTAGTTATCTGTATCATTTATTTATGGTTTCTTGATTCGATTTTCATTTACGATCCGACTTTGTTAAGTAGAGAGGGTGTGGGAATAGTGAAACTTATAGGAACACAAGTCCATTTCATGTCATGTAGTGGTCTCAGTCCTTTTCAATTAATAATTAAAAATAATGATACGCCCCTGTAACTGACCCACAGTCCCACTGCAAAGGAAAGGCACAGTATAAATATACAAACAGTATGGCAACTACCTACGAACGCTCGAAACGGCACACGAGTGCGAGTGCGAGTGAGCCGCTCAGGGGTCTTGTCAATGCGCATGTTTGTCTGAGTGTGCCGTTTTGAGCGTTTTTAGGTAGTTTCCATACTGTTCGTTAATATTTATACTGTGGCAAAGGTCTCTTCTCATACAGAGAAGTATTGCCACGCTTGCTCAAAGCGGGTCGGCGATTTCTAACTTATAAGTATTCCACGTCCAGGTTTCCTCACTTTATTCCTTCACCGATGTTAGCGATGTCCGAGATAAACATAGAAAGTACACATGCAGTAAAAACTCATATTGGTATTTGCCCGGTTTTGAACTCATGCCCTCAATGAGAAGCGGGCTTTTACTCACTGGGCCACGCACAACGACATTACCACGACAAATTATTTCTTTTTCACCGGAAAATCAATCTAAATTAACTAAGTATATTTTTTTGGGTTCCGTACCCGAAGGGTCCAAGCGGAGCTGTCCTGTCTGTCTGTCGGCGTCGTCTGTCACAGGATTTTGTCATTATCATGAAATATACACAGAACACAGATAACATTGAAATTGTTAAAATCAACCTTAAAAAAAAGGCCAAAAGCGTGTAGGACTTGGCACATTTAGGGGTCCTTATCAAACTGCAAAATAAGGGCCTATCAAAGAAAAACCAGATTTCTCAACATATTGATATTTGTAAGTAAAATATACGTAATAATAAACATTCAAAGGTCAATGGTAGTGTAAAAAAAACAGCACAAAATTTTGTTAAAAACGCTGAATTTGGTGGCTTATCATTCCTTTGTTTTCCAATATTTTTAAAAACAAAAAAAATCAGTATTGCCCACTCGATAGGGTAGTTAATTTTTTCAAAGCCCCCTTTTTCTGTAAGACTCCCTTAAGACATATAAAAATATTTTTTGACAATTTGTATGGCTCTGAGTCAGCAAGATGCTTACACTGTAAACATTTTAAAACTGTAGCTCCAATTTTTTGGCCGTAAAACCCGTGTGATAGAAGACGGACAAACGGACAGACGGACACGTGAGTCACAGCAATAGGGCTCCATTTGGACCCTTCCGGTACGGAACCTTAAAAAGCAAGGCCTCGTCTGTTCAAAATCAAACATGGCCCATGATTAATTGTATGACCTAGTGTTAGTTAGTTATGGATATGTACATATCCATAACTAACTAACACTAGCTCATACAATTACAAAGTACTCTAAACAATTTTACACACAAGGCAAAACCAATATACGGATGTCCGTGTATATACGTGAATATATAGTTTTAATCGGCTAGTTAAAACCATTTTTGATCTTTATTTACAGACACTCTTATTTCCTTGAAACCTTGAACTTTCCGCGAATATTTTAGAATGTATTTAAACTATTTGATCAATTGGAAACCATCAATTACGCCATGCTTTATTAGTTTAATATTGTTACTTGGCATTTGGCAAGCCCGATCTTCACCCTTAGGATGGACCAGATCTCTATTAGATGGGTGCCACCACCCGATGCCCACATCATCGTCGTGGGGGCTCCACCTAATCCACGTCATGGCCTATGTGCCAAATTTCATCGAAATCCGTTCAGCCGTTGAGTCGCTAAAAGATAACAGACAGATGAACAGAGTTACTTTCGGGTGTGTAATATATGGCATACTAACAGATAGTATTGAAATAACGTTCACATGATAAAATTTTCATATTTACTAATTTTTTAAGGTAACGCACCGTTCTTGAGAAAAATGCAATTCTTGTAACCTAACCTCAAAACACTAAAGTTGCTTATGCATCGTCTCCGGCGCTGCGGCAATTGCAACCCCTTCGCCCTTACGTAACAAAGAATAGGCACCGATGCTAACCTCCGCAACTTCGGCTTGCTGGTCGCCTTCAGCGCCAAGCCTCAGCCACTACGGTTCTGTGGGTGCCTATGCTTTGTTACAGCGGGCGGGGGTTGCTCTCCCTTCATGCCTCCGGTTTTTATATACAGTCTAACAGTAGCAGCCAAAAGACGACGTGAATTCGGGGTGCCCTAATTCGGTTTTGGAACAGATTCAACCTATTTCTTAATTATATTAAACGTTACTTATAGATTTTGAACATTATAGTAACTGAATAATATGCTAATTTAATATTAATCCAAATGAGCATAATAGAAAATGTTCATTACTGGCTACAAGTTTTGAGTATCCATGCTTTCATAGTTTTTTGGCAGTGATGCATATAAAATTCATGAAACAAACCAGGACCACATTGTTGTGTCAAAGGAATTATATTTCAGAAAAATCTTAAATCAGAAGACTTATAATTAAGTCTTCTAATGGCTGAAGCTCTGATAATACTAATCAAAAGCGATTGGAACGAAGTCCTCTTGACGCTAAGGGCCAGCTTCGTAACCTGATTCCGAGAAAATTAACGAACTGCTCCAGTTGATTTACGAATAATATCTTATGGTTAAGCATCTTATTTTCACATATATTTTTTTCCATTTGTTAGGCCTCGTTGTATCCCAAAACTGGGCAAAGTACTCCCCATTCTCCGTCGAGTATTCATAATTTCAACCGTAAGATGTTCAAAACGGACCATAAGCCTTTCCATGCGTCGCTACTTCGACCGGTCCTGTGCATCTTAGAACCAGCGGTCTCCCGCGGTCTTCGCCAAATCATAGGTCCACTTTGTAGAGGAAAAAATATTATATTTATTATTGATTTACGTACTTTATTTGTGAAACATGTTTTTTTGTATAACTAATAGATTTTCTTTAACCAAATATTTTTACACAGTAAAATTGATGGCTAGAATTTCTTCTTAACTAAAATAGCGTAAATCAAAGAATAATTTGCAAACAAAACTGTCGAAAAGGAAGTTCAACACTGATATTTTGGCTCCGAGCGGGCGGTACTGCGTTAACATTGGGAAATATATACGCCTTAATTCCTCAGGCATTTTCTACCAGTCGACCTTTTAACTGACTGCTACACAACTAATTTGTATAGCAGTGTCGCAATCATTAAAAACCCATTTCTTTTAAAACAATCGAAATAAAGTTCACTTTTGTTATCACCGCAATTTACCCTACATTTAATAAGAAGTCCCTATTCACACATGTTTAAATATATCTTTGTGCGAGTAGCTTTGGTAATTCATAATTGAATATGACAGACAATACTTCGGACTGCCTTAATTAATCCATTTCATTGCTGCTAATTAAAATCATATAAGTACTTGAATGTGTTTTCGTTTTCAAGGCTTCTTTCTGTGTGTGAGTGATGATTTAATACAGAAAGAAAGAAAATATGTTTTTGGGCTCACATTTTGTAATAATGTATTTTTTTATGAACCTATCGTAGGTATATTTTGTCTACAGTTTTTATTCAACACCAAATCTACATGAACCACCAATCAGCACCTAACATGAACAAATCTCCCAAAAAAATGTTTGTTAAAACTAATTGTTCTGTCAACAATATGTTTGTTTTTCCAGCTTTTTCACAATAAGCTTAGTCTTTTGTTAAAAAGCGAATAGTGTTCTGGCGTTAATAAAGCATACCTCATTGAAATAAATGCCAGTTTCATATATGTAGTTATAATTAATACTCTTAATTATTAAAACAACGGGCGAAATGGGAATTAAAGTAAAAAATGTGCAAAAATGCAGGTTCATTAAATTGGCTACGGAATAGTTAATGTTAAGACAAGGTGACCACACTTTACGTTTTTGCGAGACTTTTCTTTTAGATGAATCTTGTTAGTCAATTTCGTTATGTAAACTTTTATCCTTTTTAATTAACAATCTATATATATATAAAAGAAAGTCGTGTTAGTTACACTATTTATAACTCAAGAACGGCTGAATCGACTTGGCTGAAGATTGGTGGGGAGGCAGCTTAGAACCAGGAGACGGACATAGGATAGTAGGGTAAGTAGGGCAGGTAGGGTAGGCAGGGTAGGGTAGGGTAGGTAGAGTAGATGAATGTTTAGTGTTTTTATGGCAAAACAAAGTTTGCCGGGTCAGCTAGTTGTACATAAAAGGAGGAGAAGGTGTGGTGAATTAATTCACACTTTTATTTTTATTATGACTACATAACAAGTTGGTTAGATCCGTTCTTTACTCTTACCAAAAAGTGATTATAAAGGTTGTTTGTTTTATAACTTTCATAAATTGATCTTTGTATTCTAATAGTTCTTTTGGTACTACCAAGATTATGATACGCGTGACGCGTCTACGAGACTCTTTGGTGCAGATACACCCGCAAAATGTTAAGGAACTATTTCTGAATTAAGTGTCAAATTTTATCAGGTTTCCAGGTTTACAGTTTGACAAATAGGTACTCAATTTCAAGTGTATAATTCAGAAATTGGGGCAATCATTTTGCAACTGAATGACAACTATAACATGAAATGGCAAACGTGACAGACAGCCGACTTGTCTCTGAACTTGACTTTGAACTGTATTTTAGTTGTGATTAATTTTTTAAATAGTTCGAATCGTTTGCAGTTGTATCTGTGCTTCTTCTTCTTCTTCATCGTGTCGATGATTCCATTTTCAGATTTTAATTTAGATGTTGTGTTTCGACCAGAACTCAGCCACGTCGACAGCCCTTTTTTTTTTTTTTTTTTTTTTGTGGGGTGGGAAATCATCCAATGACTTCTCCCGCTCTGGGTGAGGCGGGAGGGCGTGTCAGACTTTTACTGACTAAAACCCACCCGTGTTCCTTCAGTTGCTTGAGCCAGGGCCGCGGTAACTCTTTTTCAAATTTATCCGCGACCCACGTCGACAGCCCTAGCGTTGACCTCACACAGGTCCTTTATGGTGTAAGTGTTTGTGCACAGAGAGCAGGACAACAGATGAGGCATCGTTTGCGGTGTTGTTCCACAGTCAGAGGGGTTCAGAGGGGTTCAGTTCACAATGTGGCTGATCGGAGTGCCCCCCTCTGACCAGGTTGTAACCTACAGCGGCCCACTTATCTGTGCTAAATGTGACCTTTAATTTACATAATATTGAGTCCTTATCAAAATATTTCTTACAATATTTATAATAATATTTATTTAATTAGTAAAAAAAAACTACCTGCCACAGCAAAAAAATCGTTTAATTAAAGGCAAAAAAATAACGAACCCTATCAAGTGTCCTGCTTCAAACAAAAACCCTGGCCACATTATGTATAGACAAAATTAACCGGAGATTTTTCTCGGAAAAATCCAAGGCTTGCTTGTTTCAATTAAGGTTACTAATGAGTTGACTTGTGCTCGCTAATTAGGCACCTCGCTAATTAATCACAACCAGTTCACCTTGTTCGAGAAAGTTCATTTTACCCCGTTCTTGTTTACTCTCCTAATTATTTCCCTATTATAAATAAATCCGTATTTGTAGTGTCTTGTGTTTTTGTTTGGCGTGATTTTGAGTTATTTTTTGTATGGATCAATGTTTTTTTTCATTATAAAGAATGTTTGCCTTTATGCCATTTCTTTTATGTTTGGTATATATTCTTGTGTTTGTTCTCTTTTTAACCCCCGCCGAAAAAGAGGGGTGTTATAAATTTAACGTGTGTTGCTGTATATCTGCGTATCTGTGTGTCTGTCTGTGGCATCATAGCGCCTAAACGGATGAACCGATTTTGATTTAGTTGTGTTTGTTTGAAAGGTGATTTTGTCCAGAGTGTTCTTAGCTATGTTTGAATAAAATCGGTTCAGCCGTTCAAAAGTTATGAGCGTTTTACTGTTTGAATCGGGGTGTTTTCGCAAGATAAATGTGTCGGGGGTTTTTAAATTTTGAAAGGGGCCCATTTTGTAAGGGAACTTGGGCCCCTTTGAAATAATGGTTGTATCTTGATGAATTTGGTTGTATATTGTAGAAAAAACACGTTATATTCATAATTAGAAAACATTTTTTATTTATTTTGTGAGGATCACGAGATATAACGATGTTTCTGTTCTTGAAATGAACCCTTATTACAATGCAATAAGGTGCATACAAATGTCCAAGTGAAGAAACCTTTTAGGTTATTGTCTGTACTTATAAAGTAAAGGACACGGATGGAAAAAAACACAAAATATAAATCCTATTTTCGGATAATATTGAAATCGCAGACACGATACCTCATAGGGGGCCTGTGTATGGGCAATCCCCTTTTACTTGTTTGTTGTGTGGTTTTGTCTTTTCGTTATTATGTGAAAATTCAATCTCCGGAACTTCGTCGAGGTTAATTTGCCTCGGCGCTTTTCTGGTGGTCGCCACTGTTGATTGTTGCTTTCAGGAGTTGCAATGGTTTGGGCATAGTGCGGTGGGATTGTCCCAAAAAGCAGGTAGAGAGTGAGGAGTAGGAGAGTGACTTTATTTTTAAATAAAAAGAGTTCGTGCTTTTTGTGAGTCGGACTCAGAAAAGTTTATTTATATATTAGTCATTAATTTATTAGTTTATCCTCGCACTAGAACGCGTTTATCCTCGCGCTCGATATGCGCGAGCTGGCTGACCAAAACCAGATGTATCCTCCGACTGCACATCATGATTTTCTTTTTGTTTACGTCTTTTTAGTTGGCTTTTTAAGCAGTCGGTTTTTTTGTTATGTTAAATATTTATTTTTTTTATTATGACTATATAACAAGTTGGTGAGATCCGTTCTTTATACTCTTACCAAAAAGTGATTATAAAATTGTTTGTTTTATAACTTTCATAAATTGATCTTTGTATTCTAATAGTTATTTTGGTACCACCAAGATTATGATACGCGTGACGCGTCTACGGCGAGACTCTTTGGTGCAGTTACAACTGCAAAATGTTAAGGACCGATTTCTGAATTGAGTGTCAAATTTTGACAGTTGTCCAGGATTACAGTTTGACAAGTAGGTGCTCAATTTCAAATGCTTAATTCAGAAATTGCGGCAATCATTTTGGAACTGAATGACAACTATAATAGAGTATGAAATAGCATACGTGACAGACAGGCGACTTGTCTCTGAACTTGACTTTGAACTGTATTTTAGTTGTGATTAATTTTAATATAAATAATCAATTAAAATAGTTCGAATCGTTTGCAGCTGTATCTGTGCTTCTTCTTCTTCTTCATCGTGTCGATGATTCCATTTTCAGATTTTAATTTAGATGTTGCGCTTCGACCAGAACTCAGCCACGTCGACAGCCCGCCCTAACGTTGGCCTCACACAGGTCCTTTATGGTGCAGGTGTTTGTGCACAGAGAGCAGGACAACAGATGGGGCATCGTTTGCGGTGTTGTTCCACAATCACATTGTGACTGATCGGAGTACCCCCCTCTGACCAGGTTGTACCTACAGCGGCCCACTTATCTGTGCTAAATGTGATCTTTAATTTACATAATATTGAGTCCTTATCAAAATATTTCTTACAATATTTATAATAATATTTATTTAATTAGTAAAAAAAACTACCTGCCACAACAAAAAAACGTTTAATTAAAGGCGAAAAAATAACGAACCCTATCAAGTGTCCCGCTTCAAACAAAAACCATGGCCACATTATGTATAGACAAAATTAACCGGAGATTTTTCTCGGAAAAATCCAAGGCTTGCTTGTTTCAATTAAGGTTACTAATGAGTTGACTTGTGCTCGCTAATTAGGCACCTCGCTAATTAATCACAACCAGTTCACCTTGTTCGAGAAAGTTCATTTTACCCCGTTCTTGTTTACTCTCCTAATTATTTCCCTATTATAAATAAATCTGTATTTGTAGTGTCTTGTGTTTTTGTTTGGCGTGAGTTTGAGTTATTTTTTGTATGGATCAATGTTTTTTTCATTAAAAAGAATGTTTGCCTTTATGCCATTTCTTTTATGTTTGGTATATTATATTCTTGCGTTTGTTCTCTTTTTAACCCCCGCCGGAAAAAAGAGGAGTGTTATAAATTTAACGTGTGTTGCTGTATATCTGCGTATCTGTGTGTCTGTCTGTGGCATCATAGCGCCTAAACGGATGAACCGATTTTGATTTAGTTGTGTTTGTTTGAAAGGTGATTTTGTCCAGAGTGTTCTTAGCTATGTTTGAATAAAATCAATTCAGCCGTTCAAAAGTTATGAGCGTTATACTGTTTGAATCGGGGTGTTTTCGCAAGATAAATGTGTTGGGGGTTTTTAAATTTTGAAAGGAGAATGCCCATTTTGTAAGGGAACTTGGGCCCCTTTGAAATAATGGTTGTATCTTGATGAATTTGGTTGTATATTGAAGAAAAACACGTTATATTCATAATCAGAAAACATTTTTTATTTATTTTGTGAGGATCACGAGATATAACGATGTTTCTGTTCTTGAAATGAACCCTTATTACAGTGTAATAAGGTGTATACAAATGTCCAAGTGAAGAAACCTTTTAGGTTATTGTCTGTACATATAAAGTAAAGGACACGGATGGAAAAAAACACAAAATATAAATCCTATTTTCGGATAATATTGAAATCGCAGACACAATACCTCATAGGGGGCCTGTGTATGGGCAATCCCCTTTTACTTGTTTGTTGTGTGGTTTTGTCTTTTCATTATTATGTGAAAATTCAATCTCCGGAACTTCGTCGAGGTTAATTTGCCTCGGCGCTTTTCTGGTGGTCGCCACTGTTGATTGTTGCTTTCAGGAGTTGCAATGGTTTGGGCATAGTGCGGTGGGATTGTCCCAAAAAGCAGGTAGAGAGTGAGGAGTAGGAGAGTGACTTTATTTTTAAATAAAAAGAGTTCGTGCTTTTTGTGAGTCGGACTCAGAAAAGTTTATTTATATATTAGTCATTAATTTATTAGTTTATCCTCGCACTAGAACGCGTTTATCCTCGCGCTCGATATGCGCGAGCTGGCTGACCAAAACCAGATGTATCCTCCGACTGCACATCATGATTTTCTTTTTGTTTACGTCTTTTTAGTTGGCTTTTTAAGCAGTCGGTTTTTTTGTTATGTTAAATATTATTTTTATTTAAAAACTTTTAAGTTATTTTTTTTTTGAATTATTTACATTTTAACATAAGTACTAGGTATATATTTTTGTAATCACCTCTTAAAACCAGCCATTTTGATACCCAACACGATGGGTATGGAAGAAAAAAAATTTCGATCCCACAATATGGCGCCCAAAATCCGCCATTTTTCTATTTTGCAATTTGAATGTAGGCAGTGATACTCGCAGGGTTAAGACGAATCGATTGAAGAATCATCAAAATCGGCCAACGCGTTTGGTCAGTAGAACGCCTTATAGGAAGAAACATACATACATACTTACATACATAGACTCATCATCTTCCTGCCCGTATCCCATGTTACTTGGGGTCGACGCAACACGTTTTCCTCTTCCATACCTTTCTGTCCCCAGTTACGCTATTACTGACTCCCTTTTCCTTCATATCACTCCTCACACAGTCCATCCATCTTTTCTTTGGCCTTCCTCTTCCTCTCCATCCATCCACATTTACATACATAGACTGATAAACACATTACCCTCCTTCGGCTGTCGGGTAAAAAGGCAATCGCTGTTGGAGTTTATCAAAAATAATTCAATACTATTCAACACTATAGCCTTCTCTCTCTCTCTAACCATTAATTATATAGTTTATTATTTGAGCCCTTGTCAACACTTGAAACTGAAATGCTAGCTGGTCACGGTACAGTATTCCGTCAACCATAGATAGAATCACTCGTGCTACACACACCTTTCCGATATATAAAACAAAGGGTAATTAAACTGTTATTATTCAAACCCTAAAACAGTTCTTTTCTTTGGTGTCCACCTTATTAACCCCAACAGGTTATGGGCCCAGAGCGCTAAGCCACAGTGAAAATAAATATTGGACACTAAATAATAAAAACGAGTTGTGCATCAAGTGAAACAAATAAAAAGGAATAAGACTGTTTAAAATCAAAATGAGTAATATGAACATTTAACATTTTTGATGGAAATAAGTAAAGTGAGTAGACATTTCAAATATCGAAAATTATTAAGTGAACTTGAAGTACCTACTGAACGTTATCGACAGTGAAGTTTCAACGAAAATATATGCTGAAGTGCGACGTAGCTGTCTCTTGAAAAAGATTGCTGAACTGTAAGCTACAAGTGTAAAGTCAAAGGAATTCTAAAAGGTTATAAACCTTTTTCATGACTTTAGCGAATGCAAAAAGCAATATTGCCACCGCAATCGAGACTGAATGACAATTGACTTAAGATAATATAATACTAGCGTTTGTGAAAACGAGATTGTTCGATCATGAAATCAAACTTACAAAGTGAAGATCATGATCTAAGTCTAAAAGTACTTCAGGCTGCAATTTCGAGGCCATAAGTGACATTTCTGAAACAATTCAAGAGACCATCAACAAGTGCAAAAGTCAATAAACCGTTCAAGAACCCGAGAGATGTTAATTCATTGGAAACAAAAGAAGGACCAATATAACGGTGCTGATGTTTAGTTCAAAACCAGAACCACATGATATACGTCTGGATTTGCCTGGATACTGGGTGACGGTCAGTCATGATGGCGCGTTTATACACGCGACGAAGGGAGGAGATTTGCCGGATACCTGTAAGATGGGCGATCCAGGTGTGCTCCAGAATGTATTTTTCTGCGAGATTCCATAATATCGGTAAGCAAAATGCAGCAAGCAGACTGTCGTTTTTGATAAAACGGCGGCGTCATTGTGTTCAAAGATGTTAAACTGGTAATGAAGGGTAAGTCTTTGAATAATCTAATTGACGTTAATTGTCTGCATTTTATAAACGCTTTAATTTGCAAATGTTTGTAAATAATTTCGTAAATATTAATAATTATTACGATTTAATGTGGAACGAAATGTAAGGCTATAAAGGCAAATTATATTATACAATGATTCAATTAATATTATTGTGCCTTACGAAAAATTGTGTGAAGCTTGTATTTATGTGAAACAAACTTGTTTGGCAATTGACAAATTGAAAACAAAAGTTTTGTTAAAAGTAGATATTTAAAGTGCTCACTGATGAGTTACGACACTTGAGTCTATTGAATACAAAAACTGAGTTTTGTTGTTTTTGTGATAGGCCATATGTTTTTGTTATGTTTCGGGATTTAATTTTGATCTGAGCATTATTCCTAACTTATGTTATGATAATCAAGCGGAAATTGTATCCATTTAAATGAAAGAGTTCTGAACTCGAAATGGTATTAGTTACCAATACAGTGCTTTGTATAACGGCATTGAATGGAATTGTCGAATGGATGATAAGAACAATGAATAATATAGAACGGAGTCATACATGTAATTAGTAATAAGTTTTAATTACTATTAGGGTCTTAATGTGTCAAATAATTTAGGGATAAGATTGTTCTGGAGAGCACTGAGGTTAATAACACACCTTATGTGTTATGGCAAAATAAGACGCCACAAAAGTATTTAAATGTTTTGGTTTTACTGTTTACTTTGTAATAAGTAGAAGAAAACGAAATTTGGCAGTGTTGTCAATATGAAAATAATTCGTTGGTTATAAACGAAATGGTATACCTAAGATGTAGGTTGTGGTAAACAATTAGTTTGTGAGAGTCAGTGATGTGATAATGGATCTTATCAAATAGGCCAGTGAAACCTGAGCCCGAACGGATTATGGCTAAAAGTAGCAATAACTCTGTTGATAATTCTGACTTGGTACACCCTGGCAAAGTGGTGTGGATCTAATAAGAATATATCAGATTGTACATGTTAATTAATAGGATTTAATTCCTGGCATAACTACATGCGATTGGCATGAGTTGGTACACCCTGGTGAAGTGGTGTGGATCTGATAAGAATAAATAATATTGTACATGTGAATAAATATGATTTAATTCCTGGCATAACTACATGCAATCGGCATGAGTTGGTACACCCTGGTGAAGTGTTGTGGATCTGATAAGAATAAATAAGATTGTACATGTGAATAAATAGGATATAATTCCTGGCATAACTGCATGCAACTTGCATGAGTTTTTACACCCTGAGGAAGTGGTGTGGATCTGATAACAATAGATCAAAATGTATATGTGAATAAAAAGGATTTCATTCCTGGTATAATTGCTAATAAAACTGTTAAAGAAACAGTGGAGCATTTGAACCGATCTTCATATTATCAAAATAATTATGAGTTAACTTTACCATAAAATAATGAAACATAGAAAATTTAAGATTAAGTGTTAGGATGCAAAATAAGTTATCTGTTTCAAATAATTAATATTATGAAGACTGTATTTTTGGTAAATATTATCTACTGATTTGTTGTGTGCTCAATCTTTACTTATTCAGAAATTGAATCTATATATAATAAACATGTATGGGAAAATATCAATCAGGAATATAAATCACTTATTGTAAATAAATGTTGCCTGATGTATAACACTAAAATCATGTATAATAAATATTTTGATCGATTGTAAGTGGGGCATTTACAATTAAAGATGATGAGTTTGGAAAACCTATGAATAAATGGCTAGTGGTTTTAGATTACTTACAATTCAATTTAATTTACTAGTACATCTTATGGGTGTTAAATCATTTTAAATGGAAATTTATCAAGAAAAGTACATATTTATAAATAAATTTCCAAGCATATCCTGACTGAATATGTTATACGTTTATATGTATATGCACTATGTCCATTGATTGATGCAGTTTGCAAGCTGTTAGTTCCGAAACTTCTAAATGTTGGGACAAGCTTTTAAAGTAAGGGGTTTTCATTACACATCAGTAAATCGGTGCATTAACATTTTTAATACAGATAAAGTAAAGCCCAGAGTCTGGACTTGTGCCCGGTTGGCGGCAATAGACTCGCCCCTATACCATAAGGCCTAAACATAACTGGTGACATGTTGATGTACTTAAATGTACTATGGTCATCTGCCTAACCCTTCGGGGAACACAGGCGTGATGTAATGTTAAGTTATGTTTTGAAAATAATTTATATAACTGAAAACAAAGTGTGTGTATTATAATATAGTGTACTAAGCCTCTATCTAACCGTTTTGGTAATACAGACGTGATGTTATGTATGTTAAGTTATATTTCAAATTGTATTTAAGTTTTACGTGTGGATGATCTTGTGACGATCACTGCTTTATAAATTTTTGATTATAGATTATTGAAATATGTATTATGAATAGTTTTAAAACATTCTGACTGAACACTCAGTTATTGAGAAGTTTAAATATGAGTAATGTAAATAAGTCAATACTTGTACCCAAAGTGGAAAATAAACCTTATTATGAAGTACGAAATATTAGAGTCGTGTGAAATTACAAGTGCCCCTTATAGAAATTTCGTTGAGTGCTTGAAGCTTATCATGCTGGCCACTTAACCTGACCTAAGTTTTTCTATAAACATTCTGAGTCAGCATGCAAGCAAAAACAATAGTTCATTATGGTCACACTTCAAAGGGTCTTGACTTTTGAGAAATTTAAAACGAACCATAAATCTCAAGTTAATAAACCAATTAAATTATTGGAAGTGGCTTTGTTCATTGTGACAAAAGGCTATGACGTAATTGATAGAAAAGTACTACGGGTTAATTGTAGTATTTGATCATTGCACAATGTGATTTGTATGCCACAAATATACAGTAAACATGGAAGCCGAGCAGGTACATACATAGCTCAATATGAAGTTGTAAAGGAAACTTTGTGGTTAAAGTAATTGATGTCGAGTTTTGGCATTGTGCTACTAGATTATAATTAAAATTGTTACAGACAATAATGGATGCAAAAGCACCAGCAATCCAACCAGTAACAGACGATCTAAACACATTTAAACTATAAAAAAAAAATAAGTTGAGAAAAAGTGTGTGAATGTGTTTTATGTTTCTATTAACCAGCTGCCTGTTATCCTGACAAATTCCCCGCGGTGTGTCTCTGAATGAGTATGAAGTTCGGGGTGTTGTTGCAAATATGTATATGCAACATGGTAATAAGGATATGTTAATTAAAAGGCTTGGTTATAACTAAAAAGATTATTACTCACATAAGTAGATAATGTGTTAATAATAAAAGCTTGGTTATAATTATACGGATATTTAATTATAAGAGTTTGGTAATAAGTACACGAATAACTTTAATATTTCATTAATGAAAAGAGATGAAATGATTGATTGGTCTGATTAGGTTTTTCTGGGTTTCCCTAATCCTGCGCAATGAATGTTGGACCATGATGATATTGTTTTCCCAGAAAGAAAGAAAGGTGTGTGTTTTATTATTGTATAAAGATGGTAGGAGATACTTATTATTACGATGATGTTTTTAAAGAGAAAGGGATTTATTTTTGAGGGGGCGTGTTGGAGTTTATCAAAAATAATTCAATACTATTCAACACTATAGCCTTCTCTCTCTCTCTAACCATTAATTATATAGTTTATTATTTGAGCCCTTGTCAACACTTGAAACTGAAATGCTAGCTGGTCACGGTACAGTATTCCGTCAACCATAGATAGAATCACTCGTGCTACACACACCTTTCCGATATATAAAACAAAGGGTAATTAAACTGTTATTATTCAAACCCTAAAACAGTTCTTTTCTTTGGTGTCCACCTTATTAACCCCAACAATCGCAACACTCACAAAATATAAATATTAAACCAAACAAATCGAACAGACACTGGCAGCTAAGTAAATCTTCAACCTAAAGCCAATAAAAACTAAATCTCGATGGCTTATCTCTGGTTTTCACAGGAAGCTCAATATATCCGTGTGCGACCGCCAAGCTGTACCAATTAACAGCATTACGCTTATCTAAGAGCCTCATTATAACAAGTAATGCTGTAAGTGGCTTCGGTAAAACTTCATTATTTACTGTCACAGATTAGAGGTCGCCTCGCCCATCATGAGGCGACACTTGGAACTTGTTCGTGTATTATTTAGCTACAGGCAATTTTGAACTGTAATTTTTGAACCATAGAGCTTGGATTCAATTGTCATTATCATGGTTTAGGGACTCGTTTCTGTATTATTCTGCTACAAGATATTTTGAACTGTAACTTAAGAAATATAGAGCTGGTATTTCATTGGCAGGGTTATGGTTTAGATGACACAGAAATACCCATGCTTACCCTTAGTTATAGTAGAGTACTTGTATGAATATTATGGTACATTCAATGTGCCACCTGTCATGGTGTCAGGGTGTCCCGTATCGTGACCTTGAAATGAGAGCTTGCATTTATTTTGACAAGCTGAGATTTACTTGAGCAGTTGAGCGTATCTTCTCTGAAGAACGTTGTACTAACGAAATACTTACACTCAAGGTGGAAATTAATGAAGTTTTGGATGGAAAGCAAAGCAAAGTAAGCTTCCTTTTTACCCGAATGCCGAAGGAGGGTAATGTGTTTATCATCAGTCTATGTATGTTTGTGCCTGTGTGGCTATCTAGAGACCAAACGTAATGGCCGATTTTTATTATTCTTACGTCAATCGTTTCGATTCGTCTTAACCTTGCGAATGTCACTGGCTACATATAAATTGGAAAATAGAAAAATGGCGGATTTTGGACGCCATATGGGCGGCCATTTTTTTTTCTGCCGATCCTATCGTGCGGGATATCAAAATAAATGGTTTTAAGAGATGATTTCAAAAATATAAAACACTTATATGTTTAAATAACCCTTATTCGAAAATAAAACTAAATAGTTAAAAAAAAAAAGTTAATTCAAAAAATCTAAAACCCGACTGCTTAAGACACAACTAAAAATACGTTAACAAGAAGAAAATCATGCTGTGCAGTCGGAGGATACATATTCGCGAGCTGGCTGACCAAAACCAGATGTATACTCCGACAAATTGATTTTTTGAATTAACTTTTTTATTAAAAGCTGGTAAATAAGAAAGAAAGAAAGAAAGAAAATGAGTTTATTTGCATTAAAACAAAAACACCTTAAAATTAAACAAAATATTTTATATTTTTTTTATATTTTTACTTTATGTGAGCAGTGGTGGCCCAGTGGTATCGGCTGCGACTTACAAGTTGTAGGTCGTGGGTTCGAGCCCAGGCAGGCGCTTTACTTTGTGTAAATTATTTCTTCACCGCTGCTCTCAAAACGGTGAAGGAAAACATCGTGAGGAAACCGGCATGTCCTAGAACCAAAAATTCGAAGACATGTGACATCCACCAACCCGCACTGGGCCCGCGTGGTAGATTATGGCCCATTCCCTCTCGCAGAGAGGAGGCCTGTGTCCCAGCAGTGGAAACATTAATAGGCTGATGATGTGTGTGTGATGTGAAATACTTTATCGTAATTTGTTGCTTAAAGATATCAGACTTTGTCAATCGCGGATCAAATATTATCATTTTAAACGAAAGACGACGTCTGCTTAACCCCCTAGCATCATCACATCTCCCAGCCATGTGCGGATAGGATAGGATAGATGGACCCCCTTTTCTGCACTTAGACAACCATTTTTTTTTTATTCTTTATAGGCTCGCGCTTGACCACTATCTCACCTGATGGTAAGTGATAAAGTGGTCGACGGTGGAGCACGCTTGCCTAGAAGTAACCTATTCACTCTTGACTTAAAGGCCTCCTAGATTGTAGCTATCGGGAAACACAGACTCCGGCAGGGAATTCCACTCCTTAGCTGTACGCATAATAAAAGTATTCTCAAAACGTTTTGTGCGTATGGGTGGGATGTCTACCATGTACTGATGGCGCATCGCCGTACGTCTGGTAGTCCGATGATGAAACGGGCTAGGTGGAATTAGATCATGCAATTCCATCGCAAACTCCCCGAAATGTAACCGATAAAAAACCGACAAGCTGGCAACTCGGCGACGGTGTTCAAGGCTCTGGAGCTTTGACTTAACCAGTGCTTCATCGCCGATGAGCTTCTTGGCCCGCTTTTCCATCGACTCTAATGCATCAAGCTGGTATTTGGCAGATCCGTCCCAGAGATGAGAACAGTTCTCCATGCATTTGGTCCATTGTGCGTGCAGGCCTCCTCTCTGTGAGAGGGAATGGGCCACAATCCACCACTCGGGCCCAGTGCGGGGTTGGTGGATATCACATGTCTTCGAATTTTTGATTCTAGGACATGTCCTTTGATGATGTTTTCCTTCACCTTTTTTGAGAGCATTGGTGACGCTAGGCGAAATAATCTACGCAAAGTAAAGCGCCTGCTGGGTTTGAACCTAAGACCTACAACTTGTAAGTCGCGGCCATTATCACTGAGCCACCCTGCTCCAGCCCAATATTAAAGAACCAATAAAAAAAATTGGTAACAATCTTTAAAAATTTACCAACTGCATAATAGAGCCATCAACAATTTTTATGAAGCCAATATAATGACCAATCATGTCTTCAGAATCATATTGGCATTGTAAGCGGCAAGAATGAAAGAAACTGATGAAATAGAGCCCTGTATACATCTGCTCATTATACTAGGTAACTTGCGAAAGAGATCGTTTCAAATCTCAATAGGATGCCTTGGGCAAGCAATTTGTATCTGCTTGTGTATCATTGATACATTTATTATGGATTGTGGCTGGTATGGGTGTAAGCTAGGCTAGACTTATCTCATTAAGAAATAAGCCGTTTAAAAGTACAACAAGAAGAAACTAAAGCACATAGTTCAAGTCAGGTCGTCTAACTCGACCTTACCTCTAATCATGATATTGACAGCTTGGGAAACTATCACACTTCACACTTATATTATTAAGGCGAAAGTTTGTGAGTGTACGTGTGTGTGTGTTTGTATGTTTGTTACTTATTCACGCTCAAACGGCTGGACGGATCTGGATGAAATTTGGCACGCAGATTGATTATAGTCTGGAATAGCGCACAGGATTCTTTTATCCAGGAAATATATTTTCTCTAAGGATATACTTCGACATTCTCGCGGGCCAAGAAGTTTTTTTTTTTTTTTGGGACTTTTCCACCGCACTATTCCCAAACCACTGCAGCTTCTGAAAGCCAGAATCAACAGTGGCGACCACCAGAAAAGCGCCGAGGCAGTGAAGCTCGACGAAGTCCCGGCGAATGAATTTAACTGTCTTGGATCCCGCAACGAAATTAATCAGGAAAGAATAACGGAAGGGTAGGAAAAATACAAATCAACGGTTTTTCGGTTTAATGGCAACTGAATCGAATGGAGTTTCTTTAATCGGATTTGGAATTTGAGTCTAAGGCCCGTATTCCGGATGCTCATACTCAAACTCAAAATTGGCCACACCTACCAATCAACTGCTAACCAATCACAACTCTCGAGTTTGGCATATGATTCTTCAGCTTGACATACTCAATAGATGATGATGATATAATTACTGAATTGTTTCTACACAAAATGAGTGGTAGGCATTGAATGAAAATGAAACTCCGAGCCAGCAAGTACGAGTACGTCTCAAGTACATGCTAACACTACTCAATTCCACTGAATTTGTGTTAAAAGAGTTCGGTAACGTTTGGGGTGTCTAGGATCTTGTAGTTGAGCACGTTAATGTCAAAAGAAACAAGCCAACCAATCAGAACTGTCTCTTGCCAGTTTGAGTTGAGTTAAGCATGAGCATCTGGAATACTGGCCTAAGTTTTCTCTTGCCCTATAGAGCCGCGAATACTCAATATTCTATACTTACTGTTAAAAGTCATAACTACACACGTCATAAAAACCTAAACATACATTCCTCACTTGAACGCAAAAACTTAGTTAAAATGTAAACAGCCTACTGCATGTCGTTTGTCATTGTTTGCTGAGAACTGAATGACGAATGCGAGACTAGAAAAAAAGTTTTCCAAGAGGCAAAAAGACTCAAGTGTTCTGACTTGTGCCTCCGAGATTTTACTATTCTTACTTTAAATTAGCGCCTTGTTTTTAATTCTTTAATGCTTTATATGATTTCAAAACTACTTTCGAGAACACTCATCGCAATTTTCGTAATCAGAATAATTTTAAAAAAAAAACGGCCAAGTGCGAGTCGGACTCGCGCACGAAGGGTTCCGTACTTGGTAAATTGCAATTAACGATTTATGACGTATTAAAAAAAACTACTAACTAGATCTCGTTCAAACCAATTTTCGGTGGCAGTTTACATGGTAATGTACATCATATATTTTTTTTAGTTTTATCATTCTCTTATTTTAGAAGTTACAGGGGGGGGGACACATTTTACCACTTTGGAAGTGTCTCTCGCGCAAACTATTCAGTTTAGAAAAAAATGATATTGGAAACCTCAATATCATTTTTGAAGACCTATCCATAGATAAAGTTCTGGAATGGCGACCGCGAACTGGAAGACGATACGTTGGAAGGCCACCCACTAGGTGGACCGATGACCTGGTTAAGGTTGCGGGAAAGCGCTGGATGCGAGACGCACGGGATCGGTCAATGTGGCGACGCCTGGGGGAGGCCTATGTCCAGCAGTGGACGTCTTTCGGCTGTGTGACATACGGACGGACAGACAGACATGACGAATCTATAAGGGTTCCGTTTTTTTGCGATTTGGCTACGGAACCCTA